>CM070549.1:77843807-78428758 GCA_036346405.1 Phyllostachys edulis | reverse complement strand
CTTCACGCCATGTAGTTTTTATCTCACTAATATTTCCCGGAAATTTTGCTTACCACTTTACTACAAGGACTGGCTATTTTCCAAAGATTTTCTCCCTAAGAAATTGTTAGTGGTATAACTCTCACATGCAAACTCCAAATCAAATTATTTTTGTTTCTAAATTCATCTAAAATCATACTTACCATCAGGTAAATTTCATGCAATTTGGATGATTTTGAATGTTTGGTTGATTTCAAGCTATTCGCTCTTCTCGCCGCTTGATAGGTTTCAAGATTCGATTGTTCACGAGAGTGACTTCCTAAAGCATTCGGATGATCTCCAAAGAAGGCAAGCAAATTTCCGATCATATTGATCCTACTATATTTTTTATACAATTATCTTTGATTTGCAACCGCTTTGTATGCATGTTCTATGTTAATGATTAATTTTTCGTCAGAGGTAGTAATCCTAATCGCTGCATGAGCTGTAGGTAAATGTTTATCCTTTACCACTAAGCCTAGGTCAATATTCTCGCCAGATTTAGGAGCCCGATGATGGCTCCGGTCATTTATATATATACCGTGACGCTTAGTCCGTATCACAAATAAGGTACGCTTCATCGATATTTTATCATCACTCTAATTACTTAGTCAGGTACTCATGTAAGTAATGTATTTTGGAAAATTAAACCGAGAATAAAAAAGGATTTGGACTAGGCACATGGTTGGACGGTGTGTTATCAAAGCGCAGGGTTGTGTGCCCAAGTCACCAAGGAATCAACATCTTGGCCCACCGACCGAGTATTATTAAGGCGGCAAACCACATGAAGTGATTATGGGAACCCTCTTGGCTTAGTACTTGTTATGTGTTAACTCGGACCGTAGGTGGTAGTGTTAGGATGAAAAATGTTATGTTGTTGTTGAAAAGGATCTAGGTAGGTTCCTCACCGAGGAGCACCTGAGGTTGCTTAGATTCTTTACTGGTCTCCCACACTACGATGGATCCTCGCGGAGCCTGTCATATCAATAATAAGGGTGGTTCATGGAGGGCAAAACCATAGTATGCTCTAGCTAATACATTTGAAAGCATCTCGAGGACTTAGCTCTCACAAGATATCTTCGGCGTGCTAAATAGCTTGGCAAAGGAGCTATTCTCATGTATGAGTAAGTTGTACACCTCTAGGTTTTAATCTATTCAATAGCCACATTCTGGTTATGGACACGCTATTTTCGCCTGCGAGAGTTAGACTCAAACTTTTCGATAAAACTTGACATCTGATGTGCACGAATGGGCAATTGTGTATACAGCGGGCTATGGGCAGCCACCTCTAGATTGTTAATTATGTTTATAAATGTTGTCTCTCAAGTATTTAATCAAATAAAAACAGATTTGCTCAATTGCTTTACAATTTATTACTCTATTGCAAAGTAAATACCTTTATACTAAAAATTGCTTAGTGTAGTAGCCTTTTTTTATACATGAATGCATCTATCTATTATATTGTTTATAAGTCTTGTGAGTAAAAACGTTGTACTTAACCTAATGTCCATGTCAGTAGCGAGGTTGACCTCAAGAGGTTGGTCAACGGGATCGATTTCGACTTTGACGACTAGCTCCTGCTGCTTTGCCTATTGGGTCTAGCGGGTAAGGACAATTATTGTTTTTTGTTCGCCAGCCATCTTATGGCTTTTGATTCCGCTTATGAACTCGGGTGTTTTGTCGTATTATTTGGCCTATTACTACTTATGTATAAAATCAGACTTGTATGTCTTTTATGTTGTAAACTTCTGAGATGTTGGTATGGTAATAACTGTATGTTTATGGAATTAATGCTTTGTTTGTGAAGATGTATGTGTACCATTGCCGTTTCGGGGGTACATAATACACCGAGAGTATGAAAATTTAATTTGTCATGCTAGGACCAATTGGAAGGTTAAGCATTACAAGTTAAATCGCCCGGCGGCTCTCACATGGTAGAGCGATGAAACATAATTAATCAACTAGCCTAATTACCCTTCTTGTGTTAATGTTGCAAACTATAAGAGAAACTCAACTGAATAATTGTGCAATTAGAGAAAAGCGAGAGCTACATCAAAGTCTATCAAGTTTATCCAGATTTCTCAACGCCCTCTCTCTATGGATACTGTAGTAATGTACTATTGATTTCCTTCAATGGACAATATTTCAAACAAGAGGACCTAGTTTAACTGCTAACCAAGGCCAAATTCCAAATTCTCTCAGGACATAAGTTTCATACACGACCATGTCACCAAAAGAAACTCTAGCTGTTAGGGAAAGACAGGACATTTCCACCCACGCTTTAACATAAACCAAGTTTAACTAAATGAACAACAGAACCAACTCAACCCATCCCCAAAAGACCCTTTAGTTTAGTCAGCATCCAAAGTCGTCAATACAAAGCAAATCTGACTTAACTAACTCGGGCCACCCATTAGACTGCATAACGCTATTCATCGCAACGCAAATAGCTGGGGCCCAGAGCAATGCACCACCTCGTGCATCAAACTAGACACTGCGAGAGAACAATCGATACAACATTCCAAGTATCAAGATTAGACCTAAGAGCTTAGACCGCCGCCAAGACGAACTGCCGCTTGCTGAGGCTCAAAGACGTAAGATGCGGGCACGCTTAGGTCAGCACCAAGCCGGCCGACACAAGCATGGCACACTGGTTGTACGCGTTTCCTTGCCCCCACAAGACATGCTTGCCTTTCCACCACCTAGGGCCATGGTCGCCACTGCACACAAGACTTGTTCGCCAATTACCAGCCATGGCTATGGTCCGCACCACGCTGAAGCCCGTGGTCATGGCCACAGCTACTATTATGCTTGCTGCCTTGATGATCGTTGCATACGCTTCCCACCTTGGCCACTACTGCGCTGGCCATGCTAGGGAAGCAAGGCGGAGGATCATGTGGAGGCCACGGATTCGGCGCAGCCAGGAGAGAAGACGAGAGAAGAAAGTGCGTGCGTGTAAAATCTCAAAGTTCTGTTACCAAAAAATGAAATTAATAAAGTTATTATTTTACTAGATTGCCTGAGTTTTAAAAGAGTTTTCTTACCTTTCTTGAATTTCCTGGATTTTAAAGTCCAAAAAGAAAATTTATTGAGTTTTCTGGGATTTCAAGTAAAAAAGTTTAATTAATTTCTTAAAGTTTCCAGAATTTACAAAAAAGTTTTTCCTGTTTTCCCGGAATTAAAAATAAATTATGTGCAAAAATAAAAGGCCAACTTTAAGTTGGAGATAATTTTATTAAGTTCAAAAATAACATCTCAATTTTCCGATTTTTTTGAAATTTTCAAAATAAAAGCAACCAGTTGATTTTTTCTTGATTTGTTAAAAGCTTAATTTGAGATTTAAAAAGAAAACAATTTAATATGAATAAATCAAACTTCATTAAAATTCAAAACTGGCTTGTGTTATTTTCCGGATTTCCTTGGATTTTCTCCAGGTTCTTTGTTATTGGAATTAGTTCTTTTCCCCAAAATTTCTTTTCTCTCTTGTAAAAATTGAATTTAAAATGTGGAATTTTTTTGGAGTTTTTTTTCATTTTATTGAATTAATTGAATTTCAGAATTTAAAATATTTTAAATGAATAAAATAAACTTGTTTTATTCAAATTCTTCAGGTTCTAAGGATTTATATGGCATTTTCTTGAATTTTCATAAATTTATTTTACTTTTGGATTTTCTTTTTCTTTTTTCCCTCTTTCTCTTTCTTTTTCCTTTTTCTTTCTTTTTTTTTTCCCTTTTACCTTTTACCTTTCTTTTTCTTTTCTATTCTTAACTTAGTCAGGTTCTTGCGCTGCCTGGCCACAGCCAAGCCTTAGTGCCCGCGCTTCGGGCCATCGCGGCGCCTGAAAGCCGCACACCACAACATGTTCGGCCAACATACGGCTTCTGCATGCCGCCCCACTTCTGCTCGCTTGCCTAACGCGTCTGCCATTTATATGCCGCACCACTCTCTTTTCCTATTATTTATAAGGCCTGCACAAAATTCGTCTTCCCCTTCCTCCCAATCGGGCCCTAAGTTCCATCACGAATCGCTGGCCTCATCAAATCTTGTTGCCGGAGCCGCTTTACCGCCAGGAGTTCTCAATCGCTGTTTGCACACCGCTTCTGGTGCTCCACCACCCGCATCAAGACTTCCATTGAATCGCCGCCACGCTTTCTTCATTATGCTCCCTGCCGCCATTCCTCGAAGATCCTCGAAGTCGTCCGCCGCTTACCTTCTCAAATTCCGGCCGCCAATTCCCCGCTCTTCAATCTAACCATCAGTGAGCCCCTTCACCGTTCCGAGTGCGTCAAATTGTGTTCCCACTCATCCTCATCCAATCCCCTCTCTTCCCGCCAACTCTCCGCCACCGAGGTGCTAATACTGCCGTTGTTTTATTCACCGCCGATCTCCGGCTGAAATAGGCCTTCTTTTTCTTTCTTCTACGCCCGCTTTGCCCCATCATGATCCTCACAGATCCAAGCGCATGCTTGCTTTGGTTTTCCCCGAGTGCCATTGCTCCGCTATTTCCACCACCGCCCGAACCATCTTCGTCGTCATTGTCGTCACCATCACCGCCCTTGCCGAGCCACCACCACCCTATGTCCCTCTCTTTCTCGGGAATCCATTTTGCCGGCCGCCTCCCATGCACGACCACTGCAAGCAGGACTCCGAAGGTTTAGCTCCTCCTTCCTTCAGGCTCTATGTTTTCCTCGAGTCACTAACATCTGGAGCCCACATGTCATTCTTTGCTTCCTCTCTCTTTCACTTGCAGGTGGGACCCAAGTGTCAGCCATTTCATTTAATCATTTAATCCTGAAATGGAATATTCTAGGAATATTCCCCTCTTTCTCATTTTTCAGGATTTCTATCATGCAGACTTGACAAAAAACTCAACCCACCAACCCGTAAACCCATGGCAACTCCTTAGGCGACTCCCCCCATCAACCTCCTCGCCGATGCCACTCCGGCACCGGCGACCACCGCTTACGCCCATAGGTCTCCCTCCTCTCGCCTCCTCCCTCATCGCCTCCCCCCGACCTCCCTGGGCCAAGCCCATGGTAAGAAAGGCCTCGGATCTTCCGAGTCCCGATAGACCTGCACTGCTCTCCTCCGGTACCATCTTGTTTCTAACGGCATTCAGAGTCTATACTCCAATGAAGGCCTCGCCTTCACCTTTTTCCAATCGTCATACAAAATTTTAATGCGAAAGCACCTACAACGCTGCTACACATCTCGCTGCCTCCCCAACTCAATGCCGGGTTTGTCCTCCTCTCGTCTGCTTGTTCTCACACTGGTCTCGACAGTTGCTCGCCAGGCAGCCTTTGTCGCTTTGTCTCTTCACGCCTAATGCGATTAGTGCGCTAAAGCATCAAGGTCGGCATACAATAAGGCCCCGCTATTAGCTCTCCTCTGCTAGCCCAAATTTTCATGCTTGGTGCAAAAGCAAGGCTTGTCATTTAATCACAAAGCTCACCACGCAGAGGGCAGACGGGTTCTGATGCTCGCCATCAAGGTAACCTCATTTTGGCCAACTGCCAAGGTGATTGGCAAGAAGTTAAGCCCGCTTATATGGCGCGGCGCCTGCCAGGCAAACTCCCCAAGATTTCTCACCATGAAGCCTCCACCTACTGTGGAAATCGGCTGGGGCTTCAATCCCATTACCGCTTCAGATGTCTTATGAAGGCCATAAGAGAAATAAGAACGCAAGTCCCTAATTCCACGCTTCAGTATAGACTAAGTGGTCAACCGCTCATCACCGTCTCAAAACCAAGCGCAAGCCGCCACCTCTTAACCCACTACCAAGCCTCACCTGCTCAGGATTCCTTCGAAGAAGTTTCACCCACCCCGCCCCTCGCCCTTCGTGACCGCAACATGGAAGACTACTGAGGCCGAGTTTCAGGCGGCTCTGACACGACGCCTTGTCTCTTGCCAAGGGTCCTCAACGAACTCCACCATCGAGCCTAGTGGCGCGAGCCCTTCAGGTGCGGCTACGCATTCCGCTGCTAGACATCCATGTCTCTCGATGTCTCCCTAAGGATATCCTCATCGAGTTCGACACCCAGCGGTAGCATGACGCCACAATGGAGATCAGTGGCTATTCTCTTGATGGCTTCCCGTTCAAGTTCTAGCAGTGGGACTTCAAGGCCGGCTCCCACCTCAACATCTCGAGGTACCGCCTCTCTCTGCTGGAATGGCTCCCCGCCTTCGGGCGGCCTTCATTGGTCGAGCGGCAGCGTGGAAATTGTCTGTTCGACTGTGTGGATGACCTTTCAGAGGAGCTGAGTGCTCCATTTGAGCAAATACAAAGGGGCGTAGCGTGATCCCGACAGATTCTTAAGAGTACCCATCTCACATTCTTTGACCCTCCAAAGGAAACCGCCTTCGAGACGCGACTCCACCTCCGGCGCTTGGCCGAGGTCACAAATTCCAGTGCTTGTGCACTTGAGCATCCTTGAAGATTTTTCATTGCGTTCCCGACTCCAACCAAATACGTACAACCAGAGCGACATTCAGTCGGGTCCGAGGAAGATTATCCCAAGCGAGCATTTCTTCGATCTGGGGTCCTCGATGTAACTGAAAGGCTCGTCGATAGGTGGTCCACCGAGGCTATCTCTATTGGGCCTAAGGCGCGATGATGACAGGGACAAGGACCGCGATGACAGTATGGGCGGTAAGCTCCTATTATGACGAAGCGCGACTGCGCTTTTGGTCTGGTCGGCGGTCTCTTACCACGGGGGCCCTACTCCTGTGGTCCTCACGACTAACAAGAAGTCGCGATCTCTTTGGCCACAACAGTATGCGCCAACATTGTCAAGGCGGTCATGCTACACGCAGCCACAATAAGATCCCCATCGCACAGTACCACCTTTAACAACAAGAGTTCTGCCACCCGAGCCTTGCAATCCCTACAGGAGCTGCAGAAATGATCATGACCAAGGGTCAAGATTTCAGATATCGCCTGCCTCATGCCCTCAAGCCGAGGGCGAAGGCTAAGATGTTTGCCTAGTGCATGCTACACCGAGCATCCATGTAGACCCCATGCCGATCGGGCAGCTTACTGGCGGAAGAAGGCCATCTTTCGCGATAAGGCTCATTGCCCATCATCCACTGTCAAGCACCGAGCCATTAAACTCTCGGCAGAGGTTCCATTCGTTTCGCCTCCAGTCCAGGCTATTCCTATGTCAAGCTCGACCTCCCGCTGGTCGCCCCCCACCCCACCGGGCATGCCACCGAGCTATCCAACCTTATGAGGAGGCTTCTACTGGGCTCACTCTAGGCGTTGCTGCTTCCTGAGCCGCACCACGACCTCCCGCTAGTCGACCCCCCATTGGTCGAAGCACAACTGGAACACACCACTATTGAGGAGGCTTTTCAAAGCAATGAGGTCGAACCTCAGGGTCCCTTACTGTATGCATGTCTTACACGCCCCCGTTCACCTTCAATTTTGGGTCTACCAATGGTGAGCTCGTTTGACATTTCAGAGCCTCATCCTGCTCGCTAAATGACACCTTGCAAGAAAGAAGATCTGCGGCCCGAGGTTGCATGGCGCTGCGGCAAGCCTCCCCGCTATCGCAGTAAAAGGTTCAAGACCTCGCTGATGGTTATTAAGTCGCCGACTAGTCGACAAGTCTCTACGCAAAGAAACGACGGAGTCCGCGACTCGACTTAAGTAAGCTGCCTGCCGCCATCGCCTCGCTTCGTCAGCCTAGCTGCCTGGCAGCCTCAAGGCGCCGGGCCGAGGTTACAAGGCGCCTCCACCTTGTTGCTGCCATTGCGCTCAGGCGACGCTGGGAGAGCAGATTCGGCAGAGGCGGAGCAGAGGAGGCCTGGGCGCGATCGAGGGAGGAGAAGAGGATGCTACGGATCCGTGAGAGAGGTTTCAGCCGGGGAGAGAGAGAGACGGCCACGGTGGAGGAGTGAGGATGAGGCTGGCCACTGCTGGGAGAGATGAGAAGAGGCGATGAGGACGCACCGTGAGGGAGAGATGAGAAGAGGCGACACGCTAGGGCTGAGAAGGAGAGAGAGAGAGAGGCGCGCGGGCTTGGGCCGTTATTTGTCACGGGCCATATTTTCTCGAGATCCAAGGGCACCAAAGGTAGGGATCAAAGGAGGTAAGGAGGAATCAGAGCATTTTTGTAAAAAGAGATATCGACTAGCCTACCGACTAGTCGATTAGTTTCAGAAGCTCGGCCACTACGAGAGAAAGGCCGACTTGTCAACTTAATAACCTTGCCCTGTTGCCCATCGTCTGTCCGAGGGTGCAAAGGAGAGTTTCATCAGCATTCTCAGCACCCCACTTGACTCAGATACTATGTCGCCATCGGGTCTCCGCCAATGTTGACTAAGAAGGCACAAGCGGATCCTCCCCAAGACAGGCACTCTCCGAAGAAGTTCCTTGGCGATGGTCCAAATAGTAGCAATGCAAGATGATTGCCCTACATGTGATGTCTAGTAGTCGCTAGGAATGTATGCGCTTTTCTTCATGTCAGACGATTTTCGCTTTCCTTATCCCAAAGGTGTATGCTATCCAGTGTATGCCGGTAGCCCACCGCTCTCTCTCCTCGCCTTTGTCAAGCGTTGTTAGTTTATGGCGGGTCGCAACGTCGATTGACATGACACGGGTGTGTTAGTCTTTGCAGAACTCGTAATGCTTTGTACTTGATAGTATGAATCTATATATGTGCCGCAGTTCCGTGCATGCTGTGCTCTTTTACTAGCTTCATGTCCAGATTTTACAAAATCTTAAATTGATTGCGAGAGGCCTCAATGCGCCAAAGACTGAGGCAACCAAGGGAATCGGTAGTGATACAATGTGTTCACTACTTTGCCTCACAGAGACAAATCTTGCAATGATTCTCCGACTCAGAGTCGAGATCGCAGAGGAAGACTTGTGGCATGGCTTTTAAGCCGCCGAATGAAACTAGGAGGCATTTTGGTCCTGTTGGGACCAAATTGCTGATGCAAATGGATAATGTGCTCACTTTAAACAGTCCATCACAACGAGGGTCAACCCGCTGATTTCGGCCCATCCTGGTCCTTAATCGCTGTGTATGGCCCGCATTAATCGATCAAAAAAACAAGCTTTTATTGAGGAGATAAAGCAGATTAATGACGGGATCGATGGGCCATGGTTGATAATTGGTGATTTTAATCTCATTTATCAGGCCTCGGACAAGAATAACTTGAACTTGAACCCTAGGCAAATGGGCCAATTCCGTACGGCGATCAATTGCTGTGAGTTAAAAGAGATTCATCTCCATGATCGCAGGTTCACCTGGTCCAATGGCCAATGCAACCAAACCATGGAAAGGATTGACAAAGCATTATGCAATCCGCAATGGGACCTAATGTTTCCGGATTGCTTTCTCCGGTCACTCTCATCCTCCATATCTGATCATAGCCCTTTGCTAATTTCTGAGATGGAGCGGGTTAGTGCTCCTAGGCGTTTTAATTTCGAGAACTATTGGCCGCTCCTAACTAGGTATAATGAGGTGGTCCAGGAGGCTTGGTCTCAGCCAGTGCTGGAGGTGGACCCGATCAAAAGCTTGTTAACCAAATTGCAAAGGACCGCAAGGGCACTTAAGTCCTGGAGTAGAACACAAATTGGTGATCTTAAAGTACAGATGCAGATAGCCCTCGAGGTAATCCTCCAGCTTGATAAAGCGCAAGAACAACACCAGCTATCACAGGAAGAACATGAACTGCGTGCGGCACTTAAGCTTAGAATCCTAGGACTCGCGGCCATACAGAGGATGAAATAGAAACAACGTTCTAGACTGAATTGGTTACGGCTCGGTGATGCCAACTCAAAAAAATTTCATTTAAAGGCGAGCTTCAGGAGAAGGAAGAAGCTAATTCATACCTTGCGGCATCAGGGGAATACATACATACTACACTCAGAAAAGGAAGAGGCTTTGACCAAGCATTAAACAGAGATCCTAGTCACTGCAAAACCGGCCACTTCCACCTTCTTCTGGGACACTCTGGGTTTGAAGGGGTTACCAATCAGTGCTTCTAATGACCTAGAGCGACCTTTCATAGAACAAGAAATTAAATTGGCAATCTATGAAATGCCGACTGCCAAAGCCCCAGGCCCGGATGGGTACACCGGTTGCTTTTTCCGAACAAGCTGGGATATCATAAAGGAGATTGCACTATCTGTGTTTCAGAAAATACACACCCTAAACGGGATACACCTCAAGAAGCTCAACACGACTAATATTATACTTCTTAAAAAAAAGGGCCATGCAATGGAGATATCCGATTTCAGGCCAATTAGTTTGATCCACAGCATTATCAAGATTTTTTCAAAGCTACTCTCCCTTAGGCTTTCCAAGTATGCGAAGGATCTCATTTTAATAAGTCAAAGTGCTTTCTTAAAACAGCGGTCAATTCAAGACAATTTCCTTTATGTGCAAAACATCGTTCGGAGTTACCACTGATCTAAGACACCAATGTTCCTACTCAAATTAGACATAACAAAGGCTTTCGATTCCATCTCGTGGCCTTATCTGCTTGACATGCTCAAATACAGGGGTTTTGGCCACAAATGGAGGGCTTGGATTGCAATGCTGCTTGCCACATCCACTTTAAGGATCGTGCTCAATGGCATTCAGGGGCCAAGCATTAAGCATCAATGCAAGGTGCGGCAAGGGGATTGCCTCTCACCTTACTTATTTATATTAGCAATCGACGCCCTACATTGTATCTTGCAATTGGCAGATCGGCAGCAATGGCTAACGCCACTTCGTGGAAAGTTCACAAAGGCGAGACTGTCTATGTACGCTGATGATGCAATGATCTTCCTGTCGCCCACTAAGGAAGACGTTGATAGCATAAGAGAGATCTTGCAGGTTTTTGGGGAGGTAACGGGACTCAACATAAACATCTCCAAAAGCGTTGTCATCCCAATCCAATGTCAATCTCTTCATTTAGATGCAATTCTTGAAAATCTTCCGGCCAGCCGCTTGTAGCTTCCCTGAAATTATCTAGGCCTGCCGCTCTTATGTCGCAAGCCGGGGAAGATTTTGTTTCAACCTTTATTAGACAAGATTCAAGCTAGATTAAGCGGCTACAACAAGAGCATGCTTTCTAGAGCAGGGAGGCTGGTGGTTTTAAATGCGGTCATCATAGCCATACCGACATACATGCAAATAGCCATGGAGCTACCGTCCTGGGTAAGGAGGCAAATAGATAGGCGACGAAGAGCTTGGTTCTGGACTGGAGAGGACATCTGCTATGGTGGGAACTGCTGGGTAAACTGGAGCATGATATGTCGCCCAACAAAGCTTGGCGACTAGGGTCCTAGCTACCGAACAATTTAGTCACAAGACTTCCTTCGGCGGATTTAGTATCAATGGAAGGCGCCTGAAAAGCAATGGAATGGAATGCCACTGCCAATAACTCAGGCAGACCATGACCTTTTTCGTGCATCCACAACAATACACATTGGCAGTGGTAACAAAGCGTGTTTTTCGAAGAATAAATGGCTAGGTACAAGGCCACTAAAAGATCTGCCCGGCTATTCCAAGATCGTGGCGAGGAAAACTCAGATGGTGCGCAGATGCAATGCAAGGAGGAAAATGGATAGCGGACCTGAGGAGAAAAATTACTGCACATCTAATACCAGCTTTTGTTGAAAAATTTACCATGGTTCACCAGGTCACGTTATCTCGAATCGAGGATGACATATCTTGGAAATGGACAGTCTCAGGTAGCTACTCAACTAAGTCGGCATATTACGCGCAATTCCTAGGAGCTGTTGAGGCACCTTTCCAAAAGCTTGTTTGGAATGTCTAGGCACCGCAAAAGTGCAAAATTTTCGCTTGGCTTCTCATTCAGCACCGATTGCCGACAGCGGATGTCCTTGCCCGCCACCATATGTAGAATGACCATTGGTGCCCTTTATGCACAAACAATCCGGAATCGGCTATGCACCTGTTCGTTGAATGCCCCTACGCTCGACATACTTGGTCCCTAGTGGTCACTTGGGTGCAGCATCCGAATCTAAATCCCATAAACTGGACACCTTGTCAAAGAATGGCTAACTGGTGGATCGATATCTTCCACTTTGTAAGCGGCCTTTTCGGGAAGGACCAAGCCTCGCTAATGATACTCACACTTTGGCAAATCTGGAAAGAGAGAAATAGACAGATTTTTCAACATCTTCGAGAGGTTCCTGCAGACCAAGGAAATAATTATGATTTAGGCCTGGCTTGGACACAGAGCGATGCGCACCAAGCCGCAGTGCTTTTCGCAGGATGGGCTGAGGAGCTCTGCTTGGCAAATCCAGATAATTCCGGAAGGTCTTGTAAATAGTGTATTGTTTTTCCTTGTTTTTTTCCTTTTTTTTCCTTTTCTTCGGTTCTGTTTTTAGTGTTTTCCCCTTTTTTTCCTTTTTTCTGTTTGTTTTCTCTTTGGCTTGGTTTGTGACTTGCTCCAATCTTTAATGCAATAATGGCACTCTTGTCGTTTCCTAAAAAAAAAAAAGAATTTCTATCATTTCATATGATTCTAATCTTTCGCATGTTCGTTCTCCTTCATACGAACTCCGATTCCGTTGATTCTTATTTCTAAATTCATCTAAAATCAAGATCTAGCTATCTATACTGTAATTATTTTATTTGGATTTTATTTGAATTTAGCTTATTTTCGCGTATAGATTTCGACGACTTCGGAGAACCCGATTTCGACGCCGTTTCAGAACAACAATTATTTGAGCAAGGCAAGTTACATCCTTTGATCATATTTGATCCTAGTATTTCAAATTATTTAAATTCTGTTTTAAATTATTATTGCATGGTTCAATCCAAAGGAAGTGAAATCTTAGCGGGCATGACTACTTTAGGATGGCGTGTTATAAAGGCATGTGATAGGAGGGTACCCTTCACCAAAATTGTATGGAGGTTATCCTACTATAAAATTTGACAATTCAAAATCAAAAACTAATTGTTGATATAGAATAACTGCTTTAGAACTTAGTATAGATATTTAAAAAGAAAACATTGTTTTACGCAAATTCAACCACATAAGCATTCCTTTGATATATCCTTGCATGCATTATAATTATGTTATTGGGTTTAACTTGCGGAGTACATTTTTGTACTCACCCTTAATAAAATGTTGTCTAGAGGAGAAGGACTTCACTACCGGTGTGGATCTCGACGACTAGGCCGCTACCCCAGTCGATTGCCTGTAGCAGCAGATTAGCTGGACTCCACTACTTATTCGTCTTCCGTTGTGTTCTTTATTGTCGGCTTGTAAGCCTTTTCTTGTAATATACTCTGATTATTAATAAAGTTGTGCGAATTATGGATGTTACCATCTTTATTTACTGTGTACACTAGCTACTGTTCCAGGGACTAGTGTAGAGTACACAAAAGATTTGGGGGTATTACTCCCGCGTACGACAGTGTGTGTTCAACTCGTTCTGGGGGGTGAGGAACTGCGTGGCCGTCGTATTCGCCGAAGCATTATCAAGAGTGATAGAAAGAATCTTATTATCTATTTTAAAATCCTGAATTAGCTCAAGTACGCGTTCAGCGATGGCCTCTCCGGTGTGTACGTCATCCACTAACCTAAACCCTATGACTCTTGTTTGTGTTATACTATTCATCTAAGTAATGGGCAATAACACTAAGGTAGTAAGTTCTTTGGTAAGAAGAAGTCCAAATATCGAAAATTAAAACAAGAAAAGCTAACTTTTAGGATTTTTTTTTCTTTCAGTGCAACTAGCTCTCTATTGTAGATCGCTATAATATTAGATTTGGTGGTTCTTCTACTCACATGTTGATACTGTAGGCAGAAGCCGCATTGGATCATTCTTTCGAAATTATGGCCCAATGGCTTTCGCCCATCATAAAAGGTAGATCTTCCGAAACTATAAATCGTGTTATTTCATCCGGTGCTACTTGGGGGGTGTACATCCACGTACTTCTAGTGTCACCGGCCGAAAAGTTCAGCTGCGTCTGCACACTTCCTTGGGTTCACACTATCTTTTGCATGCACGCTTTGTAATGCCGATTCAGATGCCCCATCCCTCCACCTGAACCTACAGTCAATTCAATTTTTCAATAATTACAAACTGTGGTTACCTATCTTTGGTTGTTTACAATGTCAACCTCCTTAGTCATGTGCTTCTAGTACTCTGTGCCTCTAGCCCTTCCGCAGGTGGATGGTGGACGGCGGGGCGGGGGCGATAAGTCGCGAAAGCGGCATTCCTCGTGGCCCTTTGTACCGTTCATATGACTATCATCCATGTCATGGTCTCCCAGCCTAGGGAGAGTTGAACAACATCGATGTGAGCACCGTCCTACTCGAGAGGACTACAGGGATTGCGGGGGCGTGCTTGCTTGCACCTCGGCACCCTAGCTAGCTTCTTCTTGTTAAAACATATCGAGAGAATGAGGGATAGAAAGCTAGAGATGGTAGGGAAATTGTTGATTGAGTCGTGTGGAGAAGAAATGAGAAGAGGTGATTTTATAGCTATGGAGGAGAGGAATGTTGCATTTGCCCGTTGCTTCTCTACTCTCTGCCCTCTTCCATTGCTCCTGTGACTGCAAAAGCACCAGTGAAGTTGTTGCCTCGCATGCCTCGTCGGCCATTGCTGCAACTTGCACGACGCCCATGTGACCTTTTGCCGCGACCGCCTCTCTCCTCCATGCGCGCACGCGTGACTTTATCTCTTTGCAACTCTCCTCTCGCTTTCACCCCACTCCGCCACGCTTCTCTCCTCTCACTTGTCAGCTTGCCTGCTTGGCCGCCACCTCTCCTCTCTCTCAAGATGCTCCCCTCCCTCCTGCCTCTCTGGTCTATCCTCCCATGACGGCCATGGTCTTGATGGCCAACTGAAGGCCATTCAAATCCGTCTCCCCTCTCTCTGCTCTCCTTCTGCCCGGATTTGAGCTTGACAGCGACGAGGAGGCAAAATCAGCATGGGGGACGAGTCCAGGATAGCGACGACGGTGGCCACACGGGCGACGATGACCTCAGCGAGGTGCCTCTGTCTCCCTCCGCCGCAGCTCACTCTCCCATAAGCGGTAACCATGGCTCGCACGGCTGCTCTCCGCATGCTCGCCCTTCCCCTCTCCCTCTCCCTGATTTGAGCGGTAGCGGCCGCAAAGCCCAACACGACGATGGTTGCTGCTCTGTCAGTCCCTTCCTCTCCTAGACTCGACTACCGGGCGACGGCCATAGCAATGGTCTTCCTCCCCTCTCCTCGACGGCCACGGCGGCATCAACGAGGTGAGGTGCCAATCGCCACAAAGGTTTCGCCAAGGCACATAGTCGCATCGGCTTTCAAGCCGTGTCGTGCCATCCGACGTGCCCGATTCTCAGGCCGGGCATGGCCCAGTCGTTCGTACCATGCTGGCCCGGCCAGCCACATGTCGTGCCTCAGGCTGCCTCGGAAAAGCACGGTCAAACTCCCTAGGACTACTCCGTACCACGAAATGGCACTAGTTAGTAAACCCCCGACCCCGTGTTTGACCATTCCATGCCCCATCATCCCCTCACAGTCTCACAACAGGCAAATCTACATGGGGGGTCCAAGGCACCATCATTGTACTAACCTCACAAATCAGCATGGTACCTGCAAATTCTAACTAACTACTTGTACTCTTAACGCACCAGCTCAAAACGTAAGCAATGGCGAGCACAGCCGCACGAGCAAGGTAAGCTAAGCAAACAAAAAAAAGGTGGGGTTTTTTTATTGGGGATTGGGGGAGTTACCGTTGGGGAGAAGAGCGCCGGGGAGCCGAAGAGCGCGGTGGGGCTGAGCCCTGGCGGCACGGCGAACGGCGAGGGCGGGGAGGGGCCGGCGGCGGAGGCTGCGGCGGAGGAGCCCATAGCGCCGACGAGGAGCTGGGTGAAGGAGCCGTGAAAGGCCGGGGAGGGCGCGGCGGCGAGGGTGAGCGGGCCGAAGCTGGTCTCGACCGAGCAGCCGGAGCCGGCGGCAGCAGCGACGAAGAAGGATTCGACGGCAGAGCGCGGGGGCAGGGAGAGCGCGGGGCGCACGCCCTCGGCGGCGCCGGCGGAGGCCTCGTGGGCCGCCATGGGGAGAGGGAGGGACGGATGGGGGGTGGGTTGGTTTGTGTGGGGGAGCAAAGATACAGCGAGTCCACGGCTTTAGCCGCAGGAGTTGGAGGGCGGGCAGTGAAAACTGAAACGGAGGGGGGGGCAGGCCACGTTGACCTTTCCAGTACTCCTGTCCTGTTTACCGCGCCGTACGCGGTAATAACGGACGGCGCGGTTAACCGCCGGCCGCTTGGCTTGACCTCGTGGGCTATTGCCACTCCACTGCTGCAGCGGCCTTCTTGTCTTGATAGTGCAGCAGATCTTTTTAGCGGCGGCGGCGACCACGACGGCCTTTACAGGAGAATTAAGGCTGTTTGGTTTGGATCCATAAGAACCAAATTTTAATATTACAAAGGAGTTTAGTAAACGTTTGGTTCGCTATCAAATTTTGGTATTACCTGAGAAATTTAGGTAATGCATTGATTTTTCTAGCCAAATCCTAGGCGGTGTGCGGGTCAGCAAATTAGCCGCCAAAATTTTCGCGTGGCTGGAATCAAGAAAAACAGTGAGTTGGCGACACGTGGCAGCACCTGGTTCGGCTCAATTGGTGGCATTAAATGCATGTCAAGTTTGATTCAAAGCCTTAAAATGATCATATTTTTCTAAACCGAGTATCCGATTTATGATCCGTTTGAACCGTTGTGTTCCTTGTCATTTTATCAACAAAACAAGACCAATATTGATATTTTTGGGGGAAAAAATAGATGTCATGCGGAACTCACATGTCATACTCACAATTTTGGCAAATTTTGGTATGGCTGCAATCCAAACACATCAATTTCGATATTGCTCGTGAATTGGTATGACTACGATCCGAACACTATTTTTTCCTAGGTTTTGGTATTGCCTAAGTTTTGACATTACCAAAATTTTGGTATAACTACCTAAGATGGTAAACCAAACAGGCCCTTACTCCCTCCGTTTTGTCTTAGTTCCACGTGGTATCCGATACACAACTTTAATTATTTTATTTTTCGATTGTATATTAAGAAAAACATTAAAAATACCGGATATAAACGTATTTTTATGACAAATCTACTAATGCCATTTTAATGTAACAAATCTAAATACCAGTGGCAGATCCAGAATTTCTAGGATGGGTGTTTGAAGTTACAAAACATAAAAGTTCATAATATAAAAAAAATACAAAATACAAATTGTTCTTACTAGAGACAACATCTCAAATAATTTAAATAAATTACAAAATAATTAAGAAAATTACAATCTAACTCGACGTTCCTTCATGGCTTGGAATCGAGATATGATGTCATCATCCTTAACTTGCACAAAAAATTCTCGCTCAAGAAATGTAACTAAGTAATCATTCAAGTATTGTTCTCACATCCTATTCCTTAGCTTATTCTTCACATAATTCATTGAAGAGAATACCGTCTCAACACTAGCAGTTGCTACCAAAAGAATCAACACCAATTTGAGAAGCTTGTAAACAATTTTATAATGGAGGTTATTCTTTGTTTGAACAAGCATAACAAAAAGCTTAGCAAGATTTCTCACTTCTCTAAACCTTTCATTTCTACGCATATCAGCAATGAAGTGAGTACATTGAAATGGAATATGCATCAATTCTGTGCTTGAAAAATCCTTTGGATAAAACTGAGCAAGCCTAACCGAGTTGTCCTTGTCATAAGCAGTGAATGAATCAATCGGATTGAATGAAAGCATGCAAAGAAGCAAATCTGTGTTTACCTCATCAAACATGTCATTAAGCTCTTGAATTTATCTATCAATGACACTTAAAAACATGTCAACATAGAAGTGATGGAGATTCTTGACTTTTTTTAATAACCTTTTGGATCTTGCAGGGGAGAAGTGGAGGCTGACTCGGCGGTGCTCGATGTCGTGAGGCGGTCAACAATGGTCATGGGGCAAAACGGAACAGAAATGCCAAGGAGATCCCATGGGTGGTGGCAGCGTGGCCGAGAGTGGATGGGAGCGGCAAGCGGTGGCCGGAGCAGAGGGAGGAACAGGGCGACGACGCCGGAGGGGGAGAGTGGAAGAAAGAGGGTGCGCATGGGAACCAGTGAGGTGCGAAGATGTCACCAGAGTGGATGGAGGGGAATGGGACGGCCGGAGGCGCACTGGTGACGGGAGTCGCAGGCAGCGTAGCAGGCTCAACGTGGCGGCGACGCTGTAGGGAAGGAGAGCCGGAGCAGACAACGGGAGAGAGAAGAGGGTGGTCGAAGGATGCTTTGGGGATGAGGAATTGGAAGATGGATCACCGGAGTGATGATGGCATCGTCGGCGACGGCTTCCGGCCGGAGTGGAGGAAGACATAGTTGGTGCGAGCTCCGGCGGAGGAAATGCGGAATTGGCTAAGGGGAAACGAACCTGGAGTGCTGGAACACGACGTGACACGGTTGGTTCAGGGAGAAGGTCACCGAGTTGGCCAGGCAATGAGGGGAAGTGTAACGCCCGACCTAGGGTCTCCCGGTGAGGTCCCTCAAGACCACCCAGAGGTCCTCCAAGACCTCTCGGAAGGTCCTTCAAGACCACCCGGATGTCCCCAAGGTGAGCTCGAGACAGCCACGAGATGACCCCTAGGTGCCACGGCCTGACCTGGGTGGTCGAGAGACCAAGCTCAGGGAGGTCGTGGAACCAGAGGTGACCCAAAGACCTCCCACGACCAGGCCCGAGGGTGGTCATGGAGGGCTGGGATCACCCCAAAGACCTCCCACGACTAGACCCCGAGGGTGGTCGTGGGGAGCGGGGATCGCCTCATGGTTCTCTGTGTGAACTGAGCTAGTCCCAAGGATCAACAGCTAGCTCTTCACAGCATACAACAGTGGTAACATACATCAACGCAAGCTTTATTAACAACAAAGTTGATTATAAAGGGGAGGCTTACAAGCCTGCAAACCAAATACAACGGAAGATAAATAAGTAGACCACCCGATACACCACAGACAATCGGTTGGAGGGCGCATCCTAGTCGGCCTGGACCTCTAGGTCCATAGCGAAGACCTCCTCAAGAATATCAAGCAAGAGTGAGCACAACAACCGTGCTCACAAGTTACACCCGTCAAATAAAAAAATGACATGCGCAAGTGGATATCTCAAAGGAAGGCTTAATATGGTTGATTTGCATAAAGCCAAGTTTCATTTAAATACAACTACTAAGTTCCAAGGCAGTTAACAATAATTAAAATTTATTTTCTAAATTTCAGTTTTCAGTTGGATAATATTCATCAACAAGTGGTGAAGGATACCCTCCTGTCACAAGGCTCCCTGCCCAAACCTATTGGATAGAAATCCAAAACCAATTTATCAAGTCCTTTTGAAAACAAAACCAACATCTAACTGTGAGAGGCCTTGCCAGCACGTCCATGACCGCAGACACAGCTATTCGAATAGTTTTACACCTATAGAGGTTGTACACTTTACCCACATGACATGAGTTCTTTAGTTTGTTTGGCGACTGGCAATGCCACCACTCACTTCCGAAGGTAAGTGGTCTAGAGCTCATGATAAGGCCTTTACAATGCATCAATCCACCGCAGTCCACCCTCGCTAAGGTTTCGCCCCCCCTATGGATAGAAACCCAATAGAGTTCATAGTGGCCCCCTCTTGTGCCCGGTGGGAAATACCAAGTCATAAAAGACAGGCCATGAAAGACCTCCCACCACATCCACAGGATCGACCGCGATGGAACTTTGCAAATTAGTCAGCCAGGTGCCGCCCACACAGGACATGTGGTTGCACAGTGAGGCATAGCCCATTATAGGCATAACAAAGGGATCGCTCGCAGACCGGTCCTTAACTGACTTGGGCGACAACCTCAACCCTGGGGCATCGGATCACACGACCCCCGTGCATAGACATGCACCAACCAAACAACCAGATTCACCCAAGTCCAAGTCCAAATCCATTTTCCTTTTCTTTGCTTTTCAAACACATTTTCAAATCTCCATGACAACCCAATGTCATGGCAAGGCATTTAAAACAACAGTTGGTCTTAGATGGTAAAACTTCCCCAAATCAAATGCTTTTGGGTCTAAGCATGACTGAGCGTAATATTTTCAAATGATCCTGGTTCACACTATGGCATCAACCAGGTTCTATCTATGGTGACAACAGAGTGGAGTCAATGTCAACATGAGCCATACAAAGGATTCGACATAGCTATGAATTTAAAATAGGTATTGAAATACTTAGCGTAAATAAGCATGTAATAATTATTGAAATAGAACTTAAATAGTTTGAGATACTGGGCGCAATATGATCAAGAGTGTAACTTGTCTGGTCCGAAAGCTTGAGGAACTAATTGGGAGAACTCAGGCTCCCCAAAGAGTCGCAATCTACACGAGAATAAAGCAAGGCAGAATCAAATAATAGCCAAATAAGATCCAAATGAAGTTCAAATATACCCAAATGGTGAAGAACAACACAAGAAAAACTAAGAAGGGGTTCTTAGGAGGAGGTCCGACGGGAGGGAGGAGGTCTGCCGAGAGGGTGGTCTTTGCAAATGACCGAAGAGGGTGATCTTTGCAAAAAGGGAGGTCCTGATAGGGTCCCGAGAGGGCAAAAGGGAGGTCTCAAAGGAGGAGGTCCAGAGGGGGACCCAAGAGGGTCGTCTTCGCAAAAAGACCGAAAGGGTCGTTGTTGTGAAGAGACCTGCAAAGACTGAAAGGGTGGTCTTTACAAAAAGACCAGCAAAGTTCGAGGGGGTGGTCTTTGCCAAGGGAGGTCTTGAGGAGCTCAAGGGACGTCCTGAGGAGGATGTCCCGAGGAGGTTAAGGAGGTCTTTTAGGAGGTCCTGAGAAGGTCGTCTTTGCAAAAAGACCAAGAAGGTCATCTTTGAAAGAAGAGGCCCTCAGGAGCTCTTGTGACGACCCACCCCGTGATGTACCGCAAGAGGTCCGGGAGGACCATTTTTTTTTGCGCCAAGTCACCACTTAAGGATGTGGTAGCACCGCATGGAGCTTTACCGAGGAGGTGCTGCCAGACCTCCCAGAGGTCTTATGGACCTCCTGGAGGTCTTGGTCCGCCATCGACCTCCCAGAGGTCTTGAGGACCTCCCGAGGCAAGGTAGTCGAGTCGAGATCCCGAGTCCTGGATCGATTTGCCTCCGTAGGATCGAATCGTAGATCGAATCGTAGAATCGGCGATTCTACTGATTTGTAGAAATACACATATTTAACATCTATACTATAAGTTTGTATGATTGTTATATGGTTTACCACTTGCATGTTCCTTAAAAGTAGCTAGACATACTCCAGAATAAAAATAGCTTATCATTATCAAGCTCAAGATTGCTCATGCCATAATATAGATATTTGTACTAGCATTACCACACCGATACAATATTTTGCATGCTCCTTGTTTATTTATAGTTTCATTCTCGAAATTAATATCAACAAATTTTGCTCTAAACCAAAATATCAATAAAGCCCGGCCTCTAAAAAAATTGCCCTAAGTCTCTCACAGTAGGATCGACAAAGGAGATTTGGATCGACAGTCGTCGTGGGTTCAGAGAACCGTAAGACTCTAAGAGTAGGATCGCGATCCTACCTACCTTGAGTAGGATCGGATCGGCAAGAAGACTTGGATCGACAGTGTCGTGGGTTAAGAGAGTCGTAAGACTTTAAGACTTGGATCGCGATCCTAACTACCTTGCCTCAGAGGTCGTGGCCGCCACCTTTCCGTAGCACCTCCAGCACATCACCAAGAGAGGTCCCGCAGACCTCCCGAAGCTAAATCCCAGAGGACCTCCCGGTGGTCCCGCCTGCATCTGAGCTAGTCCCGGGACAATCGAGCTAGCTCGCACAAGAACACAAGCCAATACCACAACCACGAGGTCAAACAAAGATGAAGCGCATAAATTAAACTTTATATAATAGGACCTTATGGTCAAGCTTGTTAACAAGAGGTCTCGCCAACGAGGGCTTACAAAACCAACGAGGACTTACAATCAAGCGACAAGGAGCTCTAGGGCTCAAACACCAAAACACGCAAGCCATCCAACAAGCACCACAGTCAGTTCAGGTGGAGGACGCCCTAGGCATCTTAGTCGTCGAAGAACTCCTCCTCGAAGAGGTCTCAGACCGCCTCGCACTTGGTCATCCTCATAATGCTTTGACACAGGGGCTTAAGCCATGAGTACTTGGAATGTACTCAAGAAGTCACAGAGAGCAAAGATGCAATAATATTCATGCAAGGACTTACCAATGGAGAGTCAGTATGGTTAGTTTATGCAAAGCCAAATTTGACAATAATAGCAATAATAGATTGAAAGGCAAAAAGGTAAAACCATAATACATAATACTTTTGATGTTTTAATAAAAGGTGGTGTGAGCACCAACTCACGGCCACAACCAAAAATTGGGGAGGTCTGATCACACCAAAGGCTGTGTCCTCACCCAAAACCCACCTGAACACCCATTCCAGAGGTCCAACCAACCCTGGACCACTACACTCGAGCCAACCTTGACCCTCTGAGCCGCCAAGGTCTCTTCGAGGCAAAGCCAAAGCATCTCGCTGAAGTGTCCAGTGGCACAAGCTTTTGAAACATCTACCCCTTGCACCATTTCATCGAAAGCATGTCCATGACCAAGGACTTGGCTATTGAATAGATCTTTTACTCTGCAGAGGTGTACAACTTTACCCACAATCCACGATCTCTCTAGCGGGATGGGTTCCGTCACCCTTGCTCACTTCCTAAGGTGAGCGCCTAGAGAGCGCCAAGGCCTTTACAAAGCTTTGAATCGACTAGGGTCGCCCGCTAAGGTTTCGCAATCCCTCCAAAGGTCTAGAAATCCACGGGTTATGGGGTGCCCCTCTTGCGCCAACTAATCACACGCTCAACCAAAACAGCCCCAAGCCATCTCATTGCTAATTATTCAAATTCTGCACCATTCCCATAAAATGATCTTGTGGGTGCACTAATTGGCCCGATTAAACAGATACAAAGTGAAGTCCTTAATTGTGCTAAGGCAAGACTTCCACAAACCAAGGTGCACAAAGACCCACTACTCACTCCCCTTCTTGCCTTAGCAAAACAATTGTATTAGCCCATGCCAAAAGACCACCAGATCTGGCACACAAATTTTTAACCAAGTGGTCTCACACCACAATCGACATAACTTAGGCATCCTGCCATAGCTGCTCAACAATGGCACCAACCACACATTTCATAACTTATTAGTCAAGATTATTGGAGATGAAGCATGATACGCTCAAACCACGCTTTCTAAGCGAGGCTATATAAGACCTACGGCCCCTATGTTGGCAAATAACAAAGAACACCAACTAAATTATCCACCCTAAGGCTCACAAGGTGAACATGACAACATGATGGAGACAAGGTATAAAGGAGGCATAACAGCAAGTAGGCAAGTAACTACATTAAACCATTTTCTTATAAACATAGCCATGCATGATAATTTAAACCAAAATACATTTGCAAAGCTTGGTTCAAGATGATCAAAAGGAGGTCGTGGCTTGCCTTGGTCAAGCGATGGAGAGCCTTCTGCAAAGAAGAGTCGGGTCCAAGATCTCCTCGAACTCGTGATCTACACGTTCAAGAAGAGAACCAAATAAGCAAAACCACACTAAGCCGAGAGAACAACAAAAGAACCAAAAAGGAACTCAAACCAACTCAGCCAAAAGGAAACCAAGAGGCTTAACACCGCCTCAAAGAGCTCTGAGGAGGGTCTTGCGCAAGGAAGAACCGAGCAGAGGAGGCAGGAAGGAAGAAATGAGCAAAAAGATTACAAAGGCACGCCTCCCGGGCTATATATAGTCGGGTTGGTGGTGTGCACCACAAGGAAACCCAGAGACGTGTTGGCAACGGACTACTTGGGGTGGCTTGCCCAAAAAGAATTGAATAGTACCTCGGATGTGTTGATTTAATGTGACCCGACACCTATTAAATGCGCCAGAGTTCTGAGGCAAGACAATAATTACAAGGTGAAGAGGGGCAAGCAAGCTACCGAAAAAGGGTGCACCATCGGTCAAAGAGGTGGCCCCACCGCAAAAGGTCATTCAGCCAAAGACCACCGCGATGTCTGGGCAAGAGGTCCAAGACACTCAAGGGAGGTCTCGGACAGGAGGTCCAAGGACTCAAGAAGAGGTCCTGGACAAGAGGTCCTCAAAGCTCTCAACGAGGAGGCCCTGACACTCGGACCTGCACAAGGGAGGTCTAAGGGTCAAGATTTCAAGGGGAGGACCTCAACGGTCCAGATCAAAAGGGCGCAGGGAGGTCCTGACCAACAGGAATATTCAAGGTTAGGAGGGTGGTCTTTACAAAAGACCAGCAAGGGCCGAGGAGGGTCTTGGACCTAAGGAGGCTCGGAACCTTTGGATCCCACTAAAGGAGAACCCAGACGGCTAAGATCTCCGAGAGGAGGTCCCAAAGGCCGATCCTAACAAGGGAGGTCCGAGCTAGATCTCAACAAGGGAGGTCTCGAGCGGCTAGATCTCAACAAGGGAGGTCCGAGCGGCTAGATCTCAACAAGGGAGGTCTCGAGCGGCTAGATCTCAACAAGGGAGGTCTGAGGCGGACACGGAGGAGGTCCGTGGGACACACGTAAAGGTCTCGAGGGACAAAGGGAGGTCTATTTGAACACAAGGGAGGTCCAAATAGCCACAAGGAGGTCTCAGAAAGGTCCCAAAAGGGCACTGGAGGTCTAGAGGAACTCTGAGCGCCCAAGAGAACTCGAGAGGTTCCGAGAGGCGTGGAGAGGTCCACAGTGAGGTCCAAAAGAAGCAAAGCCAAGCGTGGCTTGAAGAGACCAAAGAGGTTAGAAACACCAACCCGAGCCAAGTTCTTAACAAGAAAACCCAAAACACGGAGGGGTCCGAACAGAGGGAAAGATGAGAGAGAGAGAAGGGGAGGTCTCGAGTCTCAAAGAGATTCAAGCCAACAAAGGAAGTTAAAAGAGAAGACAAAACCCGGGGCACACAGGAGGCTCGGGACACAAAGAACCCAAGAGCAAAGAAAGACACAACAGAGAGCTACAACCAAGCAAGGAACACCAACTAAGAGCTTAGTTAAGGTTTGATTAATTCCAATTGAACTCTCCAGATTCAAAAATCTCAGGTTAAGCTTTGGATTCTCAATAAAGCCAAATGGTTACTTTTATTTTGAAAACTTGGCAAGGACTTAAAAGAAAACGGGACGTTACAGCTCCTAAGGAGGCGGTTCAACAAAGGCCACAACTATGCTGCGTGGTCGTAAGAGAAATACGACTACGCAACATAGTCATGCAAGGAATGCAAAAAGGATACGGAGATACTCACCAAGGCCGAGAGGGAGATAGAAGAGGAGAGGGGGGGGGGTCAATGGTTGGTGACAGAGGTTGAGGATGGTGCAGGTGCTCTGGCGAACTCCACCGGCGGCGAGGTGGTGGCGCAAACACCGGCGGCCTTCTTGTCGACGAGGAGGCGACAGCACAGCCTCAACTAACTCCTTGGCGAAGCTTCAAGCACAGAGCAGGAAGGAAAAGAGCTGGAGAGCTAAGTGGCCAAAGGTGAGGAAAGGAGGGCTGCTCAAGCTATTTATAGCCAAGGAAGAAGGGAAGAGAGTCACTGAGAGACTTAGTGACCCACAAGTCAAAGGCAGGTGAAGGACAAGACAAGGTATGGCCTGAAAAAGAAGGAAAAGATGGGGTGTAAAGGAAAAAGACAAAAGGGGAACACACTACACCTGGCAAAGTGGCTACATTAATCAAGCAAGGACTTCTGTGGCGGAAGGAAAAAGGAGGCGAGTAGAGTTGACAGGTGGGACCAGTCAACTACACGGGTGAGGTGGTCAAACCAAAAGGGTGGTCATGACCAAGGGGGAGGTCGTGACCAGCAAAGGTGGTCTCGACCACAAGGGTGGTCTTTGCAAAAAGACCAACAAGGGAGGTCATGACCGCATAGGTGGTCATGACCAGAAAAGGGGGTGATCTTTGCAAAAGACCCGCAGAGGGTGGTCTTTGCAAAAGACCACAGGGAAGTCCTGACCAAAGGAGGTCGCGGCTCCAAGGGGAGGTCGCGGCTAAAGGACAAAAGAGAGGAGGCCGCGGCCTTAAGGGAAGGTCCTGACCACAAGGGGTGGTCATGACCAGGAAGGTGGTCTTCACAAAAAGACCACAATGGTGGTCTTTTTGAGGGTGGTCTTCACAAAAAGACCAAGGGGCCGGGAGGACAAAGAGGTCTTGGGGAATCCCGCAAAGGTGGTCTTTGCAAAAAAAGACCACGAGGTCCAGACCATAAGGGTGGTCTGACCTGCAAAGGTGGTCTTTGCAAAAGACTAGAGGTCCTAATGGTCAAGATCAACTCAAAGGGAGGTCCTGACGGTCAGATCAACTCAAAGAGAGGTCCTGACGGTCAAGATGAGATCAAAGGAGGTCTCAAAAGGGATGGGACGTTCGGACCAAACCAATCGTACAACAAGATCAGCCATCCGACACAGACGGACGGACCTGAAACAAAGCGCGAGTCGAGCAGCATGAGGAGGTCTTAACGGTCAGGATGATCCCAAAGGAAATCCTGACGATCAAGACCAATACGGGGGAGGTCTCAACGGTCAAGATGGAACCAAAGGAGATCTCGACGGTCAAGACCAACACGGGGGAGGTCTCAACGGTCAAGATGAAACCGAGGGAGATCTCGACGGTGAAGACCAACACAGGGGAGGTCTCAAGGGATATAGGGAGGTTCAAATGAAGGGGGAATTCAACCCAAATTTGAATTTCAGACATCAAAGGGTAATTGAAACACAAACCCGAGCTAGGAACACCTCGGGGGTGGTCGTGACCCAAAGGAGAGGTCAAAACCTAGGGGAGATTCAAACGGAGAAGGAGGTCTAGACCACAAGGAGGTCTAAATAGAGAAGGAGATTTAGATCAAAAGGAGGCCTAAACTCTGAAGAGATTCAAACCAACAAAGAGGAGGTCTGAACTACAAAGAGATTCAAACCAACAGGAGGTTTGCACCACAAGAGAGTGTAGGGATACGGGTAGGCTACGATAGCAACAATTCAAAAATTCTACCGCATAAACTAGGAAGCCAAGTAAGTAAATGATCACAGATCGTTACCACTAGACGCGCAGTGTAGCGGAAGAAGAGTTGGAGCAACCTGGTCCAACGTAGAGCGCGTCGATGTCGTGGTCGTAGGCGATCGTCCTCTTTCCTCGTAGTCGATCGCCTCCTCCAAAGAACCTCC
Organism: Phyllostachys edulis; assembly: GCA_036346405.1. Taxonomy (NCBI): domain Eukaryota; kingdom Viridiplantae; phylum Streptophyta; class Magnoliopsida; order Poales; family Poaceae; genus Phyllostachys; species Phyllostachys edulis. The sequence goes on along the minus strand of CM070549.1, from coordinate 78,401,516 downwards.
AATGTTCCTTGTGAAGTTTGCGGATCGTCCTCAAGCGCAATAAAGAACGCGAAGAACGCCTCTACGGTATCCACACGCCCAGGGAAGAAACAACCGAACGCCGGTGTGCTAGCACCAAGTCACACGGCAGGGCTCTCAGGAAGATGGTGGCTAGGGTTTCAAGAGAGCAACTTACGCCAACCCCTACCTCGCGATACCCTCATGCATCTCCTTATATAGTGCCCGTGGCGGATCCTATCCGAACACGCTTCTTAATCGTATTCGTATTGGTTTGTTCCATCCGTTAAGTGTGTGACCCGTTAGGTTCCTCGTGGTTTGGTTGTGACTCGAAACCCTTCCGACCACGAGTCGTGGCGGTTCCTAGCGTAACATAACGATTCCCAAATAAACATGAATTATATCGACGAACCTTAATGCAATATGATCTACGACTTGGTCCTCATCACTTACGACTTGGTCCTATCCCCATACGATCAGTTAGATTCTGGTCACGCACGATTCAGAACTCCTTACGACTAGTTTCGACCACTCTATGAATACGTTCGACCGGTCTCGACTTTGATCGATCTCGACTTGATCGATCTCGACTTGATCGATCTCGACTTGCTCGAACTTAACGACCTACTCGTGTATTCTCCTTTGCCTCACGATATCTGGTTGAACTCGGTAAGATATTATGTCATCCATGGACTATTCAATACTTTCTCGATCGAGTATCGGATAACCTTATGTGGTCGAACTGTTTCGACCACGAGTGGCATGGCCATGCACTTTCTTTATCCGACCACTTGAGGGGCCCGTAGATATCTCTCTGTTATGTTAGGAGGGCAAATCCCATATCCCACCAACACATTCCTCGCATGTTTACAGGAGCACCGGATTTATTAAGCTCATAATACTTAGTCATCCAATTGACCCTAGTATTATCAACCAAATAAACCAGTCTCGAGAGATGTATACTCCCGAGAATGCAAGATACATACCTCACAACAAAAGAATGTATCAATTCCATACAACACATAGTACATAAGCAACAAACCGAAGTTAATATTAATAAGGATAGGTTATTACAAAAGAGGGCCTTCGGCCAAATAACAACAAGGTTACAAAGATAACAATGAAGCAAAAAGTGCCATAAAGATGGCTATAACACAAAGCCAATCGGTGTGCCTTAACCCTAGGCATCTCGACCGACCGCCAAGCTAGTCGTCGAAGAAGGCGCAACACATGGCACAAAAGTGAGGCTCTTGGAGCTCACCTTCTTCCTCTGCAACAAAAGCCACAAAAATGCCACAACCACAGGCGATGAGTACATAAAGTACTCCGCAAGACTTACGTCTTGAGATAACAGAACTATAAATAGCTACATGCAAGCTTTATTTAAGTGGATGAGGCTTTGGACTCATTTTAGCATAAAGCAAGTTTCATTTGCAATAACATAATAGATTGAAGGCAATTTGGCAAAGCATTTTAATTGTTGAAATAACAACGAGATAATAACATAGTAACAACAACAAGATCAACTCGGAAGTGACTAACCCAAGTCACCACAACAATGGCATGAACATCCATTCATACCAACCCATCAAGTTTTAATTAAATGGTTGAGACTAGTTCTTGAACGACCTTACCAAGCATGTCCATAACCTAGGGCGAGGCTATTCAATAGTTTTATCCTCCGTAGGGTGTACCAATGTACCCACACGCCGACCGCCTTTCCTTTAAGCACACTACCTTTGGTATGCTTCAAGACGGCTAAGTCCTACGAGACATTTCCAATGGACAAGCTAATTCGACCAAGACAACCCACGGGATAAGGACCCAATGGACACCTAACCTAATGCCGCCTGCTCCATTCCCACACCACACACACACACACATTTTATCTTTAAAACACACCAACCGAAGCGACCCCAATTAGCACCGTCCAAAGTACTTAGTCAAGAGAGGTCCCATATCCCCTCGTGTGGTTAGCATGCAAAAGCGCTTGGCTTAGTGACCCAAGTAACTTTCGGTCCTTAGGGACCCAGCATACCACCACATTCCAAAAACCGCACCATCCATCCAATATGCCCAAGTCTAAATCAATCTTTTATTTTCAGTTTTGATTTTACAATTAATCAAAGCACAAGTGCTGGACATATAGGAGTAATAATCAGTTTTGAGTGATCAAGACCATCGACTAAGTCGATGATCGCCCATTACTACCGATAACTAAGCATGGCTAAGCAATTTAAATCGAACTACTAAGTGATAAGAGCTCATCCAACGAGCTCCCACCACAGCAAATAACCTAGGCTCATGGGTAGTAGAGGATAAACAATTCCTACAGATTATGCAACTATAGGATTGCTAGCGATATTTTAACACAAAGTAGCATGCATACATATAAATGAAACAAAATATTAAGCTTAAAAGTTATGGGACAATGATGGAAATGATCAAACTGCTTGCCTTGCTGTTGCTGGGCAAATTGTTGCTGAGGATCGCTCACGGGTTCAAAGTACTCGTCGACACCTATTCGGAAAGACGAAAACAATCGATAAGAACAACGAAAACGACAAAGACAGCACAGCAAACGAACTCCAAACACTCTGAATTTTCTACAGCAGCAAGAGGGTGATTTTTAGGGAATTTTGCAACAAGAACCAATTGATTTGGATTCTCAATGCAAAAGTTATGAGCAAAACAATTCTGCTCAAATTTAAAAACACCAAACCGCACTATTCACTAATTTAATTATGAGGCAACATTTTCTAGAATGGTGGTGATACTGAGATTTTACTGTAAAACCAGCACCTCATGAGATGAATAACACAATTGAGTTCACCTCATTTGGAGCTATTATGCACTTTCTACAATTTTTCAAAAACAAGAACTTGAACAAAATTATAATGCACAAGTCCTCATTTTTATAACAACAACATGCTCAAAACTAATTTTCACAGTGAGTTCATTAATAGAGGAAACCAACAAAGTTGGTCTCACTCAAAAACAATCTACAGAGCATTAGTTATGTATTTTACAAGTTAAGTATTAATTTGAGTGTATATTTAAAGTGAGTTTTAAAATCTAATGGCAAAAGCGTGCTCTGGAGCTGAACTCAACTTACAATCATTTTTGGATTAAAGTCAAGTTCAAGACAGAGCTAACACAATTTGAATGACCTCAATTGGATTTAAAATGAAAAAGATATGGAATTCTAAAGTTTATACCTTATTTCAGTTTATACTTAAGAGTTCACTTTGGAATTTCTAAAACCAAAAGAGAGGGAGGACGTGAACCGTTGATCTAAATCAAACGCCCAAGACCTCCAGAGGAAGCGCCAAGACGCTACTGTGCGAGTCCAGAGAACATGGGCCGTTGATCACGGATCCAACGGTCCATGTCCTTCTACCGCCAAGCTGCAAGCCTGTGAGGGGAGGTCGTGGCCGTTGATACGCGCATCAATGAACCACAACACAAGAGGGAGGACCGGACGGTCCAGATCAAACGAGGAGGTCTGAGCAGTGAGATCTTCCAAAGGAAGATCTAAACTACTAAGATCTCCCCGAGGAAGATCTACATCGTCGAGACCTCACGGGGGAGGTCTGGGCCGGTCTAGATGTTCAAGGAGGTCCTTAGTGGTCTAGATTGTCCCGGGAGGACCTTAACGGTCAAGACAACAACAAAGAGGTCCTAGGCGGTTCAGATCCACTTGGGGTGGTCCCGAACGGCCAAGATCTAACAAAGGAGGTCCTAAGCGGCTCGATTTCCATTTGGGAGGTGCAGGCGGCTAAGATTTACCCGAGGAGGTCCACAAGGTTAAGAGGACCTTGGGAGGTCCTACACGTGGAGATCAACACAGGGAGGACCTCAACGCTAAGATCTCCCACAAGGAGGTCCTAGCGGTCAAGATCGCCGGGAGGAGGTCTGGACGTTCAGATCTCCTCGGAGGAGGTCATGGGCGTCCCAGCTCGCGACCATGTGCTCAAAGCCAAGCGCACGCGTGCTCGGACAAGGGATTAATGCGCGCGAGACACAAAGAGGTCCGCGCGGGAGGTCTTAAATGCGCAACACGGGAGGATTAAAGGCATTTAAGACACAACCAATGATTTCAATGATTTGAGCACTTGATTAGTGCATTAAACCCAGCGGATCTTGGTCCGAAAAACGGCAATAGCGCCGCAGTTCTTGTCCGACAAGATCCGAGTTTAAAAAGATGGTTCTCGCCAAGCGGTGTAGGCCTCATGGCGACATCAATGGTACCACCGAGTGCACAATAACTGCGCACCGATGGACCTCCTCTCAACAACGGCGGTCTTAAACGCCATGAGCCGAGAGGAACGCGAAGGAGATCACACGGTAAGAGCAAGAAGCAAAAAGAAGCTCATGTTGCCATTCAGCGGGTGCCCAAACAAAAGCTCCACGACATCATACATGCGGGTGCCCAGCGCCTAGGACTATCGAGGAGTACCTGGAGGTCCTAACGATCTGCGGGGAGGTCGAGGATGGCGATGGCCCGAGTTGGAGAAGATGGGAAGCTCACGCTTCAAGCCCAAGCTCCAACTCCAAGCTTCAAGCTCCACTAGCCCCTCTGAAAAGGTCAACCTAACAACGAGTTAGGTTCAACTCAGAGATTTTGGGGAGCTTAATTGAGCAAGAGGTTGAGAGGGAGCCACTGGAGCAAGCCTTCACCAAGGGCTCCAAGCTTCTCGACAACAGCTGACCCAGGAGAGGTCAGTGGAGGTAGGAGCTCAGCCAAGCACGGGCATGGCAAGCTGCATGTAACATCCCAAATGTATAATTAGGGTTAATCAAGTATAATTATATGTGTAGAAATTAAAACTTTTTCTCACATCTTGAAAAACCCTAAAATCTCATGTGATTTTTGTCCAAGAGTTGTGTAATCCAAGAACACAAAGCTCTTGTTGACCAAAAATCAAACTCATTTTCAATTATCTTAAATCTTGTGCCAAACATTTGGAATATATTTTCCTTGGTCCCAAAAACTGATATGGGACCCTTAAAAAAATATCATGAGTTATAACACTTGTTGATAATTTTGGAGGCAAAACAATCCTTTAAACAACCTTCATGAATTTCCGAGAAAATGCATTGCATAATAACCTCTGGAAATTTTATGCAAGGTTGATCTCATTGTCGACAAGCTCCAGTTAAAATTCCATCAAATTTGGAGTTCATTTGCTATCTCAAAAAATTCTGCTAAGTTTTAGTATGTTAAAAACTAAATTTTAAAGCCTACACTTGTTCCTTGGGCTAGCCATGTTCAAAGTTGGTCCAGCCCAACCATGTCTGCACCTCGGCCAGACCTCATCTCCATTTGATCAAATCGCAGTGGTTGGATTTACATCCAACAGCCACGACCTCCTCCATGATCAACACCGCGAGGACCTCCCACCTCATGAGGTCATTGCCGTTGGATCCGTGATCAGCGGTCATGACCTCCCCGTGTGTTAAACCTCAAAGACCTCCTCGAGTGTTAAACCATCGCAATGAGGTCATCCCGCCTTGTTGAGGTCGTGGCCGGTTGGATCAAATCCAATGCCACGACCTCCTCCTCAACATACTCGGTCAGGTCATCCCATTTCGTGAGGTCATAGCCCTTGGATCCAAGATCCATGGCCACGACCTCCTCCTCTCAACCTAAACTAAACAAACCTCCCACCTAACCTGGGTCGTAGCCATTGGATCAAATCCAACGACTCACGACCTCCTGCGATATCAAGCACTCACAACCTCCCCATCTTTTGTTGTGCACCGTTAGATTAAAATCTACTGGTCACGACCTCCTTTGTCTCATGCGCACTGAGACCTCCCAACAAGACGTGAGATCATAGCCCTTAGATCTAAATCTAAAGGCCATGACCTCCCTTGTGCGTTGCGAGCTCAGACCTCCACCTCTTTGATCGGAACCCTTAGATCTAAATCTAGCGGTCTGACCTCCCTTGCTGCTTGCGCATCATATCGGACCTCCCCATCGGTCGGTGCCCTTGATTTAAATCCAAAGGCCATGACCTCCCTCATGTCTTTTTGATCGCGTGCAGTTAAGTCCTCACCGAGGTCCGCGACTGTTGGATGGAGATCCAACGCTTTGGACCTCTATCCCTTTTCCTCACGTGCGTTTTCGCGATTAAATCGGAGGGCCACGACCTCCCCATCCTTGATCGTATGGTGGGACCTCCTCCCACCACTTAAAACATAACGGTTCAAAAACCACATCGGAGGGCCAGGACCTCCCGTGGGCTTATCCAATGGTCAAAATGAACTCCCCGTTCTTCTCCTTCCTTGGTCACGCATGCGTGTCTCGAGCAAGTGAATTAATGCCCACATCCCCATTGTGTACCTTATAACAACTCTTTCTTGACCCGCATTAAATGCAGTCACCTTCCGCCTCTTCCTCGTCCACGCAGACACTGCACCATGTCACCTCGTGTCTTGTCCAAACCCTAGACCGAGCCATGGGCTAAGCTCACCATGAGCTTAACCCCACTCGTGTGCTCGCTTCTCCCAAAGTATAAAACCCCATTGGGTTCCTCCCTTAGCTTCTTTGGCACACTTCTAAGCTCTAAGCTTGCACCGTGTCATTTGAGCTTTCCTCTCCTCCCTCTTGGCGCCATTGTTGAGAAGCTTGAAGCTCCTCGGTGGACAAGGGTCCCTGAGTTTTTCCTCCTTTTCTCCTTGCTTCCATTTGTGCCCTACCCTCTGGGACCAAGGCCTAACTTGATATTGTTGGGCATTTGCGAGAGGGACAAAGTGGAGCTTGAAGTTGAAGCTTTGGCCGTGGAGCACCCTTCCTCCCCAAGACGGTCCTCCTTCTCGACCTCCTCGACCTTAGGACCTCCGGTACTCACGATAGTCCTTTAGCTGGCACCCGCATGTATGAGGTCGCGGAGCTTTAAATTGGGCACACGCTTGGTTGGATGTCGCATGAGCTTCCTTTTGCATTTTGGTTTCGCTGTGCTTGTCTTCGTTGTCCTCTCCGGCTCACGGCGTTCAAAATTGTCGCCGCTTGAGAGGAGGTCCTTTGGGTGCATATGGTTATTGCGGACCGCGGTACCATTGGATCTCGCCGGCGGTCTACATCGCCGGCGATGACCACGTCTTCTTTCGGGTTTTGTCGACTGCCAAGCATCGTCGTTGTCGTTTTAGGACGTAAATCCTCCATGTTTAATGCGCTAATCATGTGTTCCAATCATTGTAATCATTGGATGTCTTAACGCCTTTAATCCACCCTTTAATGTGCGCATTTAAGACCTCCGTAGCGGACCTCCTTGATGTCCAGCCAAGCATTTATTCATGTCCGAGCGCGCGCGCGAAGTTAAAGCGCTGGTGCAGGGCGTCCGCACCTCCTCCGAGGAGATCTGAGCGCCTAAGACCTCCCTTTGCGCAATCGTGGCCGTCCAGACCTCCACGGAGGTGCAGGGCGTTAGGACCTCCCTTAGACCTCCCTAGGTTGTCTCGGTAGTTCATGACCTCCCGGGTAGATCTTGACCGTCAAGGTCCTCCCCGGACGATCTCGAACCATCGAGGACCTCCTTGGAACATCTGGACCGTCCCAGACCTCCCCCGTGAGGTCCCGGCGATGTAGATTTTCCTCGGGAGATCTTGATAGTTTGGACCTTCCTTTGGAAGATCTCAACCGTTGAGGACCTCCCTTTAGATCTGGTCCGTTCAGGACCTCCTTCTCATGTTGTGGTCCATTGGATTTCGCATCTCGGCCCGACCTCCCCACCTCGCGCATGTGAGTTGCTAAGAGGTCCAGGACCTCTGGACTTCACGTGCGCTGCAGTGTGATGTTCTCTGGGAGGTCTTGAGCCGTTGGATCTGAGATCTGTGGCTCACGTCCTCCCATACCCTTGTGAGTTTAGAAATTCGGTGAGGTCTTAGTTAAACCTGAAATAAGGTATAGACTTTAGAATTTCATATCTTCTTCGTTTTGAATCCTTTTGAGGTCATTCAAATTGTGTTAGCTCTGTCTTGAACTTGACTTTAATCCAAAAATGATTGTAAGTTGAGTTCAGCTCCAGAGCACAGCTTTGCCATTAGATTTTAAAACCAACTTTAAAATGTGCACTTAAATCAATGCTTAACTTGTAAAATACATAACTAATGCTCTATAGACTATTTTTGGGTGAGACCAACTTTGTTGGTTTCCTCTCTTAGTGAACTCACTGTGAAAATTGGTTTTGAGCATGTTGCTGTTAGGAAATTGAGGACTTGTGCATTATAATTTTGTTCAAGTTCTTGTTTTTGAAAATTTGTAGAGAGTGCATAATAGCTCCAAATGAGATGAACTCAATTGTGTTATTCATCTCATGAGGTGCTGGTTTTACAGTAAAAATTTCAGCTTCACTTCTATTCTAGAAAATTTTGCGATGAACAGTAGCATATTTCTAATTAATAGGCTGAGCAGAATTGATTTCATCATATCTTTTGCATTGAGAATCCAAATCAATTGGTTCTTGTTGCTAAATTCATGATAAATCATTGTCTTGCTGCTGTAAAATTTTCATGGCTTTTGGAGTTCGTTTGTTGTGCGTCTTTTTGGTTTTTAAATCGTTCTTATCGGTTCTTTCTCGCTTTTCCGTTAGGTTTCGACATTTGTGGTGATCCCGAGAGCGACCCTCTGCCACAACTTGGCCAGCAACAAGGCAAGCAGTTTGACCATTTCCATCATTGTCCCATTACTTTAAAGCTTAATACTTTGTTTTACTTCTATGTATGCATGCTACTTTGTGTTAAATGTCGTTAGTAATCCTATAGTTGCATAATCTGTAGAATTCTTTACCCTCTACTACCATGAGCCTAGGTTATTTGCTGTGGTGGGAGCTCGTTGGATGAGCTCTTATCACTTAGTAGTTTCGATGTAAATTGCTTAGACATGCTTAGTTATCGGTAGAAATGGGCGATCATCGACTTAGTCGATGGTCTTGATCACTCAAAAATGATTATTACTCCTATATGTCCAGCACTTGTGCTTTGTTTAATTGTAAAATCAAAAACTGAAAATAAAAGATTGATTTAGACTTGGGCATATTGGATGGATGGTGCGGTTTTTGGATGTGGTGGTATGCCCGGTCCCTAAGGACCGAGTACTTGGGTCACTAAGCCAAGCGATTTCACGTACTAACCACGCGAGGGCATATGGAACCCTCTTGACTAAGTACTCTAGGAGGTGTTAATTATGAGCGAGCTCGGTTGGTGTGTTTTTAAAAACAAATGTATATGTATAGTGTGGGAGGGAGCATTAGCTTCCGGAAGGTTGTGATGTCTCCTTCTCCCGTGGGTTGTGCAGCTCGTAATTAGCATTCATCCTTTGGAAAGGTCTCATAGGACTTAGCCGTGCAAAGACACCTTCTAAGTGTGCGTAAAGGAAAGGCGATCCGGCGTGTGGATACAGTGGTACACCTGCGCAGGATAAAACTATTGAATAGCCTCGTCCTAGGTTATGGACATGCTTGGTAAGGTCGTTCAAGACTAGACTACAACCTTTAATTAAAACTTGACATGGTTGGTATGAGCGGGAGTTCATGCTATTGTTGTGGTGACTTGGGTTAGTCACTTCGAGATTGTTCTTGTTGTTGTTATTATGTTATTATCGCGTTGTTATTTCAACCATTAAAAATGCTTTGTCAAATTGCTTTCAATCTATTATGTTATTGCAAATAAATGTTGCTTTATGCTAAAATGAGTCCAAAGCCTCATCCACTTAAATAAAGCTTGCATGTAGCTATTTATAGTTCTCGTTATCTCACACGTAAGTCTTATGGAGTACTTTATGTACTCATCGCGTGGTTGTGGCAATTTTGTGGCTTTTGTGCGAGAGGAAGAAGGAGAGCTCCAAGAGCCTCTCTTTTGTGCTACGTGTTGCGATTTCTTGACGACTAGCTTGGCGGTCGGTCGAGATGCCTAGGGTTAAGGCACACCGATTGGCTTTGTGTTATAGCCATCTTTATGGCACTTTTGCTTCCAATGTTATCTTTTGTAATTATTGCTATTTGGCCTAAGGGCCTCTCTTTTGTAATATCTATTCCATATTAATGTTAACTTCGGTTTGTTGCTTATGTTCTATGTGTTGTATGGAATTGATACATTCTTTTGTTGTGAGGTATGTATACCGCATTCAGGAAGTATACATCTCTCGAGACCGGGTTTATTTGGTTGATAATACTAGGGTCAATCGGATGACTAAGTATTATGAGCCTAATAAACGTCGAGTCTCTAAAAGTTGGTATCGAGCCATCTTGACCGTAATAACGCAAGCTTGGTCGCCCTTAGGATATTTTGAAAACCTATTTTCAAAGCATCAAATGAGTTTTGAAAGCTTAGGTAAATTCTCGGATTTTATTCCTTACCTATCTTAGCTTTCTCTTCTCATCCCACTCTAATTTGAGTTTTAAAAGTTGTTTCCTCTCTTCCTTCTACAAAATAGTTGTTATCGATTAACACTGGGTTTTGGGAGAACCAATGAGATTGGCAAATTGAAGTGTGAGCTGCCCACTACAAGGTTTTGAAGTTACGAGTCGGTGATTCGACAAGGAGCTTGGATCTGAAATCTGGACAGCAAGCATCAAATTTCCGGACAGCAGTCTCAAAGGTGTCTAATTAGGATAGATAATGAGAGGTTAATCAACTAAAACTTGTGGGAATAAAAGGGTAAGATGTGATACTAGTTAGCTAAGTATCTAACACTTATTTCGCTGCATTAACTTTGCTCCTAATAGTTTTAGATCTCATCTTACAATCTGATTTTTGATCTTCTCGACCAATTACTCGTTCATTCAATACGGGTTAGTTGAGTTGAGAAGTTGAGCCTTGCGTTTGGTGTTTTTCTTGGCTGTTTTAGAGTCTTTTAGAAGCTTTTTAAAGTTTAAATAACCGCTGATTTTGGCTTTCGTTTGGGGTGATATTCCATTCCCTAGTCGATCGCTTTTGCTTTCTTTAAGGCTTTGTTTTTGGGTCTAGTTGCTAACCAAATTTCATTGTAACAGATGGCGGGCCTTTTCGTGCGGCCAAGGCGATCACTGGTCCGGACGAGGAGCTTCCTCCTCCTCCGACCATGGCCGAGGTTCTTCTTGATCGGCGCAACCGCTGGATGACCGGAGAGTTCTATCGGGCGTCATCGCGCAACAACACCGCTTCACTTACGAGCTTGAGATCCAGGCAAGGAACGCCCATCACCGCGTGGAGGACTCGCGGAGTTTCTTCGTACTCGGCCCCTACCTTTTCCCCGTCGAGGACCCTTTGGATCGCGACGATTGGCCGTCTTGTGGAGCGTAAGCTCCAGATCGCGCATGCGAGGAGCACGAGAAGGCGCTGTTAGCATCGCACCACCGGAGGGTGCACCTTGTCATGGTGGGAGAGCTTTCTCGCCATGCACCCGCAGAACCACACCGCCTCTTGGGAGGAGTTTCAGATTGCCTTCCGTCGGGCTCACATCCTGCCGGCTTGATGGAGATCAAGAAGGGAGTTTCTTGCGCTCAAGCAAGGCGTAGCTCACCATGGAGTATGTCTACGAGTTCAACCATCTAGCTCGTTATGCTCCGAGGATGTGGCCACCGATATGGCTAAGGAGCCAAGTTCAGCGTGGCTTGTCCGAGGAGTCAAGGACAAGCTATCCATTGTCGACTTTCTCGATTTTCGGACCTTGGTCGACAAGGCCATCGTCGCCGAGCATGCGGCTCGAGAGCTTATGGACTCCCGCAAGCGCAAGTGGGAGGCCCATAAGTCATCCAGGCCGCTTCTTCCGTCCCGCTTGAGCGATCTCGGGTACCACTCTCACTCTTGGCGCCCGAGATCACCTCCGCCTGTTCCTCGTCCTTCGCAGCCGTGTCTCACCACGCACTGCGAAGTCAACAGAGCGGCCCGCAACCCGGCCGGGGTCACATGTTTCTCATGCAACGAAGGGGCATTATGCGAACCAATGCCCTAAGAAGACAGAGGCGACCCCTCGCCCTAATGGAGGACGCGGCCAGAGGTGGTGCACCAGACCGAAGATCGTCCGGCTACCCAAGGCGTGGGTAGTGGTCGCGTCAACGCCATCACCACAGAGGAGGCTCAGAGGCACCCGACGCCGTGCTAGGTACACTTTCTCGTTAACTCTCATCCCGCCATCTTGTTTTGTTTGATTCAGAGCATCTCATTCATTTGTTTACGAGTCTTTTCTTTGCTATCGGAGAGCTTCTTTTCTCTCCATTGTCGGTCCCGCTTACTCATTCGCTCTCTGGTTCGGAGTTGAGAGCCGAATCTGAGTGTAGGGATGTCCTATCGAGATCGGCGTAGGTTTCTTAGCAAACCTTATCCTTCTCCATTCAAATGAGTCTTGATGTGATACTTGGCATGGATTGGTTGTCCCAAAGACATGGGGCAAATCGATTGCGCCAGAAGCTCATCTCTATCTAGTCCCTCCGTGGCGAGGTTAAGTTCGCCACGAAGTCGCTAGATCCGCATCTCTTCGCTTGAAGCGAAGCCCGCCTAGATATTAGCGAAGTCCCAACAGTTTGTGACTTTGTTGATGTCTTTCCCACCGATCTTTCGGGATGCCACCCGCTCGAGACCTCGAATTTGTCATTGAGTTGGCTCCTGTACGCCCCTATCTCAAAGAGGCCTTATCGGATGCCACCGAACGAGTTGGTAGAATTGAAGAAGCGCTTAAGTGAGCTGCAAGAGAAGGGTTTCATCCGCCTAGCTCATCTCCTTGGGGTTGTCCAAAGAATCTTTGTAAAGAAGAAGGATTCGGTATTTTACGCATGTGCGTTGATTATCGCCCACTTAATGAAGTGACGATAAGAATAAGTATCCATTGCCCGCAGATCGACGATCTCTTGATCAATTGACCGGAGCTCGAGTTTTCTCCAAGATTGATTTGAGAGTGGGATATCATCGAGTTCGATTCGCCCGAGGATATTCCAAAGACGGCGTTCTCTACTCGCTACGGCTTGTACGAGTAGTACCGTCATGTCGCTCGCTTAACCAATGCTCTGCCTTGTTCATGAACCTCATGAATTCGGTATTCATGGAGTATTTGGATAAGTTTGTCGTGGTCTTCATCGATGATATTCTTATCTATTCCAAGAACGATGAGGATCATGCCGAGCATCCGGCTTGTGTTAGGCAAGCTACGTGAGCACCAACAGACGCTAAGTTCACAAGTGTGCGTTCGTTGAAGGAAGTGGCTTTCTTGGGCCATATTCTTTCAGCGGAGGCGAGTATTGATCCTAGCAAGGTCACCGATGTTCTCATCATGGAGTCCGCCCACTTCGGTCACCGGCGCGGAGTTTTCTTGGTTTAGCGGGATATTATCGCCGCTTTATCGAGAACTTCTCCAAGATCGCGGCCGATGACGGAGTTGCTCAAGAAGGACAAGAAGTTCTTGTGGTCCGATGCTTGCATGGCAAGTTTCCATATACTCAAGAAGCGCTTGACCACCGCTCCCGTTCTTGTTCTTCTTGATATCCATCGCAGCTTCGATATCTTTTATGATGCTTCTCGCCGAGGCCTCGGTTGTGTCCTTATGCAAGAAGGCAAGGTAGTGGCCTATGCATCAAGGCAATTGAGACCTCATGAACTCAACTACCCTACTCATGATTTGGAGTTGGTCGCGTGATTCATGCACTTAAGATTTGGCGACATTACCTAATCGGAATCGTTGTAGAAGTGTATTCGGATCACAAAAGCCTCAAGTACTTGTTCACCCAACCCGACTGAACCTCGTGCAAAGGAGATGGTTGGAGTTGATCAAGGATTATGATATGGGTATTCACTACCATCCGGGCAAGGCTAATGTCGCTGTCGATGCGCTTAGTCGCAGCACATTGTAATGCCTTAGTGCTCAAGGAGCATTCGCCTCTCTTCTCGAGGCATTCCAAATGTCTCAACTTGGAGATAGTTGAGCATGGATCTCTCGCCGCCATGGTTGTGCAACCAACCTTGGTGGATCGGATCAAGTCCGCCCGGTGATCGGATGTTGGAGTGAGCCACATTAAGGCAAATGTCAAGAACGGAACGACCAAGTGCTTCTCGAGGATGAGCATGGCGTCGTGAGGTTCGAACAACGCCTTAATGGTTCCAAAGGACATGGAGTTGCGAATTTAATCCTCCATGAAGCCCATGATTCGCTTTTATCCATTCATCCCGGCCACAAAGATGTATCAAGATCTCCGCCAGAGATTTTGGTGGACCCGAATGAAGAGGGAGATTCGCGGTTCGTTGTTAGAGTCGCGACGTATGTCGTCGATGTCAAGGCCGAGCATCGGCGTCTGTTTGGGCGCTTCACCTTTGCCAATTCTGAGTGGAAGTGGGATTCGATCGAATGGATTTTATCACGGTCTACCCATGTCCCAGAAGAAGAATGATGCCATTTGGGTCGCCATCGATCGATTGACTAAGGTGGCACATTTCCTTCCCGCCAAGACCGAACTTCGGGTAGGTCTTTTGGCGAACTCTATATCGCCCGTGTCGTGAGTTTGCACGGTGTCAAGACGATCGTGTCGGATCGTGGATCCTTTTCACGCCTCGTTTTTGGCATAGCTTGCAAGAGGCCATGGGCACTCGTTTGCTTTCAAAGACGGCATATCACCCCCAAACCGATGGTCGACCGAGAGGGTCAACCAAGTTTTGGAAGACATGCTTCGTGCTTGTGTCCTTTCATATGGGAAGCATTGGGAGAAATGCTTGCCATTCGCCGAAGCTTATAACAACAACACTTTCGAGCCGGTCTCGGCATGGCACCATTTGAGGCCTTGTACGGAGAAAGTGTAGAACCCGTTGAACTGGTCGAGACCGGTGAGAGACCTCTCTTTGGCGGACTCAATCAATGAGGCCGAGCGCCAAGTCCAAATTTTATTCGTGGCGCTTGCGCCTGACTCAATCGAGCAAAAGAGCTATGCGGATCGCCGTCGACGTGAGTTACGTTTTGAGCCTAATGACTTTGTTTATCTCAAAGTCTCTCCTTTGAAGGGCCATCAACGTTTGGCGTCAAGGGCAAGTTGGCTCCTCGATATGTCGGTCCCTACCGCGTTATCGAGAAGAAGGAGCTGTTGCCTATAAGTTGGAGTTGCCACTGCACTAGAGGGGGTACATGATGTTTTCCATGTCTCCCACTTAAGAAGTGCCTCCGTGTTCCAACCGAGGAAGCTCCGTTGGAAACTCTCGATGTCCAGAAGATTTGACCTATCGCGAGCACCTGCTCACGTGCTCGATGAGTCTGAACGAAGGACAAGGAATAAGACCATCAAGTTCCTTAAAGTTCATTGGTCAAACCATTACGAGGATGAGGCTACTTGGGAAAGAGAAGATCGCCTCGTGCGGACTATCCATCTTTCTTTCTGAGTGAGCCAAATCTCGGACGAGATTTCGTAATGGGAGAGATTTTGTAACATCCCAAATGTATAATTAGGGTTAATCAAGTATAATTATATGTGTAGAAATTAAAACTTTTTCTCACATCTTGAAAAACCCTAAAATCTCATGTGATTTTTGTCCAAGAGTTGTGTAATCCAAGAACACAAAGCTCTTGTTGACCAAAAATCAAACTCATTTTCCAATTATCTTAAATCTTGTGCCAAACATTTGGAATATATTTTCCTTGGTCCCAAAAACTGATATGGGACCCTTACAAAAATATCATGAGTTATAACACTTGTTGATAATTTTTGGAGGCAAAACAATCCTTTAAACAACCTTCATGAATTTCCGAGAAAAATGCATTGCATAATAACCTCTGGAAATTTTATGCAAGGTTGGTCTCATTGTCACAAGCTCCAGTTAAAATTCCATCAAATTTGGAGTTCATTTGCTATCTCAAAAATTCTTCTAAGTTTCAGCTGTTAAAAACTAAATTTTAAAGCCTACACTGCTCCTTGGGCTAGCCATGTTCAAAGTTGGTCCACCAACCATGTCTGCACCTCAGCGAGACCTCATCTCCACTTGATCGGTCGCACTGCTTGGATTTACATCCAACACCACGACCTCCTCCTCATGATCAACACCGCGAGGACCTCCCACCTCATGAGGTCATTGCCGTTGGATCCGTGATCAATCGGTCAAAGACCTCCTCGAGTAAGTTAAACCATCGCAATGAGGTCATCCCACCTTGTTGAGGTCGTGGCCGTTGGATCAAATCCAATGACCATGACCTCCTCCTCAACATACTCAACAGTCATCCCACCTCACGTGAGGTCATAGCCCTTGGATCCAAGATCCATGGCCCTGACCTCCTCCTCTCAACCTAAACTAAACAAACCTCCCACCTAACCTAGGTCGTAGCCATTGGATCAAATCCAACAACTCACGACCTCCTCGCTATCAAGCACTCACAACCTCCCTCCATCTTTTGTTGTGCACCGTTAGATTAAAATCTACGGTCACGACCTCCTTTTTGTCTCATGCGCACCAGACCTCCCCAGCGCACGTGAGATCGTAGCCCTTAGATCTAAATCTAAAGGCCATGACCTCCCTTGTGCGTTCGCTATGAGCTCAGACCTCCACCTCTTTTGATCGGAACCCTTAGATCTAAATCTAGCGGTCCTGACCTCCCTTGCCTGTTGCGCATCATATCGGACCTCCCCATCAGGTCAGTGCCCTTGGATTTAAATCCAAAGGCCATGACCTCCCCTCATGTCTTTTTGATCGCGTGCGTTAAGTCCTCACCGAGGTCCGCGACTGCTGGATGGAGATCCAACGCTTTGGACCTCTGTCCCTTTTCCTCACGTATGCTGCGATTAAAAAATCGGAGGGCCACGACCTCCCCATCCTTGATCGTGTGGCTGGGATCTCCTCCCACCCACTTAAAACATAACGGTTCAAAAACCACATCGGAGGGCCAGACCTCCCGTGGGCTTATCCAAATGTCAAAATGACCTCCCTGTTCTTCTCCTTCCTTGGTCACGCATGTGTGCCCCGAGCAAGTGAATTAATGCCCACTGGCCCATCAGGTGTACCTTATAACAACTCTTTCTCGACCAATTAAATGCGTGTCACCTTCCGCCTCTCTGTCACCACGCAGACTGCCACCATGTCACCTCGTGTCTTGTCCAAACCCTAGACCGAGCCATGGGCTAAGCTCACCATGAGCTTAACCCCACTTCGTGTGCTGCTTCTCCCAAAGTATAAAACCCCATTGGGTTCCTCCCTTAGCTTCTTTGGCACACTTCTAAGCTCTAAGCTTGCACCGTGTCATTTGAGCTTTCCTCTCCTCCCTCTTGGCGCCATTGTTGAGAAGCTTGAAGCTCCTCGGTGGACAAGGGTCCTGGAGTTTTTCCTCCTTTTCTCCTTGCTTCCATTTGTGCCCTACCCTCTGGGACCAAGGCCTAACTTGATATTGTTGGGCATTTGCAGAGGGGGACAAAGTGGAGCTTGAAGTTGAAGCTTTGGTAGTGGAGCACCCTTCCTCCCCGAAGACCGGTCCTCCTTCCTCGACCTCCTCGACCTTAGGACCTCCGGTACTCCTCGATAGTCCTTTAGCTGGGGCACCAGATGTATGAGGTCGCGAGCTTTTAAATTGGGCACACGCTTGGTTGGATGTCGCGCATGAGCTTCCCTTTTGCATTTTGGTTTCGCTGTGTTTGTCTTCGTTGTCCTCTCGGCTCGCTGCGTTCAAAACCATCGCCGCCGTTGAGAGGAGGTCCTTTGGGTGCGCATGGTTATTGCGGACCCAACGGTATCGTTGATCTCGCCATGAGGTCTACATCGCCGGCGATGACCACGTCTTCTTTCGCTGGTTTTGTCGGACAACGGCAGCGTCGTTGTCGTTTTAGGACAGAAATCCTCCATGTTTAATGCGCTAATCATGTGTTCCAATCATTGTAATCATTGATGTCTTAACGCCTTTAATCCACCCTTTAATGTGCGCATTTAAGACCTCCGTAGCGGACCTCCTTGATGTCCAGCGCATTTATTTATTCATGTCCGGCGTCTTGCGCGAAGTTAAAGCGCTGGTGCAGGGCGTCCGACCTCCTCCGAGGAGATCTGGAGCGCCCAAGACCTCCCTTGCGCAATCGTGGCCGTCCAGACCTCGCCTGGAGGTCTGTGGACGTTAGGACCTCCCTTAGACCTCCCTAGGTTGTCTCAACTGTTCATGACCTCCCGGGTAGATCTTGACCGTCAAGGTCCTCCCTCGGGACGATCTCGAACCATCGAGGACCTCCTTGGAACATCTGGACCGTCCAGACCTCCCCTGTGAGGTCCTCGACGATGTAGATTTTCCTCGGGGAGATCTTGATAGTCTGGACCTTCCTTTGGAAGATCTCAACCGCTTGAGGACCTCCCTTTAGATCTGGTCCGCTCCGACCTCCTTCCTGTGTTGTGGTCCGCTGGATTTCGTGATCTACGGCCCGACCTCCCCTCACCTCGCGCATGTGAGTTGCTAAGAGGTCCAGGACCTCTGGACTTCACGTCTTGGCGTGTGTGATGTTCTCTGGGAGGTCTTGAGCCGTTGGATCTCGAGATCTGTGGCTCACGCCCTCCCATACCCTTGTGAGTTTAGAAATTCCAAAGAGGTCTTAGTTAAACCTGAAATAAGGTATAGACTTTAGAATTTCATATCTTCTTCGCTTTTGAATCCTTTTGAGGTCATTCAAATTGTGTTAGCTCTGTCTTGAACTTGACTTTAATCCAAAAATGATTGTAAGTTGAGTTCAGCTCCAGAGCACAGCTTTGCCATTAGATTTTAAAACCAACTTTAAAATGTGCACTTAAATCAATGCTTAACTTGTAAAATACATAACTAATGCTCTATAGACTATTTTTGGGTGAGACCAACTTTGTTGGTTTCCTCTCTTAGTGAACTCACTGTGAAAATTGGTTTTGAGCATGTTGCTGTTAGGAAATTGAGGACTTGTGCATTATAATTTTGTTCAAGTTCTTGTTTTTGAAAATTTGTAGAGAGTGCATAATGGCTCCAAATGAGATGAACTCAATTGTGTTATTCATCTCATGAGGTGCTGGTTTTACAGTAAAAATTTCAGCTTCACTTCTATTCTAGAAAATTTTGCGATGAACAGTAGCATATTTCTAATTAATAGGCTGAGCAGAATTGATTTCATCATATCTTTTGCATTGAGAATCCAAATCAATTGGTTCTTATTGCTAAATTCATGATAAATCATTGTCTTTCTGCTGTAAAATTTGCATGGCTTTTGGAGTTCGTTTGTTGTGCGTCTTTTTGGTTTTTCGTCGTTCTTATCGGTTCTTTCTCGCTTTTCCGTTAGGTTTCGACATTTGTGGTGATCCCGAGAGCGACTGTAACATCCCAAGTGTATAATTAGGGTTATTCAAGTATAATTATATGTGTAGAAATTAAAACTTTTTCTCACATCTTGAAAAACCCTAAAATCTCATGTGATTCGTGTCCAAGAGTTGTGTAATCTAAAAACACAAAGCTCTTGTTGACCAAAAGTCAAATTCATTTTCCATTTATCTAAAATCTTGTGCCAATCAATTGGAAATATTTTCCTTGGTCCAAAAACTGATGTGGGACCCTCTGAAAAAATATCACAAGTTGTAAAACTAGTTTGATAAATTTTGGAGGTAAAACAATCCTTTAAACAACCTTAATAAATTTCCTGAGAAAATGCATTGCATAATAACCTCTGGAAAATTTCTGTAAGGTTAATCATGTTGTCAGCAAGCTCCAGTTAAAATTTCATCAAATTTGGAGCTCATTTGCTAGCCCAAACAATTCTGCAAAGTCTCAAATTGTTTAAAAGTTCAAATTCAAAAACCTCAAGACTGCTCCTTGGGCTAGCCATGTTCAAAAGCTGGTCCATTAACCCCTTTGGACCTCCTCAACCAGTGCACACCCCAGAGACTCTCCTCTCCATTTAATCAAATCGCACCGTTGGATTCACATCCAACCGCCACGACCTCCTCATGACTAACACCGCAAAGACCTTCCCACCTCATGAGGTCATAGCCACCGGATCAAAGATCCACGGTCCACGACCACCCCGTGTGTGAAACCTCAAAGACCTCCTCGATTTGTTAAACCATCGCAGCCGAGGTCATCCCATTTGTTGAGGTCGTGGCCGTTGGATCAAATCCAACCGCCACGACCTCCTCCTCAACATACTCAACAGTCCTCCCACTGCGTGAGGTCTTGGCCCTTGGATTCAAGATCCACCGCCTCGACCTCCCTCCTGTTAAAACCACTTAGACATCCCACCTCACGTGAGGTCATAGCCCTTGGATTAAAAATCTAAGGCCATGACCTCCTTGTCTTCTTCGCCTTTGGATCTCTCGCCAACGCCACGAGATCAATGAGCCGTTCGGACCACCCAATATTGACCATTGGATTTACATCTCACGGTCGCTAACAAATGGGCAGTTCGGACCATCGCGTGAGCCCTTAGATCCAAATCGGAGGGCTAAGGCCTCCTTTGCGCTACGCGCAGGTCCTCTGACCTCCCTTATTCATTTTGTGCGTATTAGACCTCCCCATCAGGTCAGTGCCCTTGGATTTACATCCAAAGGCCATGACCTCCCCCTCATGTCTTTTGATCGCGTGCGGTAAGTCCTCATTGGAGGTCCGCACCGTTGGATTGAAATCCAACGCTTTGGACCTCCTGTCCATTTCCTCACGTCGTTTTCACGTTATGAAATCGTGAGGCCATGACCTCCCACGTTTGATCGTGTGGTGGGACCTCCTCCCACCACTTAAAAACATAACGGTTCAAAATGGGATCCGATGGCGGGACCTCCTCGAGGTCTCATCCAATGGCCACTAGGACCTCCCTGTTCTTCTCCTTCCTCTGGCGTGGGAACTTCGGCGGTGCATTTAATGCATGTCCGAGCAGAGGTACTGCTTCAATGACTCTTCTTGACCCAATTTAATGCGGTCGACTTTCACTCTCAATGGTCACCGAGCCCGCCTCTTGTCATCCCCATGTCTTGTCCACTCCATAGACCATGCCATGGGCCAAGCTCACCATGAGCTTAGCCGGTGGTCTAAGACCTCAATTGCCCTAGGATAAAACCACCCCACACGGTCCTTTGGCTTCCTTTGCACAATTATCGTCACTTTGCTCACACCACTGTGTTTGTGAGCTCTAAAACACCAAAGTCTCCTTGGCGCCATTGTTGGACTTGAAGTTCCTCGGTGGACAAGGGTCATTGGGTTTCCCACCTTTTCTCCTTGCTTCCTGTTGTGCTTTCCTCTGGGACCAAGACCTCACTCGTTTGGTTTGAACTTTTACAGAGGTGGACAAAGTTGAGCCGGAGCTTTGGCCGTGGAGCACCCTCTTCCCCAACTCCGGCCACCACCTCCACGACCTCCCGGCAGATCTTAAGGACCTCCGGTACCTCCCCGATAGTCCTTAGTCTTTGCACTCAAGGATGTTGTCATGAGCTCTTATTTGGCACCCGCTTGTATGTCGCGGAGCTTCTTTTTGCTTTTCAGATTTTGCCCGCTTGGTCATTTTGGCCCTCTCGGCTCATGGCGTTCAAAGCCGCCGTCATTGCCGAGAGAGGTCCACCGCGCGCAACGTTATTGTGCACTCGGTGGTATCATTGACCTCAACGGCGAGCTCTACATCGCCGGCGAGATCCTTTCTTCACGCTTCGATTTTGCTTGTCGGACGTCCGGCGTGTCATTGTCGTTTTGGACAAAGATTCGCGAGTTATTGCGCTCATCATTTGCCCAAATTATTGCAATCAATAGCGTGTCTTAACGTCCTTAAATCCACCATTTATTGCGCGCCATTAATTCCTCCCGCGCGCGGACCTCATCGTGGTCCCGCGCGCATTTATCTTATGTCCAAGCACGTGCGTGCGCGAGCTCTGGACGTCCAGACCTCCTCCGAGGAGATCTGGAGCGTCCAAGACCTCCTTTGCGCAATCTTGGCCGTCCAGACCTCCCTGGAGGTCGGTGACGTTGAGGACCTCCTCTGGGACCTCCTCGAGGTCATCTCACCATGAGGACCTCCCTTTTGGTCCAGTCCGCCTGGACCTCCCCATCATCGTTGTGGTTCGTTGGATCCTCAATCTCTGCCACGACCTCCCTCACCTCGCGCATGTGCGTGGTTAGGAGGTCCAGGACCTCTGGACCTCCCATATGCGTGTGTGTTGTCCTCTGGGGAGGTCTGAGCCGTTAGATCTGTGATCTGTGGCTCACGACCTCCCATGTCTCTGTGAGTTTTAGAAATGTCAGTAAATTCTTAAGTATGAACTGAAATAAGGTATAAACTTTAGAATTTCATATCTCTTTCATTTTAATTCCAAATGAGGTCATTCAAATTGTGTTATCTCTATCTTGAACTTGACTTTAATCCAAAAATGATTGCAAGTTGAGTTCAGTCCCAGAGCACAGTTAGCCACTAGGTTTTAAAACTAACTTTAAATATACATTCAAATTAATGCTTAACTTGTGAAACTCATAACTAATGCTCTGTAGATTCTTTTTGAGTGAGACCAACTTTGTTGGTTTCCTCTAGTAATGAACTCACTAAGAAAATTAGTTTTGAGCTTGTTGCTGTTAGAAAATGAGGACTTGTGCATTATAATTTTGTTCACGTTCTTGTTTTTGAAAAATTATAGAAATTGCATAATAGCTCCAAATGAGATGAACTCAATTGTGTTATTCATCTCATAAGGTGCTGGTTTTACAGTAAAAATTTCAGCCTCACCACTTTTCTAGAAAATGTTGTCTCATAATTAAATTAGTGAATAATGCAGTTTGGTATTTTTAGGGCTGAGCAGAGTTGTTTTGCTCATAACTTTTGCATTGAGAATCCAAATCAATTGGTTCTTGTTGCTAAATTCCCTAAAAATCCTCCTCTTGCTGCAGTAGAAATTTCAGAGGATTTGGAGTTCGGTTGCTGTGTTGTCTTTGTTGCCTTTCGTCGTTCTTATCGGTTCTTTATTACTTTTTCCGTTAGGGTTCGACATTTGTGGTGATCCCGCGAACGACCCTCCGCAACAAAGTGACCAGCAGCAAGGCAAGCAGTTTGACCATCTCCCATCATGTCCCATTACTTTAAAGCTTACTACTTTGTTTTACTTCTATGTATGCATGCTACTTTGTGTTAAATGTCGCTAGCTTTCCTATAGTTGCATAATCTGTAGGAATTGTTATCCTCTACTACCAATGAGCCTAGGTTATTCGCTGTGGTTTGAGCTCGTTGGATGAGCTCTCATCACTTAGTAGTTTACGTTAATATTGCTTAGACATGCTTAGCTATCGGTAGTAATGGGCGATCATCGACTTAGTCGATGGTCTTGATCACACAAGTATTATTATTCCTCCTATATGTCCAGCACTTGTGCTTTGATTAATTTGTAAGATCAAAAAAAAACTGAAAATAAAATGTTGATTTAGACTTGGGCATATTGGATGGATGGTGCGGTTTTTGGAATGTGGTGGTATGCCCGGGTCCCTAAGGACCGAGTACTTGGGTCACTAAGCCAAGCGCTTTTATGCTAACCACACGAGGGGATATGGGACCTCTCTTGACTAAGTACTTTGGGAGGTGTTAATTATGAGCTGGTTGGTGGGTATGTTTTAATAAAATCTGTGTGTGTGGTGTTGGGAGGGAGCATTGGCGGACCGGTTAGGGTGTCTAATGTGTCTTGTCCCGTGGGTTCGGCTCGTAATTAGCATCGTCCATTGGAAATGTCTCGTAGGACTTAGCCGTGCCAAGCACACCAAAGGTCGTGTGCCTAAAGGAAAGGCGGTCCAGGCGTGTGGGTACATTGGTACACCCTCGCAGGATAAAACTATTGAATAGCCTCGTCCTAGGTTATGGACATGCTTGGTAAGGTCGTTCAAGACTAGTCTCAACCTTTTAATTAAAACTTGATGGGTTGGTATGAGCAGGGAGTTCATGCTATTGTTGTGGTGACTAAGGGTTAGTCACTTCGTGTTTGTTCTTGTTGTTGTTATTATGTTATTATCGCGTTGTATTTCAACAATTAAAATTGCTTTATCAAATTGCCTTCAATCTATTATGTTATTGCAAATGAAACTTGCTTTGTGCTAAAATGAGTCCAAAGCCTCATCCACTTAAATAAAGCTTGCATGTAGCTAAATTATAGTTACATTATCTTACACGTCGGTCTTGCGTAGTACAATAAACAAGTTATTGTACTCATTTGCTTTGCTTAACAAATTTGTTGCAGAGGAAGAAGGAGAGCTCCAAGAGCCTCTCTTTTGTGCTACGTGTTGCGCTTTCTTGACGACTAGCTTGGCGGTCGGTCGAGATGCCTAGGGGTTAAGGCACACTGATTGGCTTTGTGTTATAGCCATCTTTATGGCACTTTTGCTTCCGCTGTTATCTTTTTAATTGTTGCTATTTGGCCTAAGGGCCTCTCTTTTGTAATAGCTATTCCATATTAATATTAACTTCTGGTTTGTTGCTTATGTACTATGTGTTGTATGGAATTGATATACTCTTTTGTTGTGAGGTATGTATACTGCATTCTGGGGAGTATACATTTCTCGAGACCGGGTTTATTTGGTTGATAATACTAGGGTCAATTGGATGACTAAGTATTATGAGCCTAATAAACATCGGGGTCTCACAAAAGTTGGTATCAGAGCCGTTATGACCGTAGTAACGCAAGCTTGGTCGTCTTTAGGATATTTTGGAAAACCTATTTTCAAAATATAAATGAGTTTTGAAAGCTTAAGTAATTCTCGGATTTTATTCCTTCCCTATCTTAGCTTTCTCTTCTCATCTCACTCTAATTTGAGTTTTAAAAGTTGTTTTCCTCTCTTCCCTTCTACACAATAGTTGTTATCGACTAATTCGGGTTTTGGGAGAACCAATGAGATTGGCAAATTTAAGTGTGAGCTGCCCACTACAAGGTTTTGAAGTTCGAGTCGGTGATTGACGAGGAGCTTGATCTGAAATCTGGACAGCAAGCATCAAATTTCCTGACAGCAATCTCAAAGGTTTCTAATTAGGATAGATAATGAGAGGTTAATTCAACTAAAACTTGTGGGAATGAAAAAGGGTAAGATGTGATACTAGTTAGCTAAGTATCTAACACTTATTTCGCTGCAATAACCTTGCTCTCTAATAGTTTTAGATCTCATCTTACAATCTGATTTTTAACCTTCTCGGTCAATTACTCGTTCATTCAATACGGGTTAGTTGAGTTGAGAAGTTGAGCCTTCCGTTTGGTGTTTCTTGGCTGTTTTTGGAGTCTTTTAGAAGCCTTTTTAAAGTTTAAATACTCGCTGTTTTGGCTTTCGTTTGGGGTGATATTCCATTCCCCTAGTCGATCGCTTTTGCTTTCTTTAAGGTTTTGTTTTTGGGTCTAGTTGCTAACCAAAATTCCTTGTAACAGATGGCGGGCCTTTTCGTAGCGGCCAAGGCGATCGGTTGGTCCGGACGAGGAGCTTCCTCCTCCTCCGACCATGGCCGAGGTTCTTCTTGATAGAGCGCAACCGCGCGGATGATGAGAGAGTTCTCTTGGGCGTCATCGCGCAACACCTCTTGCACTTTCCGGAGCTTGAGGATCCGGGCGAGGAATGCCCATCGGCCGCGTGGAGGACTCGCGGAGTTTCTTCGTACTCGGCCCCTACCTTTTCGGTCGAGGACCCTTTGGATCGCGGACGATTGGCCGTCTTGTGGAGCGTAAGCCGCATAGCGCATGCCGAGAACGAGAAGGCGCTGTTCGCATCGCACCGGCTTGAGGTGCGGCTTTGTCTGGTGGGAGAGCTATCTCGCCATGCAGCCGTAGACCACACCGTCTCTTGGGAGGAGTTCCGTCTTGCCTTCCGTCGGGCTCACATCCTGCGCCGCTTGATGGAGATCAAGAAGGGGAGTTTCTTGCGCTCAAGCAAGGGCGTGCTTCGATCATGGAGTATGTCTCGAGTTCAACCATCTAGCTCGTTATGCTCTCGAGGATGTGGCCACCGATATGGCTAAGGAGCCAAGTTCAGCGTGGCTTGTCCGAGGAGTGAAGGACAAGCTATCCATTGCCGACTTTCCTGATTTTCAGACCTTGGTCGACAAGGCCATCGTCGGCGAGCATGCGGCTCGAGCTTATGGATTCCATAGCGCAAGTGGGAGACCTATAAGACTTCGAGCCCGATTCTTCCGCCCTCGTTTGAGCGGTCTCGAGTACCACTCTCATTCTTGGCGCCCAGGTCACTCCGCCTCGTCCTCGTCCTTCGCAGTCGTGTCGATCCGTGCACTGCGAGTCGTGACGGCCCCATAACCCGGCCGGGGTCACATGTTTCTCATGCAACGAAGGGGCATTATGCGAACCAATGCCCTAAGAAGACGAGAGCGACCCCTCGTCCTAATGGAGGACGCGGTCGAGGTGGTGCATCGCAGACGGAAGATCGTCCCGCTACCCAAGGCGTGGGTAGTGGTCGCGTCAACGCCATCACCGCAGAGGAGGCTCGGGAGGCACCCGCGTCGTGCTAGGTACACTTTCGTTAACTCTCACCCTCTTCGTCTTGTTTGATTCAGAGCATCTCATTCCTTTGTTTACGAGTCTTTTGCTCTTTGTTGGAGAGCTTCTTTCCTCTCCATTGTCGGTCCCGCTTACTCATTCGCTCTCTGGTTCGGAGTTGAGAGTGAATCTGAGTGTAGGGATGTCCTATCGAGATCGAAGGCGTAGGGTTCTTAGCGAACCTTATCCTTCTCCATTCAATGAGTCTTGATGTGATTCTTGGCATGGATTGGTTGTCCCAAAGACATGGGCAAATCGATTGCGCCAGAAGCTCATCTCTCTATCTAGTCCCTCCGTGAGCGGGTTTGCTTTTCACCGGTCGCTAGATCCGCATCTCTTGGCGCTTGAAGCGAAGCCCGCTCGAGATATTAGCGAAGTCCCAGCAGTTTGTGACTTTGTCGATGTCTTTCCCGCGATCTTCGGGGATGCCACCGTTCGAGACCTCGAGTTTGTCATCGAGTTGGCTCCGTGCACGCCCCTATCTCAAAGAGGCCTTATCGGATGCCACCGAGCGAGTTGGTGGAGTTGAAGAAGCGATTAAGTGAGCTGCAAGAGAAGGGTTTCATTCGCCCTAGCTCATCTCCTTGGGGTTGTCCGGCAATCTTCGTAAAGAAGAAGGATTTGTACTTTACGCATGTCGTTGATTACCGCCCACTTAATGAAGTGACGGTAAAGAACAAGTATCCATTGCCCGCGATCGACGATCTCTTCGATCAATTGACCGGAGCTCGAGTTTTCTCCAAGATTGATTTGAGAGTGGGATATCATCGAGTTCAGATTCGCCCGAGGATATTCCAAAACGACATTCTCTACTCGCTATGGCTTGTATGAGTATCTTGTCATGTCATTCGCAACCAATGCTCTGCCTTGTTCATGAATCTCATGAATTAGGTATTCATGGAGTATTTGGATAAGTTTGTCGTGGTCTTCATCGATGATATTCTTATCTATTCCAAGAACGATGAGGAACATGATCAAGATCTGAGGCTTGTGTTAGGCAAGCTACGTGAGCACCAACAGACGCTGTGAAGTTCAACAAGTCGCGATTCAGTTGAGGAAGTGGCTTTCTTAGGCCATATTCTTTCGGCGAGGCGTGGCTGTTGATCCTAACAAGGTCGTGATGTTCTTTCATGGAGTCACTGTTTCGGTCACCGATGTGCGGAGTTTTCTTGGTTTAGCGGGATATTATCGCCGCTTTATCGAGAACTTCTCCAAGATCGCGAAGCCGATGACGGAGTTGCTCAAGAAGGACAAGAAGTTTGTGTGGTCCGTTGAGTGTGAGGAAAGTTTCCAAATACTCAAGAAGCGTTTGACCACCGCTCCCGTTCTTGTTCTTCCTGATATCCATCGAAGCTTCGATATCTTTTGCGATGCTTCTCGTCGAGGCCTCGGTTGTGTCCTTATGCAAGAAGGCAAGGTAGTGGCCTATGCATCAAGGCAATTGAGACCTCATGAACTCAACTACCCTACTCATGATTTGGAGTTGGCTGCTGTGATTCATGCACTTAAGATTTGGCGACATTACCTAATCGGAATCGTTGTGAAGTGTATTCGGATCACAAAGCCTCAAGTACTTGTTCACCCAACTCGACTGAACCTCGGCAAAGGAGATGGTTGGAATTGATCAAGGACTATGATATGGGTATTCACTACCATCCGGGCAAGGCTAATGTCGTTGTCGATGCGCTTAGTCGCAAAGCGCATTGTAATGCCTTAGTGCTCAAGGAGCATTCGCCCTCTCTTCTCGAAGCATTCCAACGTCTCAACTTGGAGATAGTTGAGCATGGATTTCTCGCTGCCATGGTTGTGCAACCAACCTTGGTGGATCGGATCAAGTCCGCTCAGCAGTCGGATTTGGGAGTGAGCCACATCAAGGCAAATGTCAAGGCCGGAACAGCCAAGTGCTTTTCTGAGGATGAGCATGGTGTTGTGAGGTTTGGGCAACGCCTTGTGGTTCCAAAGGACATGGAGTTGCGGAATTTGATCCTCCGCGAAGCCCATGATTCGCCATTATCCATTCATCCCGGGGCCACAAAGATGTATCAAGATCTCCGCCAGAGATTTTGGTGGACCCGAATGAAGAGGGAGATTGCGAAGTTCGTTGCCGAGTGCGACGTATGTCGTCGTGTCAAGGCCGAGCATCAGCGTCTGCGCAGATCGCTTGACCTTTGCCAATTCCTGAGTGGAAGTGGGATTCGATCGGAATGGATTTCATCACCGGTCTACCCACATCCCCGAAGAAGAATGATGCCATTTGGGTCGTCATCGATCGATTGACTAAGGTGGCACATTTTCTTCCGTCAAGACCGACCTTGGTAGGTCTTTTGGCGGAACTCTACATCGCCCGCATCGTCGGTTTGCACGTGTGTCAAGACGATCGTGTCGGATCGTGGATCCTTTTCACGTCTCGTTTTGGCATAGCTTGCAAGAGGCTATGGGCACTCATCTTGCCTTGACCGGCATTTCATCCTCAAACCGATGGTCGACCGAGAGGGTCAACCAGGTTTTGGAGGACATGCTTCGTGCTTGTGTCCTTTCTATGGGAAGCATTGGGAGAAATGCTTGCCATTCGCACGAAGTTTTCTTATAACAACGACTTTCGAGCCGGTCTCGACATGGCACCTTTTGAGGCCTTATCACGGAGAAAGTGTAGGACCCGTTGAGCGGTCGAGACCGGTGAGAGACCTCTCTTTGGCGGACTCAATCAATGAGGCGGCGCCAAGTCCAAATTATTCGTGGCGTTTGCGCCTGCTCAATCCAGCAAAAGAGCTATGCGGATCGCCGTCGGCGTGAGTTACGTTTTGAGCCTAATGACTTTGTTTATCTCAAAGTCTCTCCTTTGAAGGGCCATCAACGTTTGATGTCAAGGGCAAGTTGGCTCCTCGATATGTCGGTCCCTACCGCATTATCGAGAAGAAGGAGCTGTTGCCTATAAGTTGGAGTTGCCACCTGCACTTGAGGGGTACATGATGTTTTCATGTGTCCCACTTAAGAAGTGCCTCCGTGTTCCAAGCGAGGAAGCTCCGTTGGAAACCCTCGATGTCGAGAAGATTTGACCTATCGCGAGCACCCTGTTCGCGTACTCGATGAGTCTGAACGAAGAACAAGGAATAAGACCATCAAGTTCCTTAAAGTTCAGTGGTCGAACCATTCCGAGGATGAGGCTACTTGGGAAAGAGAAGATCGTCTGCGTGCGGACTATCCATCTTTCTTTCTTGAGTGAGCCAAATCTCGGGGCGAGATTTACTGTAAGGAGGGAGATTTTGTAACATCCCAAGTGTATAATTAGGGTTATTCAAGTATAATTATATGTGTAGAAATTAAAACTTTTTCTCACATCTTGAAAAACCCTAAAATCTCATGTGATTCGTGTCCAAGAGTTGTGTAATCTAAAAACACAAAGCTCTTGTTGACCAAAAGTCAAATTCATTTTCCATTTATCTAAAATCTTGTGCCAATTAATTGGAAATATTTTCCTTGGTCCAAAAACTGATGTGGGACCCTCTGAAAAAAATATCACAAGTTGTAAAACTAGTTTGATAAATTTTGGAGGTAAAACAATCCTTTAAACAACCTTAATAAATTTCCTGAGAAAAATGCATTGCATAATAACCTCTGGAAAATTTCTGTAAGGTTAATCATGTTGTCAGCAAGCTCCAGTTAAAATTTCATCAAATTTGGAGCTCATTTGCTAGCCCAAACAATTCTGCAAAGTCTCATTTGTTTAAAAGTTCAAATTCAAAAACCTCAAGACTGTTCCTTGGGCTAGCCATGTTCAAAACTGGTCCATTAACCCCTTTGGACCTCCTCACCAGTGCACCCCAGACAGACCTCCTCTCCATTTAATCAAATCGCAGCCTGTTGGATTCACATCCAACCGCCACGACCTCCTCATGACTAACACCGCAAAGACCTTCCCACCTCATGAGGTCATAGCCATGGATCAAAGATCCACGGTCCACGACCACCCCGTGTGTGAAACCTCAAAGACCTCCTCGAGTTGTTAAACCATCGCAATGAGGTCATCCCATTTGTTGAGGTCGTGGCCGCTGGATCAAATCCAACCGCCACGACCTCCTCCTCAACATACTCGGTCAGTCCTCCCACTGCGTGAGGTCTTGGCCCTTGGATTCAAGATCCACCGCCTCGACCTCCCTCCTGTTAAAACCACTTAGACATCCCACCTCACGTGAGGTCATAGCCCTTGGATTAAAAATCTAAGGCCATGACCTCCCTTGTCTTCTCTGCGCTTTGGATCTCTCGCTCAACGCACGAGATCAATGAGCCGTTCGGACCACCCAATATTGACCATTGGATTTACATCTCACGGTCGCTAACAAATGGGCAGTTCGGACCATCGCGTGAGCCCTTAGATCCAAATCGGAGGGCTAAGGCCTCCTTTGCGCTTCTGTAGCAGTCCTCCGACCTCCCTTATTCATTTTGTGCGTATTAGACCTCCCCATCAGGTCAGTGCCCTTGGATTTACATCCAAAGGCCATGACCTCCCCCTCATGTCTTTTGATCGCGTGCGGTAAGTCCTCATTGGAGGTCCGCACTGTTGGATTGAAATCAACGCTTTGGACCTCTGTCCATTTCCTCACGTCGTTTTCACGTTAAGTGAAATCGTGAGGCCATGACCTCCCACGTTTGATCGTGTGGTGGGACCTCCTCCCGACCACTTAAAAACATAACGGTTCAAAATGGGATCCGATGGCGGACCTCCTCGAGGTCTCATCCAATAGCCACTAGGACCTCCCCCGTTCTTCTCCTTCCTCTGGCGCGTGGGAACTTCGGCGAAGCATTTAATGCATGTCCGAGCAGAGGTACTGCTCAACGACTCTTTCTCGACCAAGATTTAATGCAGGTCGACTTCCGCCTCAATGGTCACCCGAGCACCCCTTTGTCATCCCCATGTCTTGTCCACTCCATAGACCATGCCATGGGCCAAGCTCACCATGAGCTTAGCCGGTGGTCTAAGACCTCAATTGCCCTAGGATAAAACCACCCCACCGGTCCTTTGGCTTCCTTTGCACACCATCGTCACTTTGCTCACACCACTGTGTTTGTGAGCTCTAAAACACCAAAGTCTCCTTGGCGCCATTGTTGGACTTGAAGTTCCTCGGTGGACAAGGGTCATTGGGTTTCCACCTTTTCTCCTTGCTTCCTGGTTGTGCTTTCCTCTGGGACCAAGACCTCACTGCGTTTGGTTTGAACTTTTACAGAGGTGGACAAAGTTGGAGCTGGAGCTTTGGCCGTGGAGCACCCTCTTCCCCAACTCCGGCCACCACCTCCACGACCTCCCCATCTTAAGGACCTCCAGTACCTCCCGATAGTCCTTAGTCTTTGCACCTCGTGGATGTTCTTTGCGAGCTCTTATTTGGCACCCGCTTGTATGTCGCCGAGAGCTTCTTTTTGCTTTTCGTATTTTGCCGTGCTGGTCACCTTGGCCCTCTCGGCTCGGCGGCGTTCAAAGCCGCCGTCGCCGTCGAGAGTCCACCGGGCGCAACGTTATTGTGCACTCGGTGGTATCATTGGACCTCAACGGCGAGCTCTACATCGCCGGCGAGATCCTTTCTTCACGCTTCGGGATTTTGTCGGACGTCCGGCGTGTCATTGTCGTTTTGGACAAAGATTCGCCGAGTTATTGCGCTCATCATTTGCCCAAATTATTGCAATCAATAGCGTGTCTTAACGTCCCCAAATCCACCATTTATTGCGCGCCATTAATTCTCCACATGACCTCATCGTGGTCCCGCGCATTTATCTTATGTCCAAGCACGTGCGTCGCGCGAGCTCGGGCGTCGGACCTCCTCCGAGGAGATCTCGAGCGTCCAAGACCTCCTTGGCGCAATCTTGGCGTCCAGCACCTCCCGGAGGTCGGTGGCGTTGAGGACCTCCTCCGGGACCTCCTTGAGGTCATCTCACCATGAGGACCTCCCTTTTGGTCCGTCCGCCTGACCTCCCCATCATCGTTGTGGTTCGTTGGATCCTCAATCTCGGCCACGACCTCCCTCACCTCGCGCGTATGCGTGGTTAGGAGGTCCAGACCTCTGGACCTCCCATATGCGTGTGTGTTGTCCTCTGGGAGGTCTGAGCCGTTAGATCTGTGATCTGTGGCTCACGACCTCCCATGTCTCTGTGAGTTTTAGAAATGTCAGTAAATTCTTAAGTATGAACTGAAATAAGGTATAAACTTTAGAATTTCATATCTCTTTCATTTTAATTCCAAATGAGGTCATTCAAATTGTGTTATCTCTATCTTGAACTTGACTTTAATCCAAAAATGATTGCAAGTTGAGTTCAGTCCCAGAGCACTGATTAGCCACTAGGTTTTAAAACTAACTTTAAATATACATTCAAATTAATGCTTAACTTGTGAAACTCATAACTAATGCTCTGTAGATTCTTTTTGAGTGAGACCAACTTTGTTGGTTTCCTCTAGTAATGAACTCACTAAGAAAATTAGTTTTGAGCTTGTTGCTGTTAGAAAAATGAGGACTTGTGCATTATAATTTTGTTCACGTTCTTGTTTTTGAAAAATTATAGAAATTGCATAATAGCTCCAAATGAGATGAACTCAATTGTGTTATTCATCTCATAAGGTGCTGGTTTTACAGTAAAAATTTCAGCCTCACCACTTTTCTAGAAAATGTTGTCTCATAATTAAATTAGTGAATAGTGCAGTTTGGTATTTTTAGGGCTGAGCAGAGTTGTTTTGCTCATAACTTTTGCATTGAGAATCCAAATCAATTGGTTCTTGTTGCTAAATTCCCTAAAAATCCTCCTCTTGCTGCAGTAGAAATTTCAGAGGATTTGGAGTTCGGTTGCTGTGTTGTCTTTGTTGCCTTTCGTCGTTCTTATCGGTTCTTTATTGCTTTTTCCGTTAGGGTTCGACATTTGTGGTGATCCCGCGAACGACCCTCCGCAACAAAGTGATCAGCAGCAAGGCAAGCAGTTTGACCATCTCCCATCATGTCCCATTACTTTAAAGCTTACTACTTTGTTTTACTTCTATGTATGCATGCTACTTTGTGTTAAATGTCGCTAGCTTTCCTATAGTTGCATAATCTGTAGGAATTATTATCCTCTACTACCAATGAGCCTAGGTTATTCGCTGTGGTTTGATGTGGGGACCCCGAGATCAGATCCGTGTCAAGCTAAGTAATTACGCTGAAAGAGCACAATACTTAACATGAAACGAAAACAATTCCGAGTACCCGGATAGGTGTCCCATGTTAGCTCCCAAGGATCAGCGACTAACATGCACATATCCAAACACAACATTGTATTCACATCCATACACAATATACAAGAATAAAGGAAATGTAAATACAACATCATTGGAAAGAAACATAATATACAAGTTTGCATAAGAGGGCCAATCGGCCAAAATTAATTATCAAATAATAAATCGCAATGAAGACAAACTAAAAATAAAAGGAATAACCGAGTTGGCATGCCCACAATCCCACAAGCAACCAACTGGAGTTAAAGTCGTAGCGTCGGAAGAACTTTACCCAATTCGAAAGACTTCTCACCTGTAATAGCAAATTTTTAAGTACAAAGTTGTACTCGCGAGACTTTTCAAGAAAAATAAGGATGCATGGAAGTATCAAAGGAAGGCTACTACACTAGTCAATTTCTAGCATAAAGCAAGTTTTGCAATTAGATAAACTATATAGATTCAAAATGCCATTTCTAAAACATTTAGAAAACATTGCAGTAGCGAGTAATGATCAACAATAGTACTATCTCCAAATATAAACAACACATGAATATACCTTCATGACACAATTCAATCCATAACCAATTAATATGCGAACATCGCGTTCAAGGTATCAATTCAGATTTGAACAAACTAACATAATGACACACATTTTCAACCATAACCCCAAACTTAACTTCCCATACTCTAACGTGCATGCTTTCCTAGCGATGTCCATAACCGGGACACGGCTATTCGAATAGATTTATTTGACTCTGCAGAGTTATGCGACTTTACCCACACGATATGCATTCCTCGTAATGTCGGCCAATGCACTCTTCCTTTGGAGTGTGGTGAGGTAGCATAACGCCGCTATAATGTCATGTCCTAACTATCAAACCACCCGAGGATCGAATCCCATAGCAGACTCTGGCGCGCTACTGACTGAACCCGTTGTGTAAGTAAGTCCTATCAACTAGAGACCCTTAGGGCAAGATAAGAAAAAGGGTAATATGCCCCACAAGATTGACAACTCAAATAATTAAATAATAATAATAAAAGTTGCCAACCCAATTGTGTTTTGATAGCTAACACACAACAAATTATTAAGCCAAGCCATCGCCCATAAACCCGTGTGGTTGTACGTGAAGACTTGGTTCATCACACCACGATCGGTCCTCAAATACCCAGACGGGCTACATGAATCAGGGACCACCCTTCATCACCCTATCACCCGTCCAAGTCCAACACATAACCACAACCCATCAACAAACTTATAATATTCAGATACAAAGATCTGGACATTCTCCTCAAAATCAATATAATCAAATCCATATAATCCTCAAATTTCATTAAGATTCAATTAGATCCATCGGCCGATGGACTAGCTCCATCAACCGTTATCGACTACAACTACTAGCATAGCTAAGCATCGTTCTACAAATTAGCAAACAAACCCATATAACATATATCCTTAATCATACAAGGTAAAAAGGGTAATCAATATTCAAAGGAGGCCAATGCAAAGCAAGTAGGAATTTAACTACTTCTACCCATGAACATATTTTTCAACATAGCATGCAATTTAGAGATTAAAACCATACAAAACATTTTAAAATCAATAGGAGCAATATGTTCAAGAGGAGGGTGCTCGCACCTTTGCTGTACCACTTGTTCACTCTCAGGTTACACTCATGTATACGTCAGATCATCGAGAAATCTATCGAAAGAACGATATTGCAATCAACACCAAATAAGCCAAAATTCAAAATGCTCAAAAATGCATGAAACTTATACATTGGGTAGATCATGATTTTATATGAATTTAGGTGAAGGATTCATTCCATTTGGAGTTAGTATGTGGAAGTTATAGCAGTTTGAAAATCAGTTTTTTTTTGGAAAAATGTCTTTGAAAAATGGGCTTGATTACTATTCATCCGAAATTAATTATTTGGTGAAAATTTGTAGAATAGTGGTGGCAAAAAGGATTACATAGATAAATATAGAATAATATTATAAGATCAAAATAACTGAGTTTATTTCATTTTGAGTTCTAAAACATTTTCTATGAATTTTCAAAGTTAAAAGGGTTTTCAGTGTAAAATTAGTTCTTTTCAGAAATTTCTATCACAGTGAAATATTTTTTTAAACTTGGGTAACCTAGCCTCAGTCATAATCAAAATAGCCTCTCCAACCACACAATGCCCGCATTCACGATCTTTCAACTATACAACATATCCGATAAATGTACTAAATCCACCAAGTTATGGGCATATGACTATAATCAATTCCATCAATTGTTCTTTGCTAGACTAATAAAGCTAAAACTAACTACTAGCTCTACTAGTCTAACCTCAGCAAGTCATAATCGCATACACCAAAGTTCACACCAATCGAGATTTATTTGACTTACCGATACCTAATGAGCTTAACAATTGGAATAACACATTCAACGTCTAATAGTTCACTAATAAATCAATGCACATCCATTTCACCGGACTAGTCATGTACGACAACTACCAATCCAATCACATATGCGCCTCTACGATCGACTAATAATCGTTTATCCACTAATTCAAGAGAGGCACAATTCCATCGACTCGGCACATAAGACTTATCTATTAATTATATGACAAATCCGAATATTCATCCGCAATCAAAATAATCCATTCTACCATCTCCAAATTCTAGCACAAATGACTCACATAACTATTACTTAAGGCATCCGACCACTTTGCTCATGATTAAATAAATCATCCGATTCAACATCCATATTTCCTTAATTATCACATAAGCTATTCATCAAGTAATAATTCATAAAATTCTTATGCGTCCTACCTCCAAAATTATTAATCCAACATGAGGAAAACCTCCAATTAATTTATCATCCAAGGTCACCACAAATTTCCATACAACTCCAAAATAATATCATCCGATCAAATAATCCAATCATATATTTAATCTAGCCTCCACCGATCAATAAGATACATATTCCGCTACGACGATAAGATTATTCGTATCTACCGACATACATCACAAGAACACACCTATGCATAAATAAGACATAACCGGAGAATTATACCGGTCTTAAGCTACCAAATTATTTTTATAACTAAAACATGCATAAATAGATGCCATGCTCATGACTAATATGCAACATGCACAAGTAAATTTCGCAAACGCGACTTGACACTAAAGATTTTTACCGCGGCACTAGGCGTGCGAAAAATCACCGGACGTCTTCTCGGGTCCGTGTCCACCGTAGTCGTTGCCGAGCTCGTCTACGTTCGCGTCCGCCGTAGTCGTCGCCGAACCCGTCCGCGTCCGCTATTCCACTCTTATTAACAGTGGACACAAAGGAGTCGTCTCTAGAAACAACATCATCGAGAATCTTGGCATCATCATCATCAACAACCACATTTGGCAAGAGGTAACTAAAATCAGTTAAAACAGAGAAATGTTGTTTCTGTCCACCTTGGTCCTTAGTGCATAACTTCCAAACCACTAACTCAAACTGCACGAAACTTTACAGGAATGTAGCTCAACAAGTCCTCAACATGCTGTCCAAATTTCAGCCGAATCAAACACCATATGACCCCTCAATCGGATCAAGCACCAAGGTTGCGCCCCTCTGATTACACTGCAAACAGAACGGACTAAACCACACTCAATTTCGGTGCTCATTTAAACCAATCCTCAAACCAACTGATCAAATCGAAGTGCTCTATGAGTAGAACTAACTCACCAAGTTTGGAGCCTATCCAACCACGTTTGAACCTCCGACCATGAGCTTGAAACAGATCAGGCGAGAGCCACCAAGCTCAACCTATCTTCACTTCTCCTCTCTTCTCTTCCTCCCGTAGGCCGGCCACCTCGGCGCCGCCTTACATGCATGTAGCACCTCGGCTCCTTGCTTGCTGGGCCGTCGCAGGCTCAGCCACCTCCACCTCAGTGTCGCGCCGCTGCACGCCATGCCGCACGAGGTGCTGGCCACCCGGGCTGCAGCACCACGCCGCGCGTTGGCTCGTCGTCCTCCGTCCCCGTGCCTCGGCTTCCTCGGCTGCGCCACGGGCGAGCTGCTACCACCTCTCCACCGTCGATGCTGTGCTCTGGGCGCCGGCAAACTCGCCATGCCTCCGCTGTCCCGCCGTTCGCACACGCCGCATGGACAGCACCGAGCTGCCTTGCTCCTGGAGCAGCATGCTGGTGCTGCTCCTGCCGCTGCTACTTGCTGCTGCTGACTACTGCAGCTCCTCGCCACCTCTCCAAGTTGCTGCTCCATGTGCTGGTCGAGCTGGTCGCCAGTGCGCCAGGCCGCTTGGGCTGCTTGCTGCCGCTGACCACCTCCAGGCCGCAGGCTGCCGGCAAGGCCGGCCGCTGCTGCTGCAGCGTGGCTGCACTTGCCCAAGCCATTGCTCTACTGCTGCCTCCTCTTCCAGAACATCCAAGAGATGATGCATGTTGGTGATGTTTGTATGGATGGAATGCTTGCGTGCTGAGCAACACGCTGGTATAACATGCAGGGGCAAATCTTGGTTCTTGAGTGGGATTGGGAGGAGAGAAAGGGATGAACTTGAGCTGTTGTTGGAGAGGAGAAAGAAAAAGGCAGCTGTGTTGATGGGAGAAGAAGAGAGATGGCTCTAGGCTGTGAAGAAAGCAATGGGGAGGTGTGGCTGTGTGCTTGAGAGGATGAGTGGCTGTGAGAGATTTGGCT
This sequence comes from Phyllostachys edulis, assembly GCA_036346405.1. Taxonomy (NCBI): domain Eukaryota; kingdom Viridiplantae; phylum Streptophyta; class Magnoliopsida; order Poales; family Poaceae; genus Phyllostachys; species Phyllostachys edulis. The sequence continues at coordinate 78,363,195 of CM070549.1, read as the reverse complement.
GGGCATAGAAAATGAATGGCATGCATGTGGTTGGTGCTAGTTCGGCTGTGCTTCAAGAAATAGACAGGGCATGTGTTTGGTTTGGGAGAAAGAAATTCGAATGAACAGTAGACAGCAATAAAGAAATTGGCAGAGAGAGTTAAAGAATTTTTGGGCATAGATGTTTAATTCGAAAAATCATGAAACTTTTAGGGGAGGTACCTGACATAATGTTAAAGCTTAGGTAAAATTTTCAGGAATTTATCCAGAGTGTGATGCTCTCTAAAAATCTTTGAAATTCCTATTTGCTTGGAAGATGAATAGCAGTACGGTTCTTCCTCCTTTCTCCGGCTCGCTCCAACGACCTTGCATGCGCGAACTAACCGCCAAATTAGAAAGCTCTCGAGACGACGATCGCAAAGGTATAACATGCATTGTCGGATTCTTGATTTTTTGTGGTGATCGCGAAGAGAGAAGTTGGGGAAAAGAATCGGCATGCAGGCGTTTCATCTGCTACTTCTTTTCGTCTATTTGCGAATTCGCTCAAACTGTCATGCATGCGAAAACAAATTGCAAAATCGGGTTGGTCGTGCGGTGACGATCGCTGTGGTATGACATGCATGGCTTGGTTTTAACTTTTTTCGATGAGATTTGAAGGAGAGAATTGAAAAGAGTTAGCAGGGAAGGAAAAAGGGATATGACAGGAAAAGAAGGGACACACAGGCGCCTCGCTTTGCGGTCTGATTGAATGAAAAAGAGCGGTGATACTAATGCATACATGATGATATGATTTTTGAAATGCACGCGAAAACATGAAATCAAAAATAATTAAATTTTTTTCTTTTACTTCAGCTTTTTCAAACAATTTGATTTTAAAAGCAACATTTTAATTAAACAGGAAAAATTTTAAAACGTAGCCAAAATTTTAATAAATCACCAAATTAAATATTAACATCCCGATTATAAAAATCGGGGTGTTACATTTGAGCTCGTTGGATGAGCTCTCATCACTTAGTAGTTTACGTTAATATTGCTTAGACATGCTTAGCTATCGGTAGTAATGGGCGATCATCGACCTAGTCGATGGTCTTGATCACACAAGTATTATTATTCCTCCTATATGTCCAGCACTTGTGCTTTGATTAATTTGTAAGATAAAAAAAAAACTGAAAATAAAATGTTGATTTAGACTTGGGCATATTGGATGGATGGTGCGGTTTTTGGAATGTGGTGGTATGCCCGGGTCCCTAAGGACCGAGTACTTGGGTCACTAAGCCAAGCGCTTTTGCGTGCTAACCACACGAGGGGATATGGGACCTCTCTTGACTAAGTACTTTGGGAGGTGTTAATTATGAGTGGTTGGTGGGTATGTTTTAATAAAATCTGTGTGTGTGGTGTTGGGAGGGAGCATTGGCGAACCGGTTAGGTCATCTAATGTGTCTTGTCCCCGTGGGTTCTTGCTCGTAATTAGCATCGTCCATTGGAAATGTCTCGTAGGACTTAGCCGTCTTGCAAGACACCAAAGGTCGTGTGCCTAAAGGAAAGGCGATGCATGTGTGGGTACATTGGTACACCCTGCGCAGGATAAAACTATTCGAATAGCCTCGTCCTAGGTTATGGACATGCTTGGTAAGGTCGTTCAAGACTAGTCTCAACCTTTTAATTAAAACTTGATGGGTTGGTATGAACGGGGAGTTCATGCTATTGTTGTGGTGACTAAGGGTTAGTCACTTCCGTGTTTGTTCTTGTTGTTGTTATTATGTTATTATCGCGTTGTATTTCAACAATTAAAATTGCTTTATCAAATTGCCTTCAATCTATTATGTTATTGCAAATGGAACTTGCTTTGTGCTAAAATGAGTCCAAAGCCTCATCCACTTAAATAAAGCTTGCATGTAGCTAAATTATAGTTCTGTTATCTTACACGTTAGTCTTGCGAGTACAATAAACAAGTTATTGTACTCATTTGCTTTGCTTAACAAATTTGTTGCAGAGGAAGAAGGAGAGCTCCAAGAGCCTCTCTTTTGTGCTACGTGTTGCAGTTTCTTCGACGACTAGCTTGGCGGTCCTACGATGCCTAGGGTTAAGGCACACCGATTGGCTTTGTGTTATAGCCATATTTATGGCACTTTTGCTTCCGCTGTTATCTTTTTAATTGTTGCTATTTGGCCTAAGGGCCTCTCTTTTGTAATAGCTATTCCATATTAATATTAACTTCTGGTTTGTTGCTTATGTACTATGTGTTGTATGGAATTGATATACTCTTTTGTTGTGAGGTATGTATACTGCATTCTGGGGAGTATACATTTCTCGAGACCGGGTTTATTTGGTTGATAATACTAGGGTCAATTGGATGACTAAGTATTATGAGCCTAATAAACATCGGGGTCTCACAGCGACCCTCTGCCACAACTTGGCCAGCAACAAGGTAAGCAGTTTGACCATTTCCATCATTGTCCCATTACTTTAAAGCTTAATACTTTGTTTTACTTCTATGTATGCATGCTACTTTGTGTTAAATGTCGTTAGTAATCCTATAGTCGCATAATCAGAGGAATTCTTTACCTCTACTACCATGAGCCTAGGTTATTTCTTTGTGGTGGGAGCTCGTTGGATGAGCTCTTATCGCTTAGTAGTTTCGATGTAAATTGCTTAGACATGCTTAGTTATCGGTAGAAATGGGCGATCATCGACTTAGTCGATGGTCTTGATCACTCAAAATGATTATTACTCCTATATGTCCAAAGACTTGTGCTTTGTTTAATTGTAAAATCAAAAACTGAAAATAAAAGATTGATTTAGACTTGGGCATATTGGATGGATGGTGCGGTTTTTGGATGTGGTGGTATGCTGGGTCCCTAAGGACCGAGTACTTGGGTCACTAAGCCAGCGATTTCACGTACTAACCACGCGAGGGCATATGGAACCCTCTTGACTAAGTACTCTAGGAGGTGTTAATTATGAGCGAGCTCGGTTGGTGTGTTTTAAAACAAATGTATATGTATAGTGTGGGAGGGAGCATTAGCTTCCTGAAGGTTGTGATGTCTCCTTCTCCCCGTGGGTTGTGCAGACTCGTAATTAGCATTCATCCTTTGGAAAGGTCTCGTAGGACTTAGCCGTGCAAAGACACCTTCGGAAGTGTGCGTAAAGGAAAGGCGATCGGCGTGTGGGTACAGTGGTACACCTGCGAGGATAAAACTATTGAATAGCCTCGTCCTAGGTTATGGACATGCTTGGTAAGGTCGTTCAAGACTAGACTACAACCTTTAATTAAAACTTGACATGGTTGGTATGAATGGGGAGTTCATGCTATTGTTGTGGTGACTTGGGTTAGTCACTTCGTGATTGTTCTTGTTGTTGTTATTATGTTATTATCGCGTTGTTATTTCAACCATTAAAATGCTTTGTCAAATTGCTTTCAATCTATTATGTTATTGCAAATAAATGTTGCTTTATGCTAAAATGAGTCCAAAGCCTCATCCACTTAAATAAAGCTTGCATGTAGCTATTTATAGTTCTGTTATCTCACACGTAAGTCTTGCGGAGTACTTTATGTACTCATCGCGCGTGGTTGTGGCAATTTTGTGGCTTTTGTGCAGAGGAAGAAGGAGAGCTCCAAGAGCCTCTCTTTTGTGCTACGTGTTGCGCTTTCTTGACGACTAGCTTGGCGGTCGGTCGGATGCCTAGGGGTTAAGGCACACCGATTGACTTTGTGTTATAGCCATCTTTATGGCACTTTTGCTTCATTGTTATCTTTTGTAATTATTGCTATTTGGCCTAAGGGCCTCTCTTTTGTAATATCTATTCCATATTAATGTTAACTTCGGTTTGTTGCTTATGTTCTATGTGTTGTATGGAATTGATACATTCTTTTGTTGTGAGGTATGTATCTTGCATTCGGGAAGTATACATCTCTCGAGACCGGGTTTATTTGGTTGATAATACTAGGGTCAATCGGATGACTAAGTATTATGAGCCTAATAAACGTCGGGGTCTCACACTCCAAGTGTGTAAAAGAAGCCAAAGGGGAGCTCGAGGGAACTTATACCAATGGCACAGAGGTCCTGCACCATGGGTTAAGCTCATGGTGAGCTTAGCCCATGGGGAGGTCCATGGGAGGTCCTGAGCTTGGACACGATTGATGGGACAGGGTAGGTTGAGACAGGGCGTGGCCTAGGTGCAGAAAGGGCTGACATGCATTTAATGCCCCCAGGCACAGAGCCGTTGGATGTGACAAGGCTCTGACTTTGCCCACTGCCATGGCTCGCACGCGCGCCTAAGGTAGGAGAAGAACAGGATCTCACATCCACCGTTGGATTACGTGGATGGGGAGGTCTTGGCCCTCGGATTTTAAGTTTGAACCGTTATGTTTTAAGTGACTGGGAGGAGGTCCCAGCCACACGATTTGGAAAGGGAGGTCATGGCCTCACGATTTCCTTAATGTGTATGCGCACGTGGGAAAATGGGACAGGAGGTCCAAAGCATTGGATCTCAATCCAACGGTGCGGACCTCTTGTGAGGTCTTAACCGCACACGAACTTAAGAGCATGAGGGAGGTCATGGCCTTTGGATTTAAATCCAAGGCGCACAACCAAAGGGAGGTCTTAGCACTACGGCGTAGCGCACAAGAGGTTATGGCCATCGATTAAGATCTAATGGTGATGAGAGGGCGAGGAGGTCTCGAGACGTTGCGCCTTGAGCAAGGGAGGTCAGGACCTTTGGATTTTTGATCCAACGGTTACGATCAAAAGAGGAGGTCTGAGCTTGCATAACGCACGGGAGATCATGGCCTTTAGATTTAAATCTAAGGGCTACGACCTCAGTCTTGTGGGGAGGTCTAATGCGCACAAGACAAGGAGGAGGTCGTGATCAGAGATTTTAAATCAGCGGTGCACAACATGAGATGGGGGAGGTTGTGGCGCTAGATTTTGAGGGAGGTCGTGGGCATTGGATCGATCCAACGACTCGACCTCAACAAAGTGAGAGGACCTCGCAGAGAAGGTTTGCAGAGGAGGTCGTGGCCTTAGGATTGAATCCAGCGGCTCGACCTCAAGTGAGTGCAAAATGGAGGTCAAGGTGGTTTGAGCTCGGGGGGGTCGAGGGCTATGGATTTTGATCCAATGGCCAAGACCTGATGAGGTGGGGAGGACTTGGCTGCGTTAGCTGAGGAGGAGGTCGTGGCGGTTGGATGTTAATCCAACGGCTACGACCTGATTAAGGTGGAGAGGAGGTCTGACGAGCTAGGGAGAAAAGGTTGGGCTGGACCAGCTTTGGGAAAGTGGCTAGCCCAAGGAACAGTACCAAGCTTTTAAATTCAATTTCAACAATGAGATTTTGCAGGTTGTTTGGAATAGCAATTGAGCTCCAAAATTTATGAAATTTTAACTGGAGCTTGCTGACATTAAGATTCACCTTACATAAAATTTCCAGAGGTTATTATGCAATGCATTTTTCTCAGCAAATTCATGAAGGTTGTTCAAGGATTTGTTTTACCTCCAAAATTTATCAAACAAGTTTTACAACTTGTGATATTTTTCAGAGGGGTCCCACATCAGTTTTAGGACCAAGGAAAATATTTTCCAAATGTTTGGCACAAGATTTAGACAATTGGAAAATGAGTTTGACTTTTGGTCAACAAGAGCTTTGTGTTTTTGGATTACACAACTCTTGGACTAGAATCACAGGAGAGATTAGGGGTTTTCAAGATGTGAGAAAAAGTTTTAATTTCTACACATATAATTATACTTGAACAAACCCTATTTATACAGTTGGGATGTTACAGTTTCATAGCATACCCGAAAGCTACCTTTATAACTACCCGGTTACGAGTAGCGTTTGGCAACCCCTAAGAGTGCTATTACACATGTAGGAAACCATGCTGATCTCAGGTCTAAAGATTATACATCATCATTGCTTGAGACCAACTAATGACACATAGAATCATAACAATCTTAATAGTGTCTCAAGGTGGGTCTATCCAACCCCATGTTCTCTAACATGTGTTCACATTATTGATTCGATGTCCCTATATCCATGACCGGTGAAACATGGTCATCAATCAATATATGTGCTGGTCGTAGAGTCACTGGTGTTCCGACCAGTGATATTCGACCAGGGATACTTTTTAGAACGACATCATATAAGTTAAAGAGTTTCACCAACAAGTCACATACTCGTTGATCTATATAACTAATGATTCATTCAAGGAACAGAATAACATTTATTCATTAACTCATAAACATAGACGTGATACAATCATCATTATGATTGCCTCTAGGGCATATCACCAACAGTCTCCCACTTGCACTAGAGTCAATCGTACAGGTATCGAATACCCATAGCTCTTGTGTGCACCTCATGCTTAGGTTGCGGGAGGGGCTTTGTCAACGGATCAGCAATATTCAAATCCGTGTGCACTTTGCATATCTTCACATCACCTCTTTCTACGATCTCACGAATAATGTGATATCGTCGAAGTATGTGTTTGGACTTTTGATGCGATCTAGACTCCTTAGCTTGTGCAATGGCTCCACTATTATCACAATAGAGATCCATTGGACTAGAAGCACTCGAAACCACACCTAATTCATTAATGAACTTTCTAATCCATCTGACCTCTTTTGCGACTTAGAAGGCGCAATGTATTCAGCCTCTGTTGTCGAATCAGCAACTGTTCCTTGCTTGGAACTCTTCCAGCTCACTGCTCCTCCATTCAAACAAAACACAAACCCAGATTGCGATCTGAAATCATCCTTGTCGGTTTGGAAGCTAGCATCAGTGTAACCATTTACGACCAGCTCTTCCTCACCACCATATGCAAGGAATGCATCCTTAGTCCTTCTCAAGTACTTAAGGATATTCTTGGCTGCTATCCAGTGACCTTCACCTGGATCTGACTGATATCTGCTCGTAACACTTAGAACATACGACACATCTGGTCGTGTACACAGCATGGCATACATGATAGATCCTATAGCCGAAGCATATGGGATTCTACTCATTTTGTCCTGCTCATCAGTGGTCGTAGGACACTGAGTCTTGCTAAGATTAATACCATATGACATGGGCAAGAAACCTTTCTTGGAATCTTGCAAGTTGAATCGTTTCAACACCTTGTCAATGTATACATCTTGGCTTAATCCAATTAGTCTCTTAGATCTATCTCTGTAGATCCTTATACCAAGAATATATGCTGCATCTCCAAAATCTTTCATAGAGAAACTATTTCTTAATGAAGTTTTAACAGATTCAAGCATAGGAATATCATTTTCGACCAGTAGTATGTCATCCACATACAAGATCAGAAACACAAGTTTGCTCCCACTAACCTTCTTGTAAACACAAGGTTCTTCTTCGTTCTTGATGAAGTCAAACCCTTTGACTATTTCATCAAAACGAATGTTCCAACTCCGAGATGCTTGCTTTAGTCCATAAAAGGACTTCTTAAGCTTGCATACCTTTCTAGCTTCCTTTGGATCGACAAAACCCTCAGGCTGTGTCATGTACACATCCTCACTTAGGTTTCCATTTAGGAAAGCCGTTTTGACATCCATCTGCCATATCTCGTAATCGAAATATGCAGCAATAGCTAGAATGATCCGGATAGATTTAAGCATTGCGACAGGTGAGAAGGTTTCATCATAATCAACACCTTGAATTTGTCTAAAACCCTTCGCAACAAGTCGTGCCTTATGAATATGAACATTTCCATCCATATCTATCTTTTTCTTAAAAATCCATTTGCACTCAATGGGTTTAACACCATTAGGTGCATCAACCAAGTCCCAAACTTGATTATCATGCATGGATTTTATTTCGGATCTCATGGCTTCAAGCCATGATTCAGAGTCTGGGTCCACCATCGCTTCTGAATAAGTATTAGGCTCATCATTATTCAATATTAAAACGTTATGCTCATACCTTATAGGCAATTGACGTGGCCTTTTAGATCTTCGTGGGGCTGATGCCTCATCTACAGGTTCAACAACATTTTGTTCATCTTGTGGAGGCTCAGTAGGAGTCGAAACACTTTCGAGTACTTCCCGAATTTCTTCGAGTTGCACCTTGCTCCCACTGACTCCTTTGGAAAGAAACTATTTCTCCAAGAAGACACCACTCCGGGCAACAAACACTTTGTTTTCATCCCGCTTATAAAAGTAATATCCTTTTGTTTCCTTAGGATACCCCACAAAGAAGCACTTATCAGACTTGGGAGTAAGTTTATCAGATGTCAAACGTTTGACATATGCCTCACAACCCCATACCTTGAGAAAAGACAATCCGGGACACTTCCCGGTCCATATCTCATATGGTGTCTTCTCTACTATTTTTGATGGAACCCTATTTAAGGTGAAAGCCGCTGTTTCTAGAGCGTATCCCCAGAATTGCAATGGAAGATCACATTGGCTCATCATAGACCGAACCATGTCTAACAATGTTCGGTTATGTCGTTCAGACACCCCATTCCATTGAGGCGTTCCTGGCGGAGTGAGTTGTGGAACAATTCCACACCTCTTTAGATGATCACCAAATTCATGACTCAAATATTCACCTCCACGATCAGATCGTAGACATTTGATTGTCTTGCCAAGTTGATTCTGTACTTTATTCTGAAATTCCTTGAACTTTTCAAAGGATTTAGACTTATGCCTCATTAAGTAGATATAGCCATAGCTACTAAAGTCATCAGTAAAGGTTATGAAGTACTGAAATCCATCTCTGGCTGAAGTGCTCATTGGTCCACATACATTCGAATGTACAAGGGCCAACATGTCACTCGCCCTTTCACCTTTGGACGTGAAAGGCGTCTTTGTCATCTTGCCAAGTAAACAAGATTCACATGTTTCAAATGATTCAAAATCAAATGAGTTTAGAAGACCATCTTTATGGAGCTTCATCATGCGCTTCTCATTTATATGACCTAGACGACAATGCCAAATATAAGTGGAATTCATTTCATTGGGTCGAAGTCTCTTAGCATTAACGTTATAGATAGGCATATCCTCAAGATTCAAAACATACAATCTATTCACCAATGGAGCATGGCCATAAAGCATATCTTCAAAATAAATTGAACAACAATTGTTCTTTATTCTGAACTCATAACCTTCTGCTCCCAAACATGAAGCAGAAATAATATTTTTGCTCAAGGCTGGAACATAATAACAATTATTCAATTCCATAATTAATCTTGAAGGTAAAGCTAATGGTAAAGTACCAATAACTAATGCAGCAACTCTTGCTCCATTGCCCACGTGAAGATCAACATCTCCTCTTGTCAAGCTTCTACTCCTTATTAGTCCTTGCATCGAATTGCAAATATGAGCAACCGATCTGGTATCAAATACCCAAGAACTGGTCGGAGAAGTGGCAAGATTAATTTGTATAACATTTATACCTGAACTGGAAGTCATACTTCCTTTGTTCCTTTTCGTTTCTGCCAAGTACTTCTTGCAATTTCTCTTCCAATGCCCAGTCTCATGACAATGGTAACATTCTGTGTCAGGCTTAGGACCCAGTTTAAGCTTCTTAAGCTTAGCCTTGAGGCTCTCGATCTCATCTTGAGTCTTTCCTTTGCCTTTTCCCTTTCCCGACTTACCCTTCTTCTTGAAGTTTGTAGTCTTTTGAACCATCATCACATGATTGGAACTTTTCTTGATGCTTTCCTCAGCACCTTTAAGCATGCCATGTAATTCGGTCATTGACTTCTCCATGCCATTCATATGAAAATTTAGTATGATAGGCTCAAAGCTCGTAGGGAGCGATTGGAGAATCACATCAGTAGCCAACTCTTGGCTAAGGGGAAAGCCAAGCTTTTCCAAGCTCTCAATGAGACCAATCATTTTGATCACATGAGGACTGACCGGATTACCTTCGACAAATTCTACAAGAAAACAATGCCTTAGAGGTGTTAAACCTCTCTGCCCTTGCTTGATCCCGAAACATACCCTTTAGACTCACAATCATATTGTAAGCATCCGTGGTCTCATATTGCTTCTGAAGCTCAGAGTTCATGGTTGCAAGCATTAGGCAGTGCACATCGACTGCTTCATTGCAATGCTTTTCATAAGCATTCTTTTCAGCACGAGGAGCATCGGCATTTGGTTCCTCGGGATAGGGACTCTCTAGAATATATTCCTTCTTTTCTTGTTTGAGAATAATTCTCAGATTTCGAAACCAATCAATGAAGTTTGTACCATTCAGTTTTTCTCTCTCAAGAATAGATCGCAAATTAAAGGTAGGTGCGTAAGAAGTAGTAGGTGCCATGATCTACAATGAAAAATATATGCAAAGATTCAAGACTATGTTTATGTAAGATCTTCTATTAGACACTCATGTTGGTGGTCATTCTCGACCAGTCTAAACCAAGTCGTATCATCATACGACTAGTTTGAACCAAGTCGTATCATCATACGACCAGTTCAAATCTGGTCGAACTTAATCATCAACAGTCAATAAAAGATGCTCCCACTATAAAACACGTTTCCCTCAAACATATAGTGAGTTCAAGATCCACAAATCATTAAGTCCTAGTGAGCTTTGGCATCACTGCTAGAAACTTAGTAATTTTTAGGTAAGCAACCCTTTGCTAATCACATCACATATGACTCTTATTTGATCGGTGACATCTCCATGTACATCCGACCAATACTATGCCCCAAGGCCCAAAACTATTTTGCTAGCCATGTCAAGTTGAACCAACACTATGCATGTGGGTGTCCGACACCCACCCTATCTTATTAAGATAGTTAATGGCACCCTACTTTGGTAGATCTACCAATTAACGATCAAAATCGTGATAGGCGCAGTAATTGGAAAGGCATCAATTTTACTTAATTTTTCTTGAGGGATACTACTCTATCATGCTAAAACATCTAATGATAAATGATCAAATGGCATGACAGGAATAAACACAAGCATTCACAGATGATCAAATTAAACTGTGAAATAGTATGGCCCTTAACATGTCAATCTCCATCAGCATGCTTCCTGTGCTCCGACCACCATGCTTGATGTCTTCGACTGCATTCATCTACTAAGCAATTACTTCTAAGAGCTAGTAATGAATTACATAGGATAATTTCAAGCATCACATGTCGGTACGTGGACTGTTATACAATAATATGTAGCTCGATGGCTATCTCACAGCATGACACGCAGGCCATGAAAATCCATTCATGCATCATATACACAATGGGCCATACTATTCACATCAAACCCTGCAAAAACGAGTTATGCATAGAATCCAATTCTATCGGGCGACATAAACACATACTACCTATAACGCGCGGTACGATTAGCCAGCATAGCGGTCCCGCTAGCTAGTTAGCGGGCGGGGTTCGAAGGGGCAGCGCCCCTAGCTAGTCGAGGGCAGCGCGCTCGGAAAATTTTCCCAAGACATGAATCTTATTCACATAACTGAGCCTCGGAAATCATAGGATTAATCATATTAACCCTATTCCGAACCAATCTGATCAGTGCCTTGATACGACCACACATTGCGGTATAGTTCGATGGCGGAATTCCGACCGGTAGGAGTATCGTGCACTGTGATCGTAAACAAACGCAATTAACCATCTGGTCCTTTTAGCTCATACCTTCTCGTAAACCCATCTACTACCACCAAAAACTTATCGATCTTATCGATCAGTGACTAGATCGTTCCAACGACATGAATCGATCTAGGTTACGAGATCCGACCTATAATAGATCCAATCTACTACTGCCACATATCTCATATATGTGATCGATCCAAATCAAAAACTATGCAAGATGGCTCTGATACCACTGTAGGGATACGGGTAGGCTACGATAGCAACAATTCAAAAATTCTACCGCATAAACCAGGAAGCCAAGCAAGTAGATGATCACAGATTGTTACCACTAGACGTGCAGTGCAGCGAAAGAAGAGTTGGAGCAACCTGGTCCAACGTAGAGCGCGTCGATGTCGTGGTCGTAGGCGATCATCCTCTTTCCTCGTAGTCGATCGTCTCCTCCAGCAACCTCAAATGTTCCTTGTGAAGTTTGCGGATCGTCCTCAAGCGCAACAGCAACCGCAGCAGCGCCTCTACGGTATCCACACGTCCAGGGAAGAAACAACCGAACGCTGGTGTGCTAGCACCAAGTCGCACGGTAGGGCTCTCAGGAAGATGGCAGCTAGGGTTTTAGTAGAGCAACTTACGTCAACCCCCTCTACCTCGCGATAGCCTCATGCATCTCCTTATATAGTGCTCGTGACGGATCCTATCCGAACATGCTTTACGAATCGTATTCGTATTGGTCATTCCATCCGTTAAGTGTGTGACCCGTTAGGTTCATGCGTAGTTTGGTTGTGACTCGAAACCCTTCCGACCACGAGTCGTAGCGGTTCCTAGCGTAACATAACGATTCCCAAATACACATGAATTATATCGGACGAACCTTAATGCAATATGATCTCGACTTGGTCCTCATCACTTACGACTTGGTCCTATCCCCATACGACTAGTTCAGTATTCGGTCACGACCGATTCGTAACTCTTCTGACTAGTTTCGACCACTCTGTGAATACGTTCGACCGATCTCGACTTTGATCGATCTCGACTTGACCGATCTCGACTTACGATCGATCTCGACTTGCTCGAACTTAACGACCTACTCGTGTATTCTCCCTTTGCCTCACGATATCTGGTTGAACTCGGGTAAGATATTATGTCATCCATGGACTGCTCAATACTTTCTCGATCGAGTATCGGATAACCTTATGTGGTCGAACTGTTCGACCACGAATGGCATGGCCATGCACTTTCTTTATCCGACCACTTGAGGGGCGAGATATCTCTCCTGTTATGTTAGGAGGGGCAAATCCCATATCCGACCAGTCACATTCCTCCGCATGTTTCATAGCATACCCGAAAGCTACCTTTATAACTACCCGGTTACGAGTAGCGTTTGGCAACCCCTAAGAGTGCTATTACACATGTAGGAAACCATGCTGATCTCAGGTCTAAAGATTATACATCATCATTGCTTGAGACCAACTAATGACACATAGAATCATAACAATCTTAATAGTGTCTCAAGGTGGGTCTATCCAACCCCATGTTCTCTAACATGTGTTCACATTATTGATTCGATGTCCCTATATCCATGACCGGTGAAACATGGTCATCAATCAATATATGTGCTGGTCGTAGAGTCACTAGTGTTCCAACCAGTGATATTCGACTAGGGATACTTTTAGAACGACATCATATAAGTTAAAGAGTTTCACCAACAAGTCACATACTCGTTGATCTATATAACTAATGATTCATTCAAGGAACAGAATAACATTTATTCATTAACTCATAAACATAGACGTGATACAATCATCATTATGATTGCCTCTAGGCATATCACCAACATCTCCCACTTGCACTAGAGTCAATAAATGCATGTCGAATACCCATAGCTCTTATGTGCACCTCATGCTTAGGTTGCGGGAGGGGCTTTGTCAACGGATCAGCAATATTCAAATCTGTGTGCACTTTGCATATCTTCACATCACCTCTTTCTATGATCTCACGAATAATGTGATATCGTCGAAGTATGTGTTTGGACTTTTGATGCGATCTAGGCTCCTTAGCTTATGCAATGGCTCCACTATTATCACAATAGAGATCCATTGGACTAGAAGCACTCGAAACCACACCTAATTCATTAATGAACTTTCTAATCCATACGGCCTCTTTTGCAGCTTCCGAAGCTGCAATGTATTCAGCCTCTGTTGTCGAATCAGCAACCATTCCTTGCTTGGAACTCTTCCAGCTCACTGCTCCTCCATTCAAACAAAACACAAACCCAGATTACGATCTGAAATCATCCTTGTCGGTTTGGAAGCTAGCATCAGTGTAACCATTTACGACCAGCTCTTCCTCACCACCATATGCAAGGAATGCATCCTTAGTCCTTCTCAAGTACTTAAGGATATTCTTGGTCGCTATCCAAAGGACCTTCACCGGATCGACCGATATCTGCTTTCGTAACACTTAGAGCATACGACACATCTGGTCGTGTACACAGCATGGCATACATGATAGATCCTATAGCCGAAGCATATGGGATTCTACTCATTTTATCTTGCTCATCAGTGGTCGTAGGACATTGAGTCTTGCTAAGATTAATACCATATGACATGGGCAAGAAACCTTTCTTGGAATCTTGCAAGTTGAATCGTTTCAACACCTTGTCAATGTATACATCTTGGCTTAATCCAATTAGTCTCTTAGATCTATCTCTATAGATCCTTATACCAAGAATATATGCTGCATCTCCAAAAATTTTCATAGAGAAACTATTTCTTAATGAAGTTTTAACAGATTCAAGCATAGGAATATCATTTCCGACCAGTAGTATGTCATCCACATGCAAGATCAGAAACACAAGTTTGCTCCCACTAACCTTCTTGTAAACACAAGGTTCTTCTTCGTTCTTGATGAAGTCAAACCCTTTGACTACTTCATCAAAACGAATGTTCCAACTCCGAGATGCTTGCTTTAGTCCATAAATGGACTTCTTAAGCTTGCATACCTTTCTAGCTTCCTTTGGATCGATAAAACCCTCAGGCTGTGTCATTTACACATCCTCACTTAGGTTTCCATTTAGGAAAGCCGTTTTGACATCCATCTGCCATATCTCGTAATCGAAATATGCAGCAATAGCTAGAATGATCCGGATAGATTTAAACATTACGACAGGTGAGAAGGTTTCATCATAATCAACACCTTGAATTTGTCTAAAACCCTTCGCAACAAGTCGTGCCTTATGAATATGAACATTTCCATCCATATCTATCTTTTTCTTAAAAATCCATTTGCACTCAATGGTTTTAACACCATCAGGTGCGTCGACCAAGTTCCAAACTTGATTATCATGCATGGATTTTATTTCGGATCTCATGGCTTCAAGCCATGGTTCAGAGTCTGGGTCCACCATCGCTTCCGAATAAGTATTAGGCTCATCATTATTCAATAATAAAACGTCATGCCCATACCTTATAGGCAATTGACGTGGCCTTTTAGATCTTCGTGGGGCTGATGCCTCATCTACAGGTTCAACAACATTTTGTTCATCTTGTAGAGGCTCAGTATGAGTCGAAACACTTTCGAGCACTTCCCGAATTTCTTCGAGTTGCACCTTGCTCCCACTGACTCCTTTGGAAAGAAACTCTTTCTCCAAGAAGACACCATTCCGGGCAACAAACACTTTGTTTTCATCCCGCTTATAAAAGTAATATCCTTTAGTTTCCTTAGGATACCCCACAAAGAAGCACTTATCAGACTTGGGTGTAAGTTTATCAGATGTCAAACGTTTGACATATGCCTCACAACCCCATACCTTGAGAAAAGACAATCCGGGACACTTTCCGGTCCATATCTCATATGGTGTCTTCTCTACCGTTTTTGATGGAACCCTATTTAAGGTGAAAGCCGCTATTTCTAGAGCGTATCCCCAGAATTGCAATGGAAGATCAGATTGGCTCATCATAGACCGAACCATGTCTAACAATGTTCGGTTCCGTCGTTCAGACACCCCATTCCATTGAGGCGTTCCTGGCGGAGTGAGTTGTGGAACAATTCCACACCTCTTTAGATGATCACCAAATTCATGACTCAAATATTCACCTCCACGATCAGATCGTAGACATTTGATTATCTTGCCAAGTTGGTTCTGTACTTCATTCTGAAATTCCTTGAACTTTTCAAAAGATTCAGACTTATGCCTCATTAAGTAGATATAGCCATAGCTACTAAAGTCATCAGTAAAGGTTATGAAGTACTGAAATCCACCTCTGGCTGAAGTGCTCATTGGTCCACATACATTCGAATGTACAAGGGCCAACATGTCACTCGCCCTTTCACCTTTGGACGTGAAAGGCGTCTTTGTCATCTTGCCAAGTAAACAAGATTCACATGTTTCAAATGATTCAAAATCAAATGAGTTTAGAAGACCATCTTTACGGAGCTTCATCATGCGCTTCTCATTTATATGACCTAGACGACAATGCCAAATATAAGTGGAATTCATTTCATTGGGTCGAAGTCTCTTAGCATTAACGTTATAGATAGGCATATCCTCAAGATTCAAAACATACAATCTATTCACCAATGGAGCATGGCCATAAAGCATATCTTCAAAATAAATTGAACAACAGTTGTTCTTTATTCTGAACTCATAACCTTCTGCTCCCAAACATGAAGCAGAAATAATATTTTTGCTCAAGGCTGGAACATTATAACAATTATTCAATTCCATAATTAATCTTGAAGGTAAAGCTAATGGTAAAGTGCCAATAGCTAATGCAGCAACTCTTGGTCCATTGCCCACGCGAAGATCAACATCTCCTCTTGTCAAGCTTCTACTCCTTATTAGTCCCTGCATCGAATTGCAAATATGAGCAACCGATCCGGTATCAAATACCCAAGAACTAGTTGGAGAAGTGGCAAGATTAATTTGTATAACATTTATACCTGAACTGGAAGTCATACTTCCTTTGTTCCTTTTCGTTTCTGCCAAGTACTTCTTGCAATTTCTCTTCCAATGCCCAGTCTCATGACAGTGGTAACATTCTGTGTCAAGCTTAGGACCCAGTTTAAGCTTCTTAAGCTTAGCCTTGAGACTCTCGATCTCTTCTTGAGTCTTTCCTTTGCCTTTTCCCTTTCCCGACTTACCCTTCTTCTTGAAGTTTGTAGTCTTTTGAACCATCATCACATGATTGGAACTTTTCTTGATACTTTCCTTAGCACCTTTAAGCATGCCATGTAATTCGGTCATTGACTTCTCCATGCCATTCATATGAAAATTCAGTATGATAGGCTCAAAGCTCGCAGGGAGTGATTGGAGAATCACATCAGTAGCCAACTCTTGGCTAAGGGGAAAGCCAAGCTTTTCCAAGCTCTCAATGAGACCAATCATTTTGATCACATGAGGACTGACCGGATTACCTTCTGACAGCCTACAAGAAAACAATGCCTTAGAGGTGTTAAACCTCTCTGCCCTTGCTTGATCCTGAAACATTCCCTTTAGACTCACAATCATATTGTAAGCATCCGTGGTCTCATATTGCTTCTGAAGCTCAGAGTTCATGGTTGCAAGCATTAGGCAGTGCACATCGACTGCTTCATTGCAATGCTTTTCATAAGCATTCTTTTCAGCACGAGGAGCATCGGCATTTGGTTCCTCGGGATAGGGACTCTCTAGAATATATTCCTTCTTTTCTTGTTTGAGAATAATTCTCAGATTTCGAAACCAGTGAATGAAGTTTGTACCATTCAGTTTTTGTCTCTCAAGAATAGATCGCAAATTAAAGGTAGGTGCAGAAGAAGGAGTAGGTGCCACGATCTATAACAGAAAATATATGCAAAGATTCAGCACTATGTTTATGTAAGATCTTCTATTAGATACTCATGTTGGTGGTCATTCTCGACCAGTCTAAACCAAGTCGTAACATCATACGACTAGTTTGAACCAAGTCGTATCATCATACGACCAGTTCAAATCTGGTCGAACTTAATCATCAACAGCCAATAAAAGATGCTCCCACTATAAAACACGTTTCCCTCAAACATATAGTGAGTTCAAGATCGACAAATCATTAAGTCCTAGTGAGCTTTGGCATCACTGCTAGAAACTTAGTAATTTTTAGGTAAGCAACCCTTTGCTAATCACATCACATATGACTCTTCTTTGATCGGTGACATCTCCATGTACATCCAACCAATACTATGCCCCAAGGCCCAAAACTATTTTGGTAGCCATGTCAAGTTAAACCAACACTATGCATGTGGGTGTCCGACACCCACCCTATCTTATTGAGATAGTTAATGGCACCCTACTTTGGTAGATCTACCAATTAACGATCAAAATCGTGATAGGCGCAGTAATTGGAAAGGCATCAATTTTACTTAATTTTTCTTGAGGGATACTACTCTATCATGCTAAAACATCTAATGATAAAACATGATCAAATGGCATGACATGAATAAACACAAGCATTCACAGATGATCAAATTAAACTGTGAAATAGTATGGCCCTTAACATGTCGATCTCCATCAGCATGCTTCTTGTGCTCCGACCACCATGCTTGATGTCTTCGACTGCATTCATCTACTAAGCAATTACTTTTAAGAGCTAGTAATGAATTCCATAGGATAATTTCAAGCATCACATGTCGGTACGTGGACCGTTATACAATAATATGTAGCTCGATGGCTATCTCACAGCATGACACGCAGGCCATGAAAATCCATTCATGCATCATATACACAATGGGCCATACTATTCACATCAAACCCTGCAAAAATGAGTTATGCATAGAATCCAATTCTATCGGGCGACATAAACACATACTACCTATAACGCGCGGTACGATTAGCAAGCACAGCGGTCCCGCTAGCCAGTTAGCGGGCGGGGTTCGAAGGGGCAGTGCCCCTCGCTGGTCGAGGGTAGCGCTCTCGGAAAATTTTCCCGAGACATGAATCTTATTCACATAACTGAGCCTCGGAAATCATAGGATTAATCATATTAACCCTATTTCGAACCAATCTGATCAGTGCCTTGATACGACCACACATTGCGGTATACTCCGATGGCGGAATTCCGACCGGTAGGAGTATTGTGCACTGTGATCGTAAACAAACACAATTAACCATCTGGTCCTTTTAGCTCATACCTTCTCGTAAACCCATCTACTACCACCAAAAACCGATCGATCTTATCGATCAGTGACTAGATCGTTCCAACGACATGAATCGATCTAGGTTACGAGATCCGACCTGTAATAGATCCAATCTACTACTGCCACATATCTCATATATGTGATCGATCCAGATCAAAAACTACGCAGGATAGCTCTGATACCACTATAGGGATACGGGTAGGCTACGATAGCAACAATTCAAAAATTCTACCACATAAACCAGGAAGCCAAGCAAGTAGATGATCACAGATCGTTACCACTAGACGCGCAGTGCAGCGGAAGAAGAGTTAGAGCAACCTGGTCCAACGTAGAGCGCGTCGATGTCGTGGTCGTAGGCGATCGTCCTCTTTCCTCGTAGTCGATCGTCTCCTCCAGCAACCTCCAATGTTCCTTGTGAAGTTTGCGGATCATCCTCAAGCGCAACAGCAACCGCAGCAGCGCCTCTACGGTATCCACACGTCCAAGGAAGAAACAACCGAACGCCGGTGTGCTAGCACCAAGTCGCACGGCAGGGCTCTCAGGAAGATGGCGGCTAGGGTTTCAGTAGAGCAACTTACGTCAACCCCCTCTACCTCGCGATAGCCTCATGCATCTCCTTATATAGTGCCCGTGACGGATCCTATCCGAACACGCTTTACGAATCGTATTCGTATTGGTTTGTTCCATCCCGTTAAGTGTGTGACCCGTTAGGTTCATGCGTAGTTTGGTTGTGACTCGGAAACACTTTCCGACCACGAGTCGTAGCGGTTCCTAGTAGAACATAACGATTCCCAAATACACATGAATTATATCGGACGAACCTTAATGCAATATGATCTATGACTTGGTCCTCATCACTTACGACTTGGTGCTATCCCCATACGACCAGTTCGTATTCGGTCACGACCAGTTCGTAACTCCTTACGACTAGTTTCGACCACTCTATGAATACGTTCGACCAGTCTACGACTTTGATCAGTCTACGACTTCGATCAGTCTACGACTTTCTCGATCTTAACGACCTACTCGTGTATTCTCCCTTTGCCTCACGATATCTGGTTGAACTCCAGGTAAGATATTATGTCATCCATGGACTGTTCAATACTTTCTCGATCGAGTATCGGATAACCTTATGTGGTCGAACTGTTCGACCACAAGTGGCATGGCCATGCACTTTCTTTATCCGACCACTTCGAGGGGCCCAAAGATATCTCTCCTGTTATGTTAGGAGGGGCAAATCCCATATCCGACCAGTCACATTCCTCCGCATGTTTCATAGCATACCCGAAAGCTACCTTTATAACTACCCGGTTACGAGTAGCGTTTGGCAACCCCTAAGAGTGCTATTACACATGTAGGAAACCATGTTGATCTCAGGTCTAAAGATTATACATCATCATTGCTTGAGACCAACTAATGACACATAGAATCATAACAATCTTAATAGTGTCTCAAGGTGGGTCTATCCAGCCCCATGTTCTCTAACATGTGTTCACATTATTGATTCGATGTCCCTATATCCATGACCGTGAAACATGGTCATCAATCAATATATGTCTTTGATCAGAGAGTCACCGGTGTTCCGACCAAAGGATATTCGACCGAGGATACTTTTTAGAACGACATCATATAAGTTAAAGAGTTTCACCAACAAGTCACATACTCGTTGATCTATATAACTATTGATTCATTCAAGGAACAGAATAACATTTATTCATTAACTCATAAACATAGACGTGATACAATCGGTAGTACCGGTGTTGAAGCTGTGGTAGGTGTTAGCGGTATGAAATTTCCCGAAGTCTTGTTTGGAATCTTGGATTTTCTCAGGAAGCGGTAGTACCGGCTTTGAAGCTACGGTACTATCGCGAGTCACTTGGCCGCATTGGATTTCTTGTGGCATCCGATCGAGATCGGACGGTCGAGTTCACCGTGAACGTTCGGACTGTCCGAACGGTGGCCAGATCTAATGGTTGAGGCAAGCGGTTCGAATGGCCATGAAATCTGGGCCGTCCATGTGTCAGTGGATTGGTTTCTAGGGCCTTTGTGCGTTTTGACGATCATTTGTACCGCAGGGTTAATGGCGGCAATACCGCAATGCGGTAATACCGCATGTTGAAAGGCGGTACTACCGCGGCTCGGTCAAACCGAAGGTAAGCGGTATGGTTTTTCCAGAGAAGGTGATTTTGATGCTCTGGTGTGCTTGAGGAGCGGTACGACCGGGCTTTGGTTGCTGGTAGTACCGCATGGCGGAATGACCGCGCATGAGCGGCATGGAATTTCTAGAGGAGTTGTGTTTGGAGATTTTGGGATTTCTCCAGGTTGCGGTACGACCGCAGTTTCTTGAGCGGTATGACCGCGTTGCGGTAATACCGGTGGATATGTGGCAGTAGTACCGCTTGTGGAATGAAATGTGCTGATTGTCAAAATTCTTGGAGATTTTGTTTTGGGTTAGGTCAAGTTCATGTTCATCAGTGCATATGTGTTGCATGATGCATGTTTTGGCTAACGTGGGTCAAGTTGTGAAGAACTTGTTCCCGAAAATGGTTTCTTGGTCTATTGCGGTGCAGGTGGCTTGCAGGTCTATGACAGTCAGCGGCGAGTTAGATCGGGACTAAGCTTAGAGAGCTGAGGTCTAGAACGATCAAGGATGCCGGGTAAGGTCAGAGGACTCAAGCGGGGCGCAGAATGGACATGGATGACCGAACGGGCGGTTCAGTGCGACTGGTTGGATCAAGCGGCGCGGGAGTCGTTGCAAGTACTCAGTGGTGCCGGTGGGATCCGGACGGGAGAGACTTGACGACATAGAGCCGTTGATCAACCTACACGTGGCGAAGCATGGGATTGCTTCACGATCTGTGGACTCGATTCTTGGAGAAGGACCGAGAAGGGGTATTTTGGTAATTTCACCAAATACCGCCTTGGTGGCCTTTGGCTAAACCGCAATGCGAGTCGGTGCATGGTGAAGCGGTTTAGGCCAATCGAAGATGATGATGAAGACGGCGCTTTGCGTGTGTTAACCAATTGTGTATTAGAGTTTAATGGGTGCCCTAATGGAATATTCCCTAGATGCTTAGCCTCCATATAAATAGGGGTGTTGTGTCTTTGGTGAAATTTGCCGGAGAGGAGCCACCACGAGCCAACCCCATTTGTGCTGCCCTATTTTGGATTTAGGGTTTTGAGGAGAATAGAGGGGAGAGCTAGGTTCTAGGGTTTGTATTGAGAGTGTGCTCACGTGGTGAGCTTTGTCCTCCTAGATTGGAGTAGCTGTAACCAACAATCATTCCTCTATCTGAAATCAATCCAGTCAGTTTGCTCAAGATCAGTCCTTCTGTGTTCATCTTCTTTATTTCTGTTTTTGGGGTTTTCGTTGATCTGTGTTTTTCCTCTTGTGCTCCTGTTGTGCTTTGGCTTGCTGTGACAAGTGGGTATATATCTGAGACTATATTATTGATCATCCACCCACGAGCAAGTCCCAAATCATATGAATCTCAGTTTTCGGATTTGGCACAGTTCTTGAAACAGCCTTCGTTCAAGTTGTTAAAGGTTGGAACTTTTGTGTGGATCTATTCGATCCTAGTTTGGAATAGGTTCCTAACCTCATAGAGAAGCTGTGTTTCAAGTTTCATCGAGTTTGCCCGAGTAGATCATAAGTTGTGCCAATTTTAGTTTTGGTTTTTCAGCTGTCGGGACGAACTCCAGGACAATCGGTAGTACCTTTCATTTGCCTGCGGTAGTACCGCACTGAGGTAGTACCTCTCTGTGCACTGTGGTAGTACCTATTAAAGGTAGTACCACTGGTTACACTGTGGTAGTTCCGATTTTCCTAATTTCGCAGCTCTCCTTCTGGTTTTTGTTGCTGTGCTTTAGGGGTTAGGAGTGGATTCAATACAAGTCTTCCCTGAGCTTAAGCATTCATCTTCATAGCTCTCATAGCTATTGGAGTGATTTGCATGTTGAATCCACCCTTTGTGAAAAAGATCTGGTGCTCCTATTCACCCCCCCTCTAGTCGCCTATTCTGGTCCTACAAGTGGTATCAGAGCCAAGTTTGCTCTTTTGTGATCTTCACCGATCTTGGAGCATGGCGACAAATATGAGAACTTGTGAGCGCTTCCTTGAATCTTGTCATAGTTCTTTTACCGGTGGTGTTGGTCGTAACAAGATATTTGAATGTATGATAAGTATAATGGCGTTTGAGGAGGAAGTCTCCTGTGATATCTGTGGCAAATCCTTTTGTTTTGATTGTCCTAGTTTCAGGGATGAGTCACTTTAGAGCCCGAGGAGAAGAAGCCCAGTGGCATATGTGCAGCAACGATTGAGGACGAGCAAGATGAAGAGCATTTCGAGGATGATCATGATAACTCTTCCGAGGACGATCCCCTACTCAAGCTAAGCAAGGTGAGCAAAGAAAAACTCATTGATGGCTTGATTTCATATGAGTACAAATTGCATGCTCTTAGGAAGAAAATAAAATGGCCAGAAAAAGAGAAGGGTGATTTGTCTCATGAGCTCACAAAATTGAAAATGTCCATGTGTGATTTTGATTCATTGCTTATAGACATGGATAATCCGAATAATTCTCTTGCATGCCTAAAATCTGAAAATAAATTATTGAAATCAAATGCTTCTATGCCATGTGATTCTTGTATTGCCTTACATCATGAACTTGATAATGCTATGTTAGAAATAGGAAATCTTAGATCTATGGCTAGAAATGATTGTGATTCTTGTGTAGGCATGCTTGCTGAAATTGAAAAGTTGAAATTGACTAATTCCATGCACCTTGAGCAATTAGAGAATGCTAGGGCTGAAATTATTGATATCAAAGCTAGGCCTTGTAGCATGTGCTTAGAATTTGAAAAATTGCTTAGGGATGGTTTAGTCTTTTGCAAGAATTGTGCTCGTTTAGAAATTGAAATTGATGACTTGAATTGCATGCTTAATACGAAAGCATCATTAATTTCTTGCACATCTTGCATTGATTTGAAGAGCGAGATTGAGTCATTGAAGAAATTGCGCGATGATATGAGCGTCAAGTCATGTGACTCTTGTATTTGCCTTCACTCTGAGATTGATGTTCTCAAGATTTTTTTTGCTTCTTTGCACTCGGAGTTGAAGTCTTTTTGCGCTAAACGTGAGTCATTTGATGTTGGCTTTTGTGCCATTGCTTTAGATAGCTCTTCTTTGGGAGGTTCGATTCTTTCGAACTCTTCTTGTGTTGTCCAAGGGATTTCCAAAGACAAGAGTGCTTCTTTCTCAAATGGTACTAAAGCTTCAAAAGAGAAGTACCATTGCACCTTTTGTAAGAAGAATGGACACACTTTTGAGTTTTGCTTTCGCCGTATGAAACATGGGCGTCAAGTGCGTCGTCGTACCTCTAGGAACACACATAGTCTTTCTCATGACTTGCACACTAAAGAACCAAGCACGAAGACTCGATTTGTTGACGGCTTCTTTGACACCTTTTCTAGTGGTGTCGGACAGCACCGTGGACATGGTTTGCGTGGTTTTGGTTTTGGTCCACGAGCTGCCCCGAGGCAAGATTTCTGCCATTTTCCAAGAGGTGGACCTCGTTTTGTTCATCGAGGTACACACCTACGGCGAGGATGTGTGAGTTCTTTTGATGCTTCTGTTGGTTCTCATCATGGTGCTTTCAAGCAAGGTCATCGCCGTTTTTTCTAGAGTTGGACTTCGTTTTTCTCATCGAGTTGTCCACTCGCGGCGTGCCTCCAAGGATGAGATTGGATCTTCTTGCATGGACCATCATTTGTATCAGGCTAACTCACATAATGGTTCGACTGCCTCGAGTGGTGGTGTGTCCAAGGTTTGGGTTCCCAAGTATTTGCTCTCTAACCCTTCGGGATCTAAGACTTGGATACCTTGCCTTTCTCATGTGTAGGTACCGAGAACGTGGGTTGGAGAACATAAACTTAAAAGATTCTGATCTTTTGCTTCATTACATGATCGGGACACTTGATGGTTCTCCACCCTCATGATGGCCTCCAAGAGGCATGTACTTACATGATCAGCGTCTTCACATGTTTTGGTGAGCTATCTTTTACCTTCATGCATTTCCTTTCATGATTATTCATACTTGCCATGTTGTGCTTATCTTTGTGCTCACCCGTACCATATTGGCATGTGTCACGCCTTGATATCTTTTATCATGCCTTTACCTTGCTTGTATATCCATGTATCTTATTGTTGCTCTTTATTTCCATGGGTGTATGAGCTTGATTTTGTCATCAGGAGCTTGTGTTGTCTTGTATCCTTATTATCTTGCTCATGTTGATTCTTGCTTATGTATCCATGTATTAGACTGTTGTTCATTACTTCCATGGGTATATAAGCTTGGTCTTGTCTTCATGAGCCTGTGCTATCTGTACATGATTTATCTTGCTCGTGTTGATTTTTGTTGTATGTATCCACATGTTCACTTGATATCCATGTTAGCATTCTTTATCAATGTCTTGTTCTATAACATGCTTTATGCTTACATGGTTATTGTGCCTTACTGTTAATTGTGGATGCATGAGTCTTGCCATAGCTTTCACTAGCATGCTTTGCCCTTGATTGTATATATGATGTGTGATATGCTATGTGCTTGTTTGCTTGCTCCTATGCCTTATTGTGGATTAAGGATAGTTTGAGCTTTGTCATATCTTGGATAGCATGTGCTGCAATTGATTTGTCTATCTCCATGCTCATGTCTTGAATTATTGATTATATGCTTTTATGAGCTTTGGATCATTGACTGCTATCTTTGCTGGTCATGTGTCTTGGTACTGTTTCCCTAGATAATGTCTCACTAACCCAGTACCAAGGCATAGACTTTTTTTTGTCTCTTTGGTGTAGTCTTTCAGCTGAGAAGAAGAACATGTGGTCTAACAAGTGGTATCACCTCAAGCTATTGGTTCTTCTTCATTTGTGCATTCAATGCTGGCTATCACTTCTTGGAGACGAAGGAATTTGAGATGAGAATGATGGGTGAGCGCAACTACCTTCTGAAGCTTCAAGGAATGGATCTTCATCCATCATGACTACATCTCACTGCCAAGCAGTGCGACTCAGGTTCGAGCTTCTATACCTTACTTTTCTGTATGGTATCCCTAGTCTACCTTGCATAGCATCTGGTTCGTGTCAGGTGTTGGGCTTATTGTGTTCAGGGTAGATAGGAGGCTCGGTTCTAGCACGTGTCCTTTCTAGACACTCTTCTTATCCCATGTTTTCTAGGATGCACTTCTCTCATAGCCTAGGTCGAGCTTGTCTCCCAATCACTAGTCTTAGCAGGTTTTGAGCTGCCTGTAGGCTTTTTAGTGTTGGTGTTTCGCTCCCTAGCTTTTCGAGTTGTTTTCCCTAGAGATCTTGTGGAGTACGAAGCCTTTGTGCTAGTTTGTAGTGTTCAAGACACTTTTGGCAGTCTCCTCATCAAACCTTTTAGACCCATCAAGGTTTGCCACCTTGAGAAGCGAGTTAGGGATAATTTATCCCTATGGGTTGGTTTGAGGGGAGTTAGTTCTTTTTTGAACTTTCCTTGTTCATCTGAACTTTCCTTGTTCATTTGAGCTTTTGTGGATTTTTTCTGATACCTTCTTCAAGTAGTATCTTCTTCAGATCCTTTTGATTTTTTTAGGCTTTTAAGTCTTTTGTGCATCTCATTGTATCATATTGCATACATATGAAAAATCCAAAAAGATGCATTGTAATATAAGCTTTACTGCTCTTCTTTTAAATTGTTGAAGCTTTGCTTATTACCCTCTTGAGCTTTAGTATTTCAATTCTTGCTCCAGATCGTGTCTAGTTCTTTGACTTGCTAGAATTATCATGCTTTAACATGTGCAGCAATGTCTTTGCTAAATGAGCTAGAAGTTTTGAAATAACTTGAACTGAAAATAGCAATTTGTGGATCTTTTAGCTAGTTACACAATTAGTGATCCTTTTGTGACATTGGCCTTGTCAAAATTACTTTGTTAGCTCTGGAATCTAGTATTGAATATCTTTGAGCTTTCAGTTCTTTAAAGAATAAAAAATAGCCCTTGTGCAAAATGAAATATGATCTCCTTTGTGCAAAAAAACTGATCTCACCAATCCGTTCTCATGAGACGGCTTGCTATTGTACTAGGCATGAACTCAGGGGGAGTTTTGGATGACCTAGACCACTCTTTTAAGCTTTTTGTGCTTGAGATGGTCGCGGAAAGGCTTGAGATCTAGCACATGGCTAAAAAGCAAATTGTCATTGTCGGTTGAAGCTTAGGAAGAGATTGTGGATGGCTCCTAGTCCAGAATCTTCTTTACTAAGATAGACCTTTTATCAACTTGATTATTCATTATAAATGAGGAACAGTTGAAATTTGGGCTTTTGACAAAAAAAAAATTGAGCTAAATGATTCAATTCAGGACTTTTTGTCTCTAAGATGGTCTTTGCTAGTTTCTGGATCTCACATTGACATTCTGACAAGGCCATTATCACTTTAGGATACCTGCTGTTGAACTTGCTAATTTTGAAGCATTACTTAATTTAATCCAACAACATGTGGTATATTGAGCTCTTTAGCCTAGCTTTGCTATATATGTGTTAACATGATCTTGCTAGCCTTGTCAGGCTTGATATGTATTGAGTGTTAATAGAAATGCTAGCCTGTTCATTTGAGTAATCCCCAAAGCTTCTTTTACTTAAAATTTGAAAAATCAAAACAAAAATGAAGCCACCCCATTGCATTTCATGCATGCTCTTTCTTTTGCTTCTTCCTTTCTTGTGCATTTGTCTTCTCTGGATGAGAGGATGGTATGATTCCTTGATGAATCCATTGTCAAAGGGGGAGAAGAATAGCAAAATTGTAATGTTAATAAAGGGCTTGTTGGTTATGGGGGAGAAGTTTTGTAAGGGGGATAAGTTAGGAGCTTTTTGGAGAGAATTGGAGAAATTGAAAATTGAAAATTCTCTCTTAAAAAATAATGATCATAGTGAGGGGGAGCATTCATATTGCATTCTTTTGGTCTTATTGCCTTTTCTGAACTTGAATTGCAATTCTTAGAGCCTCACAATGATCTAAGGTCAAATAGAACAATTGTTCTTTCATATGGACCTTAAGTGAGATTTTTTCACTTCTCTGGAAATTAAAGCTTTTCTTGCTTCTTCTGCCGTGTCTCACTTGCTGAAACTATTTTGAAGCCAACTTGGTCTTTGTCACTACATTATCTTGCATTTGAGCCAAGTTGTGCCTTTACGCGAAAATGTCAAGTATTTTCATTTTCAATCATCAAACTTACATTTTTGGGAAATTGCCAATGTGTTCATCAACGGGGAGATTGTGGATGTCATGAGGGCATTTTGGATGTCATGTGGACATGCTCATGATCTTAGGTGATGTGACAATTGACAATTGCTTTTAGAGTTTGTTGAAATATGGAGTTTTCAGCAAGTGTCAGGAAAATAGGTAGTACTGGCGTTGAAGCTGCGGTACTATCGTATGTCGGTTCAACCGCAAGGGTGTTAGCGGTATGAAATTTCCCGAAGTATTGTTTGGATTCTTGGTTTTTCTCGGGAAGCGGTAGTACCGGCTGTGAAGCTGCGGTACTACCGGTGAACGGTATGACCGCAAGAGAGTGAGCGGAACTACCGCGAGTCTCTTGGCAGCGTTGGATTTCTTGAGAGGCGTCTGATTGAAATCGGACGGCCCAAACTGATTGAGATGTTTGGACTTTGAATAGTGCCCCTGATCTGACGGTTTAAAGGCACGGTCCGAACGGCCCAATTGATCTGGAGCGTCCACGTGGCAAAGGACGTTGTTCTGAGGACTTTGCGGATTTTTGTGGAGCGGTAGTACTGCTAGGGAAGTGGCGGTAATACTGCGAGCCGGTTGTACCGCAAGGTAAATGGCGGTTGCGCTTTTCCAGAGAAGGTGTCTTTGAGGTATGGATTTTCTCGAGGAGCGGTAGTACCTTGCTTTGGTTGCCGGTAGTATCGCATGGCGGAATGACCGCATGTGTGCGATATGGATTTTCTAGAGGAGGTGTTTTGGAGATTTTGGGATCTCCGAGTAGCGGTTCGACCGCAGTTGCTTGAGCGGTATGACCACGTTGCGGTAATACCGGTGGATATGTGGCGGTAGTACCGCTTGTGGATTGAATTGTTCTGATTGTCAAATTTTTTGGAGATTTGATTTTGGGTTAGGTCAAGTTCATGTTCATCAATGCATATGTGTTGCATGATGCATGTTTTGGCTAACGTGGGTCAAGTTGTGAAGAACTTGTTCCCAGAAATGGCTTCTTGGTCTATTCTTTGTGCGGTGGCTTGCGTGTCTATGATGGTCGTGGCGAGGTGGATCGGGACTAAGCTTGGAGAGTGAGGTCGAACGATCAAGGATGCCGGTGAGTCGAGAGGACTCAAGCGGGCGCAGAATGGACATGGATGATCGAACGGGCGGTTCGGTGCGACTGGTTGGATCAAGTGGCGCGGGAGTCGTTGCAAGTGCTTAGTGGTGCCGGTGGGATCCGAACGGGAGAGACTTGACGACATGAAGCCGTTGATCAACCTACACGTGGCGAAGCATGGGATTGCTTCACGATCTGTGGACTCGATTCTTGGAGAAGGATCGAGAAGGAGTATTTTGGTAATTTCACCAAATACCACCTTGGTGGCCTTTGGCTAAACCGCGGCGCGGGTTGGCGCATGGTGAAGCGATTTAGGCCAATCGAAGATGGTGATGAAGACGGCGCTTTGAGATGCGTGCGTTGTGTTAACCCATTGTGTGTTAGGGTTTAATGGGTGCCCTAATGGAATATTCCCTAGATGCTTAGTCTCCATATAAATAGGGGTGTTGTGTGCTGGCTGGGGCTGCAGCTACCGCTGGAGAGGAGCCGCCAGAGCCAACCCCATTTGTGCTGCCCTATTTTGGATTTAGGGTTTTGAGGAGAATAGAGGGGAGAGCTAAGTTCTAGGGTTTGGATTGAGAGTGTGCTCATGTGGTGAGCTTTGTCCTCCAAGATTGGAGTGGCTGTAACCAACAATCATTCCTCTATCTGAAATCAATCCAGTCAGTTTGCTCAAGATCAGTCCTTCTGTGTTCATCTTCTTTATTTCTGTTTTTGGGGTTTTCGTTGATCTGTGTTTTTCCTCTTGTGCTCCTGCTGTGCTTTGACTTGCTGTGACAAGTGGGTATATATCTGAGACCATATTGTTGATCATCCACCCACGAGCAAGTCCCAAATCATATGAATCTCAGTTTTTGGATTTGGCACAGTTCTTGAAACAGCCTTCGTTCAAGTCGTTAAAGGTTGGAACTTTTGTGTGGATTTATTCGATCCTTGTTTGGAATAGGTTCCTAACCTCATAGAGAAGCTGTGTTTCAAGTTTCATTGAGTTTGCCCGAGTAGATAATAAGTTGTGCCAATTTTAGTTTTGGTTTTTCAATTTGTCGGGCGAACTCGGGACAATCAGTAGTACCTTTCATTTGCTCGTGGCGATCAAGACCGAGGTAGTACCTCTCGTGCCTTCTTGATGAGTACCTATTAAAGGTAGTACAACTGGTTACACTGTGGTAGTTCTGATTTTCCTGATTTCACAGCTCTCCTTTTGGTTTCTGTTGCTGTGCTTTAGGGGTTAGGAGTGGATTCAATACAAGTCTTCCCTGAGCTTAAGCATTCATCTTCATAGCTCTCATAGCTATTGGAGTGATTTGCAAGTTGAATCCACCCTTTGTGAAAAAGATCTGGTGCTCCTATTCACCCCCTCTCTAGTCGCCTATTCCGGTCCTACAAAAGGTAGTCCTTTTTCTCCCAGTCGTGCTATGAAACGACTTAAAGCCACCATACACCCTGTGAGCTTTTGGACTTCTTTCTTCGTGGTTGGAGAGCGCATTTGAACAATAGCTTTTATCTTTTCGGGATTTGCTTCGATCCCTCGTACAGAGACCAGGAATCCAAGCAATTTTTCCGAAGAGACTCCAAACACACACTTCTCAAGATTGAGTTTCAAGCGGTGTTTTCTGAGGTTGTCGAACGTCTCCTACAAGTCCGAAACATGATCAAGCCGTTTGATGCTTTTTGCGACTAGATCGTCAACATAGACTTCCAAATTTCGACCTAGCTGAGGTGAAAAAGTCGATTGCATCAAGCGTTGAAAAGAAGCGCCAATATTTTTTAGACCAAATGGCATTTTGACATAAGAAAATATACCAAATGGAGTAATAAATGTGGTCTTTTCTTCATTTTCTAGACACATATTAATCTGATGGTAGCCAGAATATGCATCTAGAAAACTTAATGTTTCGCAACCAGCAGTAGAGTCAACCAACTGATCTATACGAGGTAAAGGAAAAATCATCGTTTGGACAAGCTTTATTAAGATCAGTAAAGTCAACGTACATTCGCCACTTGCCGTTAGACTTTCTAACCATTACAGGGTTGGCCAACCACTCTGGGTGGTCGAGTTCTTTTATAAAGCCTGCTTTAAGTAGCTTGTCCAATTCTGACCTTATAGCGTCTCGTCGATCAGGAGCAAATCTCCGTAATTTTTGTTTTACGGGTACATTGTCAGGCCGTAAAGCTAGGCTGTGCTCAATCACTTCCCTAGGGACTCCGAGCATGTCGGATGCTTGCCACACGAAGACATCTGCGTTTGCTCGGAGGAAGGTGATGAGGGCGTCTTCCTACTTAGGGTCGGAAGTATCCCCGATGTGAACAGTCTTCGAAGGTTCCTCCTGATCCAGGGGAACCTCTTTGACTTGGTTGTTCGGCTTGGGCGCAGCTTTAGGCTTCGAGCTCTTAGTCGAAGGCTGCCTTTTTCTTCCCGAGCTGATATCTGACCCACCATCTCGAGGGATCGACGGTCACACGTGTGTGCCATCTTCTTATCACAATGAATTGTGATTACTCCTTTGGGACGTGGCATCTTAAGATATTGATTCCCATAATGAGTTGCCATTAAGAATTTTGCCAAAGCTGGTCGTCCGAGTATGACGTTATATGCCGTATCGAAATTGACCACATCAAAGGAGATCTTCTCCGTCCTGAAATTACTTGGTGTACCAAATGTTAAAGGAAGAGAAACTTGACCAATAGGTTTGGCCGAAGACCCCGATATAATAACATGAAATGAATATCTTACCGGTCTTACCTTGGTCCTGGGTACTTGCATCTCGTCCAGGGTATTCGTCAACAAAATGTTTAACGAGCTCCCACCATCAATCAACACTCGATTTACTCGACAGTTGTTGATGGTGGGTTCGACCACGATCGGATAACGACCTAGTCGAGTTGAAGGGATCGGGCAGTCAACCTTCTCGAAAGAAATAGTGACCTCCGACCACTTCGGTACTTTATTGACAAGAGGGGAGTCAATGGAGTTTACCTCGCGTTCAACTGCTTTAAGCTGTCGTCTTGACTTGTACGCCGATGATCCCCCAAAGATGTGCTCGATGGTGTGCTCGGGATCTTGAAATGGCATGTCTTCATTGTCGTCCGACTGTGTACGACCACTGGCTTGCCCTACTTCCTCGAGGACAGGAAGTGGCCCTTTGCTGTTGTAGTAGTCTTCGAGTTTTCGTTGGAAAACTTGGCAGTTGCGAAGGTCATGTCCTTCCTTTTTATGGAAAGGGCATCACCTAGGCTTATCGTTTTTCCGTTCAGGGTGCTTACCTTTGCCTCGATCGGGGTATTGCTTGGCAGTTTGTGGCTCCTTATCACTTATGGCCAAGATCTCCTTAGAAGCATTGGCTTGAGACTTTTGGCCCTTTGCCTTGTTCTTGGATTTCTTAGCCTTCTTGTCCTTCTTTTTGCTACCTTCGCCAGTCTTCTGAGGGTGCTGGTCATCTCGATCGATGATTTTGGTCCACTCGACTGCTTCATCAACAGTAGCGTACCGATCAGCCATCTTGAAGAGTTCAACTACAGTAGAGGGAGGGTTCAGAGCGATGTCCTCTGTGATCCTTCTACTGCAGACTCCCTGCTTGAAGTCTCTGATAACAAATGAGTCAGAAACCTCAGGAATCGAATTGCGAACCTAACTAAAATGCCTGATGAATTGGCGTAGTGTTTCATCGTCGTTTTGTCGCATCCGGTGTAGGTCATCCTCCTTTTCGGGACGATGATAGGTGCCCTGGAAATTGGCCAACAGTAGATCGTAGAGATGTTGCCATGAGTAGATCGACTCAACAGGTTAGTTTAATAACCATGATCGAGTAGACCCTTCGAGCACAGTCAGAAGGTAATTCGCCATGACGCGCTCTCCTCCTCTTGCTGCTCGGACAACGGTCGTGTAAATCTGAAGGAATTCGATGGGATTTTGAGACCCATCAAATTTCTCTATGTTCCCTGGTCAAAACCGCGACAGCCAGTGAATTGCTCAGAGGTCAGAAGAGAATGCCCGACATCTGGTAATTACGTCGTAACGCCTCCTTTGTAGAAAAGAGGGGTTGACGTCGCCGGGTGATCGTACTCGATGATACCCAGTGAGGGGTGAATCTGACTTGTGATAAGTTTCAATCCTACGAGGGTAATACTCCACGTATTTTGTCTGCTGTTGCAGACCTCTGGGTCGGAGCAGTGAATGATCACCTCTCCTAGGAGCTTTGTGATCATCAAGCGTTCGAGGAACTCTTTTCTGGTTTGGGGAGCGATGCACTTTGCGGCGATCCCCATGCGGTGAGTTATTCGAACGGCTAGAAACTGATGGAGTTGTACTGCTATGACTTCCAGAATGATATCGGTGGGGTCATTCGAGCCTGCTCATCGTACTCCGCAGCCTTCGTGCGATCTCTTTGGCAAAGAGGTCGTAGCCAGGTGCTCAGGCAAGTTCTCGAGATGGGTTCTCGAGCAGGTCGTTGATATGCTGAAGTTCCTGAGCTTCTTCTAACTGGTATTGAGTGCACCCAGGCAATTTTCTCGGAGCTACGACTTGTTTTCGTCGGTTTGTTTTAGAATCATCCATAACTGATCCTTGAGCTTGCCTTAGTGAAGTGCGATGATCTTGAGAATTTCCCGAACGCTCATCAGAGTATTGACTCTGGTCATTGTTGGAGGTGTCTTTGTCATTACCACGAGTGGTCGTAGAGTGTGATCTTCGGGGAGCATCCTCAGCCCTGTTTCTAAGAGAGTTATTACTACCTGAGGGAAGGACGAAGACCTCCCGTTGATGATCTCCACTTGCGCTAGAGGCCTCCTCACTTGAGGAGTCGTCGAATGACACCATCTGGCGACTTGGAGCAAACCCCTCCAAAAAAAGGAATTCCAGGTTATAACCGTCTCTGTTGGCAAGCGAGTCCTGCATTGGGATGGTCGAACTCACAGGAAGAGCATGTTCGATCGCATCCTTGGCTGGGTTAACCGGAGAGAAAGAATCACCAGATACTGATGAAGATCCGAAATTACGACTTCCAAGAGTTGTTGCGCCAGGTCGGACTGTCTCAGGTGGACTTGGACATTTGGAGAGGGAACCCTCGCCGTGCCCTGAGTCTGCCTTGGGACAGCCCTCATTGTGGTCGGATTGACCCTTGCCCTCTGAGGAAGCTGGTTCCCCATCTGGACGTATAGTTGTGGGGGATAAAGATCCCTCCTCAACTCCATCGGTGGTAAAGTCTCCTAGAGAAAGATCTCTGGGGGCGACATCACCATCGGAGGATGCATCACTTGGCTCATAGTCGAAACCGGCATCCATGTCGATATCTGCATAATCAGCCAAGTCGAACCAGTTCTCCTCGTTCCGCTCTCCTGCCATAAGAGCATGAGAATCGAAAAGACGAAGGAAATCTGATGACTCAAATATCCCCACGAATGGTGCCAATTGTCGGTGTTTTAGGACCGAACTTGCATAAAGATTGTTTGATTCGGGGGTTCCTCTAGGCTCAAAATCACACAGAGATAGACACACGGGGATTTTTATACAAATTCGGGCCTTCTCCTGGGAGAATAGCAACCCTACTCCTGTGTATGTATTGAGTATACTGGATTACAAGATGGAATCGAAGACTAGAGTATTGTGCTTCTAATCTCCTCTTCGGATCTCTCTCCCTGTCCTGATGATCCTTGCCTTTTATATCATCTCCGGGGTGCACCGTTGGATCTTCGAAATAAAGGTTACATTAACTAGCCAGATCGTGGAGCTATTACCGGAGGTTATTATGGGGGTTGTAACATCCCCACGTCGCCAGGCAATTATCATCATAACAATGAGTTAAATCGTGCTGTTATTCCAGGGAATAACAGCGTAATTGATTGCTCATATCCTTGGATACGGTACATAAGATTCCCTGATCGACTAGGCCCACATGTCTATGAGTCTTGTCGACTAAGGACTGGTCATAGAAGGGCTTACGACCAGGTGGTGGTCGTAGGAGAGCCTACGACCACAGATCGATCATAGTAGAACTTACGATCACAGGATAGTCGTAGAAGGGCTTACGACTATGGGGTAGTCATAGGAAGACCCACGACTACAGGGTGTCGTAGGAGAACTTACAACCTCCAGCTTCTCCCCTATGAACATTAAGGGGTATACTTAAGAGTTATATGACGTCATTATTACCCATAATATGAATTATAGATAAATGATTAAATGAGGATTGTTATATCCTCGTCAGAACTGTTACAAGGTGCAGATCAAACCTCCAAAGAAAAAGCTGGCAGTGCAGTCTCTGGTATAACTTCATCGATGGCGATTGCATCCTCCCATAAGGCTCCTGTGATAACCAAAACAAAGCAGGATTAAATCAAAAGAAATGCAATGATCCCAGTAATATCAACTTATTAAGCATGACCATTGAAGGTAAAAACACCACTGACCCTTACAATAACAAGACTATTAACATTAAGGACTCTGACTATAGATGAAATATATGAACCTTCTCAAGTTAGGAGTGAATATCAACTTTTGAAGTGACAAGAATTCAAATTCCAATAGTTGTTTTCTTCGAAACTCAACCAAACTTGATCCTGAATTTGAGGTTCACTGCTTTGCAGTCATTCTTTTATTACACACAATACATGATTGACGAGGATTAAAACCTCTATGTATTAATTTAATACATAAAAGACCATACGTCTTCATGGTCATAACCCCTAAGGCTAACGACCTCACTGGTCGTAAGGATTCCAGAGGTTACACGATGGGTACCTTGGTTGGACTAGGTTTCGACTAGGTAGCTATTTGGAAAGCTATGAACAGGCACCCTTAACCGTATGATGAATGGAACACGTGCAAAACGTTCCATACCATGCGATAATATACAAGACACTGACAATAAACCACCTTACGGTTAAGCTTCTCACAAGCACTTAACCGCAAGGTAGTTAACACGTTGTTAACTACCTTAAACCTCCGACCAGTCGTAACGTTTCATCAGGGATGCCATCTCCAGGAGTAACTGCCGTCTCTTCGGGAGTTATTTAATGGTGGAATGCAGAAGATGAGGAGAGACAGAGAGACAACGAACAACAGAAGACACACAAAGCAAGGCAACTCAGAAGCCAAAGCAGTAGCATTCAATACATTTTGGTGTGATTAGAGATAGTCCCTAGTCAGGTCTTGTAATCCCAGTTCATATTAATAAAGAGCAGCCCCCATTCTCTTCCAGGATTCTCCACGTCATTTTCCTCTTTTTATTTCGTAAGATCGGCGACTCGATCGTCGACATTGATTAACATGGAAAGAAAGCAAATCATTATAAAATGCTTGAGAAAAACATCCTTGCATCATGAAGCAGATCAATATGAAAGTCTTGGGGAAAATGTCTTTCATATCATGACTAATGAGATCTAAAAAGAAAACAAAGGAATAGATTGGTTTTTGCCCATAGAGGTTTGCGCTATCTTCTAAACATATTAGAAGCACAATTGCGACGGTAATATAACATCAATAAAGTACTTACGTAGCATTGCCAATAGATCTGTTGATGGGATTCTTTGGTGCTTACACAACTGAATCATGCTTGTATATATAAAAAAAACATATATCAACCCATGAATACTTGTATCCTCGACTAACCATAAATTAAATATGTTTACTCAACCCATGGGTTTTAGATCCCAAATCTAGTGATGAATGCCTCGAGAATTTACCAGCAGTAACATGAACCATGTGTTAACTAATAAAGTAGTGAAATAATAAAAGGGATAGTAGTAAAATATATCAAAATAAATATTAATTACAAGTTGTGCAGTAACATGAACCATCCTGAAATCATATAAAAATAGACTGTTCAGTAAACTCACTACCTCAGTGATAGCAAAGCCATACAAAAACTTGTTTTATTCGCAGTCAATAGCCCATATCATCATCTAATCGACCACCGACAGTAGCTCACCACATCACCACCTTCATGCATGCATCAACATCAGTGAACCCAGCTCCATTCATCATCATGCATGAATAAAAGCCCACAAAAATCAACCAAATCAGTGAATGAATTAACACCAAAAATCAACTTAAATAAAAAAGGGGAGAAGCTGTTGGGAAGAAGAAACCGGGCCGAAGGGGAGTAGGCAGGGCGATGCGGCCGTAGGCTAAGCCGAGCCAGAGCCAGGGCGCGGGGCGGCTGGAGCGCCAAGAGAGCGGGTCGAACCAGGCAGCGGGGCCGAGTCGAGCGGTAGAGCTAGGGTGGCGCATGGCCACTGGAGGTGCTAGAGGGAGTCGAGGGCGCAGGGAGGCACGGGCACTACCGTGGTGAAGAAGGAGGTGCAGGCGCGCGGGCGAGCTACTAGGGACGCGGGCGGCGGCGGACCAGTAGGCCGGAGCCAGCGGCGCAAGGATGCGGCCAGAGGAGGTCTCCACGGCACCACCATTTGGCCAAAGAAAGAAGCTCCAGCAGGGGCGGAGAGGAAGGTGGAGGTGATGGGGCTAGCGGCTGGGGGAGAGGAAGGTGGAGGGGAACGAGGCGGGGGTCGAGGCAATAGCCGAGAAAGAACAAAGGGGGACCATAGGGGAGCGGAGAATGACTGCGGAGATGGAGGGGAAGGTCGAGGGGATGCGACCAGCGGCCGAGGGAGAGGAAGGTGGAGGGGACTAAGGCGAGGGCCGGGGAAGGGGAAGGGGAGGAGCGGCGGCGAGTGGGGTGGAGGGAGGCGAGCGAAGGAGGGAGCCAAGTAGGAGGGAGGAGGAGGACGGCGGTGACAGAGGAGGGAGGAGGCGGGTAGCGCTCAGGAGGAGGGGGAGGGGGAGTAGGCGCCGCAGCAGCGGCAATGAGGAGGAGGGGGGAGGCGGCTGTGGGATTTGGAATGTAGGGTTAGAAGGGCGCGACAGAAAGAAAAAGGGGCGCAGCTGGGGAAAAAAAGGGCACGATAGAAAGAAAAAGGGGCGCGAGGGAAAAAAGGTCCTGAGTGTTTTTCGTTTCAATGCACTCGGGATTATATATATTTTCCCAACTGTTATGGAAAATACTCGGGAAAGTTAATTTTACTGAGTGGCGACCTCTCGTCCCGAGTGTCCTATGAAACACTCGGGACCTGCCCGAGTGTTTTCATTCAGACACTCGGGAAATATATAGGCACTCGGGAAAAACATGTTTTCTGGTAGTGGATGTTTAGTGATGAGGTACGGCCGTACGGGTGTGCCCTGGGTTAGATAGAATGTAGTCTACAGTGTTGAGGTAGGCATTGTTTTCAGCACGTGCATGATTTGCTGTATGCGGGGGAATCGGGGTAGTTAATATGAAGTGTATGTATGTCATGACTCGTAATTTGTCTTCAATATTTAGCTATCCAAAGTGTATCTATTGTTGTATATTCGAGGTCGTGTTGTCGATGAATAAAGCTCTCAACTTACAAATAATAAATAATAGACAAGAACACAAGGATGTAGTTATTACCCTATTTCTTTATTGATCTCTTTGCCCGTAGGCTTATGTGTACAATGAGAACCCTACCCCTTTTACATAGGGGGAGTAGGTCTCCCTTCATGCACGAATAAACAATATGTGACTAAATGGACTAATGAGCCTTGTGGGCCGACAACCCCTCTAATGAGTCTTTGTTTAGGTAAAGTATTAACACATAATCAGACCGATATACAACACCCCCTGAACACTTTGTCAACGTCATACTGCTCATTAAAAAATTCTTCCGAAAGCCAGGTGGGAAAAATAGTAAGAAGAAAAGAATACATAACTCGCGTTCTTGCTATTGCACATGTTGTCTCATTAAAAACCTTCGAATGAGAAAACCCGTTAGGATAAAACTCAAACAAGGGGAAAAGAGTACAACATATATTCACCCAATGATAAACATACACGAAGATCATATATCTCCCCTAGAAGACAACAACTCTTTGTGTCTTCTCGTACCAATATCAGGGACAAGTTATCAAAACCTGGTCCTAGAAAGGAGTTAGTAAACAAATCCGCAAGATTCTCACATGATTGGATTTTCTGTATTTCTATATTCCCATTTTTCTTGTTGCTCATATGGGTATAAATGTTTAGAGAGTATATGCTTTGTCACATGCGTCTTAACATAGCCATTCTTCATTTGTGCAATGCAAGCTGTATTATCCTCATAGAGGACTACAGGAGTTTTATCCACCTCTACACCACAAGACTCTTGGAGATGGTGAATTAGTCTTCTAAGTCATATGCACTCTCAAGTTTTCTCGTATAGCGCAATGATCTCAGCATGATTAGTTGACGTAGCAACAATCAATTATTTTAGAGATCTCCAAGAGATGGTTGTAGAACCACTTAGAAAAAACATATACAATCTGTGACTTGGCATTGTGGGGATTAGAAAGATAGCTAGCATCTGATTAACCCTTCAACCTTATATCTTAACCATTGGGATAAAAGAGTCCAAGATCAGTTCTACCCCTAAGGTACCTAAGGATTCCATTAATTTTGTTCTAATGCCTCTTCGTAGGCTCAGAACTTTATCTTGCCAAACAATTTACTCCAAATACAATATCAGGCCTGGTGTTACTGGCAAGATATAACAATGCTCCAATAGCACTTAAATAAGGGGTTCTGTGCCCTAATGTATCCTCATTCTCTTGTTTAGATCCATATGGATCTTTCTCCACTTCCAGCGATGAGATTTATCAAGATAAAATCTCTAACACTTTCTTTGTGTGGGTGGCCTGATGCAGAAATATGCCTCTAGGAAAAAATTTCAATCTGTAACCAGAGATAGTATTTGGTTTCACCCAAATCTTTCATCTCGAATTCCGTCTTTAAGTATGAGCTTGTTTCGAGAATGTCTTCTGTGTTTTCGATTATGTTCAAGTTATCAACACACAGAGATGATGAAAATCTATTCTTGGATTTCTTTATGAACACGCACGGACATACTTCGCTGTTTCCCTCTTTTGGTGAGCCCTCTCTCTCTTCTTTCGCATCATCTTGCGCCTTTTCCTCCATTGAGCAAGATCCCCCAACCTATTTCCTGTTTGGTGCAACGTAGCGTCAGAACTGGTTTGTCCTCTTAGCCTCCAGGCACCACCATTGCCCTTCAGAAGCCCCATCTCCGGTGAGCTTTGAGTCTCATCATGACCATTTCTAGCTTCACCCCACTCCCCTCTTTCTCATGGTTTGCCCTGTTGTAGCTCTTCTCTCTCATGGAGCTCCATCGCCGTAAAGCCTTTCGCCATCGTCCCTGTTCATCGCCATCCAGCCACCCCGAACCTTCTCCGTCTTGTCCAACCCTACCGTTGTGATTGTGGTGAGCTGCAGATGCTTAAACACTTCTTGTTTTTGCTCGAGTGGGTCATTTATGTAGTCGTCGTTGTAGCAATGTCTAGCGTCGCGGCTAATCCTCGCCGTGGTCACTATTCCGGTGACCCTAGGTCCCCGTGTTGGTACCGTGTGCGACGCGTTAGCTCCCTCTAGCTCGCTCTACCCCCAGTTGCTGCTATCCTTCACTCCCGTGCCGAGTTCATCACACGTCCGAGACACCTCGCCGCTTCCCACCACCGCGCCACTGCTCAGTGCACCAATTCGACCATCGCTACCACCCTTAGAGTCGATGTGACTCCGTAGTTCCATTTTGTCTGTTTCTAGACCCACACTGTCGCCGTCTCGCCACCGGTGAGCTCACCAAACCAGCTCAGTTGTGGCGGAACTGCCTCCTCTGTTCCAGTGCCACTGATTGGTGGGCCCCGGTTGTTAGGTGATTAGCCACGTCATTAAGATTAGATTAGCATCAATAATAGTTAGTTAAGTTCATGAATCATCTACATGTGGGACCAACCGATTAATTAATCAAAATTGTAATTTAACGAATATTTAAAATATGAGTAATTCGCATGTGGGTCCCACTACCCTCTAGACTTGTCCTTGAACTCAGTTCACCGTAGACCCGACCCCACCTGTCAGCCTAATGACATAATAAATCTGGATTTTCCTTTAGAAAGAAAATTAGAAATTAATTTCGAAAATTAGAAACCCTAATAGCAGAGTGTTTTCTCTTTTCTCTTTTCTGGATTTTCTAGCCGAACCAAATTGAATTGCTAATTACTTTTGCATATGTACTCCAAATTGAGTGAAACTTGTTTCATTTATATAAAATCATTAACTTTCATAATATGAAAAATATTTGAATTTTCTCTCTGTTTGAATTTATTTGGCTCTTATTCGTGTTACTTGGCTTTTACCGATTAGATACCAACGTCTTGGAAATCTCTGAAGTTGATCCAGAGTAGGAACAAGTGTTCAACGACCAAGGTAAGCACCCCCTTTGACCATATTGATCCCATATTTTCACTGTTATGTATGTTGTGTTCAAAACTATTATGCATGCGCATAATTTCGGTAAAAATTGCTATGTTGGTATGGTTGGTAGTTATACCCAATTGTTGCATTGATCCTACCTTGATTAGTTGATATCCTGATTGTTGTCTCCTTAGTAATGCTATCTAATGTTGCTATAGTTATTGTGAAATTTTATTTGGTACGAATTAGTTGATGCTTAGCCATGCTTAACGATATTAGTCTTGCTACATTGGAAAAGCTTGATAAATTATTCAATCATGGGAAACAC
Source organism: Phyllostachys edulis (assembly GCA_036346405.1). Classification (NCBI taxonomy): domain Eukaryota; kingdom Viridiplantae; phylum Streptophyta; class Magnoliopsida; order Poales; family Poaceae; genus Phyllostachys; species Phyllostachys edulis. Next base: position 78,321,561 of record CM070549.1, on the reverse strand, counting down.
TTGTATATGTGCTCAAATGAGATACCTCTATTATTTTGTCTATAAAATGATAACTAAAAACTTGTTTAAGATTTGAGCGAGTATATGATGAGACCGGTGTAGATGCACGAGACTACGGTTTATGGTTGTCTCGCCCGAGTCTCTAAGGACCAATCTATTGAGTCATAGACCCAAGTAAATTCGTAGAACCACACATGCCTTGTGCGAGGCTCTAGCATAATATGTTATTGTGTTTTAGCAATCAAACTGCAGGTGGCAGATTGTAGGTTGAAATTGGGTTAGTGCGGGCATGGTGGAGGATCCTCATGTTCGTAGGGGCTTTGCGAGGACCACAAATTTTTCCAACACAACGTATGGGTTCTTAGGATTTTGGAGAGCTCTCCATATCCTAAGAAGGAATCGTAGCATGGTTTGTTGTTAGACCGGTAATGTAAAAGTTTTGTCATGAACTCCCAAATCGGGTACCATCGGTATCGCGTGACATGGATGACATAATGTGATGTTTATGTCAAGTGGGTAAAGTTGTACAACCTCTGCAGAGTGTAAACCTATTCGAATAGCCGTGTCCTCGGTTGTGGACATCACTTCGTTATATCCCACAATAAGTAGTTTTATGTTTTGCAAAATGGTTTGGCTGATGTATGGCAGCAAGCCACTTGTTTATTTATGCTATTTATACTTTATTATTATTTGTTGTTCATCGATGTCAAATGCTTTTACAACTTTTGATTGCAATCTTTTACTCATTATTACAAATGAAAGCTTGGTTTATGCAAAAATGGGAAAACTTAGAAGAATAGCCACCTCTCTTGACATAGCCTTGCATATCATATAATCTTTGCTATAAAGTCTTGTAGAGTATAACTTTTTACTCACAATTGCTTGTTGATCAAATTTAGAAGATGTGGATGATGACCCATCGATTGGATACTTTTATGTTGTGGGTTTTGGTGATGATAATGCTGAGTTCTAGGGCTTTAACCATAGTCGGTTGCCTATGGACTAAGGCATATCATATGATACCGTTATCTTTTACTTATCGTTTATTTCCGCTGCAAACACTTTATGTGAACTATTTGGCCTGTCGGCCCCGCTTAGACCTATGTATGACTGTTTAATACTCCCTCAATAATAAAGCAAAGCATATTAGAGCATGCCAAGTTTTTTCAGACCAACAAATTCTACTCCTCGTTTTGAAAAAAACCCCAACTTCTACTCCAGATCCATCCGTTATTAGATTTTAACAACTGAAAGCATGCACACCAAATAAAAAGGTTGAAGTTTTGTTCATTATTGCAGGTTGACAGCTATCTATTAGGCGTTTCCAATGCACTTATGTCATCAATTTCCATACAGTGCCACGTATGATTTAATCTGATGTGAAAGGAGAGTTAAGGGAGAGAGAGTGTAAAGTTGTCTCATGCAAGATGCTATTAAGAAACCTAATCTTAACTAATAAAGATTGGGTTTACCCCACGCAGTGGGGACGATGGCCCCCCACATGCGATTCTCCCCACACATCATTATACGCGCTGTGTTGCAGGTCGGGTAGGCGAGATTGAATTGGAGCCAATGCTGGATGCATTGGCCATGGAAGCAGTGTTTGCACTCCAGCATTTGTGGTGCCCCCGCTCCCTATGCACCGCAGGTGGTGCGGCACATCCCGCATACGTCGTCCGCGATGGCGACAACGAAGGAGTGCTCTGCTTCAGGCGCATGAGCCTAGGTCTCGCCGATGACGACGACGACGGAGTGCTCTGCTTCTAGTGCACGAGCCCAGGTCTCATTACCTTGCACCCCAGCGCCAGCACCATCGCCAGTTTCTTGGATGCATTGAGTGGTTGTCTTCTTCAGGTCTTGTCGGCACGGAGGGCTTGCTGGGGCACGCGACTCTTACGCTCGCGCTGCCCTCTTCTTCCCTTGGCAGACACAGTAGACCACTAGTGGCAATCACCGCCGAGACGATGATGACGCTGACAACATAGACGATCATGTCGTGGTGGCTGGCCTTGCCTTGGATAGTCCGGTGGAAGTCGGCCAAGTCACTCATGGTGCCCAAGAATCGGCAAAAGCGGCAAGAGAAAGAATCGGCAAAAGCGGTAAGAGAAAGAATCGGCAAAAGCATTGATCAATGCAATAGCAACAACAAGAAACTGGCAACACGCTCAAGACCGATGCACCCTTTTATAACACGATGAGGCAGCCAAAATCAGTGCGGGAAGGGGGACGATGACGTCGCAATAGCCGTTAGCAAACCGTGAGCGCCATGGGAAGGCAAGAAAGGAGCCGTTGCCTAAGACTGTGAGGTAAATTCCTCCTCTTATGTGGATTTTTCATGTAATCTTGTAAAGAGAATGGATTTTTTTTATCATCTAACTCTTGCTTGTGTGACTTTCTCAACGTATGGGACATGAACAAGTTCACCGGTCACTGATGCTCTCACCATGCCACTAATGAAGGTCTATACAATGTCAATCCTATTACCATTCATCGATTGATTGCCTCACGCCAACGCAAAAACACGAACGAATGAGTGATTTCGTTGTTTATCTTATCTTAACAAAAAAAGATTAGGGTTTACCCCCACACAGTGGGGACGATGGCCCCCTCCCCCACCTACGATTCTCCCCGCACATCATTATATGCATTGTGTTGTAGGTCGGGCAGACAAGATTGAATCGGAGCCATTGCTAGATGCAATGGCCGTGGAAGTAGTGTCCTCACTCTAGCATTTGCGGCGCCTTCGCTCCCTTCACGCCGTAGGTGGCACAGCACATCCCGCAGATGTCGTTCGCGACAGCGACGGTGATGGAGTGCTCTGCTTTTGGTGCACGAGCCCGGGTCTCGTCGTCAATGACGACGACGGAGTGCTCTGCTTCTGGCGCACGGGCCTAGGTCTCATCACCTTGTGCTCTAGCGCTGGTGCCGTTGCCGGTTTCTTGGATGCGTTGAGTGGCCGTCTCCTCCAGGTCTTGCTGGCACGGAGGGCTTGCCGGCGCACGCAACTCGTGTGCTCGCACTGCCCTCTTCTTCCTCCCACAGATGCAATAGACCACCAGAGCGGCAATCACCTCTATGACGATGATGTCACTGACAACGTAGATGATCACATCGTGGTGGCTGGCCTCGCCATGGATAGTATAGTCGAAGCCGACCGAGATGCTCATGGCACCCAAGAATTGACAAAAGCGGGAAGAGAAAGAATCGGCAAAGCACTAATGAATGCAATAGCAACACCAAGAAACCGGCAACATGCTCAATGTCGCCACGCCATTTTATAACATGATGAGGTAGCCAGAATAAGTGCGGGAAGGGAGATGGCGATTGCTTATTATCTTGTTCTTGCGTATTCTTCGATTGCATGCAGGAATAGACCTTCATAGTCAGGTCAACCGCGTTCTTGGAATGGTTGATAATGACTCGGAGTGTGGTTTAGCAATTGCTTGGTGTTTTGGTCATGATCGGTTAGAAGCCTGCATCGTCAAAGTCGTTCTCCTCCAAATCGAAGCTATCATCCTATCGGAAGATCGAGACACCCGTTGTCGTATCACTGTTAGTGAACCGTGAGCTCCATGGGAAGGCGAGATGTTGCGAACTGAGCAATTATGGAAACGAGCGGTTGCCTAAGACTGTGAGGTAAATTCCTCCTCTCATGTGGATTTTTTGTGTAATCTTATAAAGAGAATGGATTTTCTGATGATCTAACTCTTGCTTGTCTGGCTTTCTCAATGTATGGGACATGAACAAGTTCACCGAGCATTGATGCTCTCACCAAGCCACTAATGAAGGTCTATACAATGTGAATCCTATTACCATTCATCTATTGATTACTTAACGCCAATGCAAAAACTCAAACGAATGGGTGATTTCATTGGTTATCTTATCTTAACTAATAAAGATTGGGGTTTACTCCACGCAGTGGAGATGATGGCCCCCTCCCCGCACCCATGATTCTCCCCACACATCATTATATGTGTCATGTTGCAGATCGAGCAGGCGAGATTGAATCGAAGCCATTGCTAGATGCACCAGCCGTGGAAGTAGTTTCTGCACTCTAGCATTTGCGATGCCTCTGCTCCCTGCGTGTTGTAGGCGGTGTGGCACATCCCACGGACGTCGTCCGCGACGACGACATCGATGGAGTGCTCTGCTTCAGGCGCACGAGCCCGGTTTTCATCACCTTGCACTCCAGCGCTGGCGCCGTCGCCAATTTCTTGGATGCATTGAGCGGTCGTCTCCTTCAAGTCTTGTCGGCGCACACGACTCGTGTGCTCGCACTACCCTCTTCTTCGCCAAACAGACAGTTGAGACCACCAGAGCGGCAATCACCGCCATGACAATGACGGCACTGACAACATAGACGATCACGTCGTGGTGGCTGGCCTCGCCATAGATAGTCTGGTGGAAGCTGACCGAGTCACTCATGGCGCCCAATAATCGGCAAAAGCGACAAGAGAAATAATCGACAAAAGCACATATGAAGGCAATAGCAACACAAAGAAACCAACAACACATTCAATGGCACTGAGCCCTTTTATAATGCGATGAGGCAGCTAGAATATGTGTGAGAAGGGTGACTGTGATGTCGCAATAGTTGTTAGCGAACCGTCAGCTCCATGGGAAGGAGAGACGTTGCAAACTGAGCAATTGCGGAAAGGAGTCGTTGACTAAGCGCAATTGCGGAAAGGAGCCGTTGCCTAAGACTGTGTGGTAAATTCCTCCTCTGATCTGGATTTTTCATGTAATCTTGTAAAGAGAATGGATTTTTAATTGATCTAACTCTTGCTTGTGTGGATTTCTCAATGTATGGGACACGAACAAGTTCACCGGTCACTGATGCTCTTACCATGCCCTTGATGAAGGTCTATAAATTGTCAATCTTATTACCATTCATCCATTAATTACCTAATGCCAACACAAAAACACGATCGAATGGGTGATTTCATCGGTTATCTAATCTTAACTAATAAAGATTGGGGTTTACCCCACACAGTGGGGACAATGGCCCTCCGCTCCCACCCGTGATTCTCCCTGCACATCGTTATATGTGTTGTAGGTCGGGCAAGCGAGATTGAATCGGAGCCATTGCTAGATGCAACGGCCGTGAAAGCAGTGTTCGCACTACAGCATTTGTAGTGCCTTCTCTCCCTTCGTGCCACAGGCGGCACGACACATCTCGCAGATGTCGTCCATGACGGCGATAGAGTGCTATGCTTCTGGCACACGAGCTCGGGTCTTTTCATTCGTGACAGCGACGGAGTGCTATGCTTTTGGTGCACAAGCCCAGGTCTCATCACCTTATGCTCTAGGTCCGACGTCGTTGCCGGTTTCCTGGATACGTTGAGTGGCCGTCTCCTCAGGGTCTTGCTGGCATGGACAGCCTGCTGGCGCATGCGACTCTTGTGCTCGCGCCGCCCTCTTCTTCCTCCGGTAGACGTAGCAGAACACCAGAGCGGCAATCACTGCCGCCACGATGACGACACTAACAACATAGACGATCACGTCGTGGTGGCTGGCCTCACCATGAATAGTCCGGTGGAAGTCGGCCGAGTCACTTATGGAGCCCAAGGATTGGCAAAAGGGGCAAGAGAAAGAATCATTAAAAGCACTAATGAATGCAATAGTAACACCAAGAAACTGACAACACGCTCAATGCCACTGTGCCCATTTATAATGCGATGAGGTGGACAAAATAAGTGTAGGAAGGGAGACGGCGACGTCGCAATAGCTGTTAGCGAACCTTGAGCTCGATGGAAAGGTGAGACGTTGCGAACCGAGCAATTGCGGAAAGGAGCCGTTGCCTAAGGCTGTGAGGTAAATTCCTCCTCTCATGTGAATTTTTCATATAATCTTGTAAAGAGAATGGATTTTCTGATGATCTAACTCTTGCTTGTGTGGATTTCTCAACGTATGGGACATGAACAAGTTTACCGGTCACTGATGCTCTCACCATGCCACTAATGAAGGTCGATACAATGTCAATCCTATTACAATTCATCCATTGATTACCTAACGCCAACGCAAAAACTCAAACAAATCGGTGATTTCGTCTGTTATCTTATCTTAACTAATAAAGATTGGGGGTTTACCCCACGCAGTGGGGACAATGGCCCCCTCCCCCCTCCCGCTATTCTCCCTGCACATCATTATATGCGTTGTGCTGCAAGTCGGGCAGGCAAGATTGAATCAGAGCCATTTCTAGATGCACTGGCCATGGAAGCGGTGTTCGTACTCCAGCATTTGTGGTGCCTTCGCTCGCTGCATGCTGTTGGTGGCGTGACACATCCTGCAGACATCGTTGTGACGTCGACATCGATGGAGTGCTCTACTTCAGGCACACGGGCCCGGTTCTCATCACCTTGCACTCTAGCACCAGCGCTGTCGCCGGTTTCTTGGATGCGTTGAGTGGCTGTCTCCTCCGGGTCTTGTCGACCCACGCGACCCTTGCGCTTGCGCCACCCTCTTCTTCCTCCGATAGACGCTGCTGACCACCAGAGTGGCTATCACCGCCATGACAATGACGGCCCCTCCCCTACCTGCGATTCACCCCACACATCATTATATGTGTCGTGTTGTAGGTCGGGCAGGAAAGATTGAATCGAGCCATTACTGGATGAAATGACCATGGAAGCAGTGTCCGCACTCCAGCATTTGTGGCGCCTCCGCTCCCTGCGCGTCGTACGAGGTGCTACACATCACACAGAGATCATCTGTGACATCGACGTCGATGGAGTGCTCTCTTTTGGCACACGAGCCCGGGTCGCATCACCTTGCGCTCTTGTGCCGACGCCATTGCCGGTTTCTTGGATGCATTGAGCAGCTGTCTCCTCCAGATCTTGTCGACGCGGAGGGTGTGCTGGCACATGCGACTCCTGCGCTCGCACTGCCAGCTTCTTTATGCGACAGACGCAACAGACCACTAGAGCGACAATCTCCGCCGCGACGATGACGGTGTTGACAACGTAGATGATCACATCGTGGTGGCTGGCCTCGCCATGGACAGTCCGGTGGAAGCCAACAGAGTCGCTCATGGCGCCCAAGAATCGGCAAAAGAGGCAACAACAGGAATCGATAAAAGCACTAACGAATGCAATAGCCACACGAAGAAATTGGCAACATGCTTAACGCCGTTGTGTCCTTTTATAACACGATGAGGCAGTTAGAATCAGTGCAGGAAGGGAGATAGCAACGTCGTAATAGCTGTTAGCGAACCATGAACTCCTTGGGAAGGCGAGACGTTGCGAACTGAGCAATTGCGAAAAGAAGCTGTTGCCAAAGACTGTGAGATAAATTCCTCCTCTCATGTAGATTTTTTGTGTAATCTTATAAAGAGAATGGATTTTCTGATGATATAACTCTTGCTTGTGTGGCTTTCTCAACGCACGGGACATGAACAAGTTCACCGGAAACTGATGCTCTCACCATGCCACTTATGAAGGTCTATACAATGTCAATCCTATTACCATTCATCCATTGATTACCCAACGCCAACACAAAAACTCGAACGAATGGGTGATTTCGTCGGTTATCTTATCTTAACTAATAAAGATTGAGGTTTTGTGAGAACCCGGGGTTTATAGATTGTAACACTTAACTATCCAATTGGTCCTAGCATCACAAACCAAATATCCCGTGCCTCGACGTACATGTACTTCCCATAATTTGCAGTACACATACCCCATACAAAAATTATGCATCACATCCATACACAAGTCATTACATTACCAAGACTTCAAACTTACAACACAAAGACATACAAGTCCAAAAATAACAGTATGGTCGACCGGCCAAATGACAAGGTAATTAAACAAAGTAGAAGCAGAAACAAAAGCCATAAGATGGCGATAAACAAAAGCCAACCGGTTTGCCATTACCCACAAGGCAACCGACTGGGCCGCCAAGCAAGTCATCCTGCAAGAAGTCGGTCTCACAATAGTCGATCCCTTGGGGATTAACCTCCTCTGCAACAATTCAACAAAGCAGCTGAGTACAAAGTTGTACTCGCAAGACTTACAAGCAAAGAATATATAGATGCATTCAGGTATCAAAGGAAGGCTACTACACTAAGTAGTTTTCAGCATAAAGCAACTTTTCCTTTGCAATAGAGTAATAGATTGTAAAGCAATTTTAAACAATTTGTTTTTATTTGTTCAAATAACAGCGAGACAACAAATATAGACATAATTAACATCTTAGAGGTGACTTCCCAATAGCCACCACAACATAGCACGAATTACCCATTCGTACCACCCGAAGTCAAGTTTTATCGAAAATGTTAAGTCTAACTCTTATAGAGACCTAACCAAGCGTGTCCATGACCTAGGACGAGGCTATTCGAATAGATTATACCCTGCAGGGGTGTACCAATGTACCCACACGCCAGACCGCATCTTTTGCCACTAGATGAAGCACACTTCCAAAGGTATGCCGGCAAGGCTAAGTCCTACGAGACGTTTTCCAATATTGTGTATTAACTACGAGCCGTCCGTATGATGGAAACCATACGTTGTGTTGGAGTCTGTCGGTGTTTTAGAACCGATCTTACATAAATATTGTTTGATTCGGGGGGTCTCCTAGAATGGAATCACGCAGAGAGATTGACACGGGTATTTTTATACAGGTTCAGGCCTTCTCCGGGGAGAATAACAACCCTACTCCTATGTGTGTATGATATTGAGTGTATCTTGTATAATCGGGAGAAAAGACTAAGACTATTACAGAAGATAGTGCCTGCCTTCCTAATTGCTTGCTGTGTTCTCTGATTGCCCTCCCCTTTCTTCTCTGATCGCCGCCTTTATATAGTCGTGAAGGAGTAGCCGTTTCTCCAGGTGAAGAGGCGCCTCATCATGTCCTGTAACGGGCACATGTTTGCAGTAATCACCGGAGTGTTAACTCCTTCATGCCGCCTGACAGTTATTTGTTAGAGATAATGGGGTATTACGTGCTATTACTCCGTAGAATAACAGCGTATGTTGACTGCTTGGATTCCTTAATCAATTGGACCCACTCGTCTGTAGGTTTTATTGATCATAAGGTGGTTGTGGCTGACCTGGTCGTAGAAGAGCTTACGACCATGGGGTAGTCGTAGCAAGACTTACGACTATAGGGGTGGTCATAGAAGAACTTACGACCACCTGGTAGCCTTCTCCCTTGTAAATATAAGGGGTATACCTAGGGACCACATGACATCATATTTACCCATAATAAGAATTATAGATAAAAGATAAAATGAGGATTATTAAATCCCCGTCATCTAGCCCCCTAGCTTCGAGTGAAAGTAACTTACTTGGTAAAGGAGTCGTAGATGGTCTTATGACCACGAGAGGGTCGTGGAGAGATGGTCGAAGGAAAAACTCTTCGACATTTGTACATCACTTTGACCAGGAATATACTTGGTCAAGAAGGTTACTTACGAGTATCAAATAGTCGTAGTATGGTGATCGGAAGTAAAACCTTTCCGATTGATATTTCATTTGGCCAAAAAGGCTTGGCCAAGAAAGTAATTTAGCTTAAGGTGTAGAAACAAACCTGATTTTCTTGGGCAAACAAACCTATAGAATCGCAAACGACTCTTATATGTCTGTCTGTTGGAGCGGTTCCCAAAACGGTGGCAACCCTTGGGTTTCCACCCTTTCAACCTAGGCATATGGTTATAAATACTTACCGGAGGGTGAGACTTGGGTTTCTACTTTTCCCCAAATCGCTCCCGCTGTTCATCGAGTTCTTGCCTTCTCCGCCATCAACCCAATTGTGCCTTCTCCTAAGACCTTCCTTAATCCAAAACCTCCCCTCTCTGAGAGAGATGGCCGGAATAGTTTCTGAGTGGGCCGAGTCGGAGATGGATGCAGTGAAGATTCAAGCCTTGGTCGACGCCGGGAAGATTCCAGAGAAGGTTCTTGTGAAGTGGATTGCGGCGATTGGGCAGCATTGGTCGTTGGGGGAGATTGGGCAAATCCCCGTCTTCCAAGCATATTGTGAGTGTGGCCTTCGATTGCCTGCTCACCCTTTTCTCACACTCGTGCTCGAAAGACTTTGGGGTGGAATTAGTGAACCTCGGTCCTAATTCCATCACTATGCTAAGTGTATTCGTATCCGTGTGAGGCATACTGAAATTCCAGCAGACCTCGAGCTCTTTCAATATTTTTATGGAATGGCTCGATAATCTGGGATTGCTGGGAGTTGTGGTCTGAAGCTCCATGACAGGAAGTCGAAGGAGTATATTCAGATGTTTACCCGGTCTTCGTGGCCGGGATGGAGGAAGAGGTGGAAAATCACCCAAGATGACAGCCTTACTTTCGCGGGGAAGGTTGTCGAAAAGAATTCTTCCTGGGATTCGACTCCTAGGGATCTTGGTCGGATTGCTCCCTATATTCAAGCCATCAAGGACTTGAAAGAGGAGGGACTGACCGGATGGCATGTGGTGAAGAATTTCATCACACGTCGAATTAGCCCTTTGAAGAAACGAGTACCTCCTATATGGAGGTACACAGGGCCAAAAGACCCGACCAGGGACTACGAGGTGGGTAAATGAATCTTTGACTTAGCTCTCGGTTTGGTCTTTCTCAAAGTGGTCTAATGAATGTCTTATCTATTTGCACAGATCTTTCACAAGCAGAGATCGACGTTCGAGTCAAACTTGTTTGCGAGAAATCTCCGCCACCTAGAGTGGTGGTTCCTCAAATCCTTGCGGTTTTATCTGCAGAAGAGAAGATGGAGTGCCTAAAGGTAATCAAGGGTTGATTTTATCCTTAGGACTTTAGAGTCGTAGAAAGACTTACGACTGGTTGTTTGTCGTAGAAAAACTTACGACTTGGTAGTGATCGTAGAAAACCTTACGATTAAGGAAATATCGTAGAAAAACTTACGACTAGATACTGGTCGTAGAAAATCTTACGACTGGTCAATAATTCTTTTCTGTTTTTCTTACAGAAAGTAGGCATGGAAAATCGTCAGGACAACCAAGAGGTCGAACTGATGACCATCGGCGCAGGGATGATAGCGGAAAAAAGTCCAACTCCTCTGTCTAAGCAGCGTCGACTCGTGAAAGTCGCCGACAAGGGAGGGGCAAGCTCAAGTTCTTTTATTTTGACCAGATCTTCTGCAAAATCTGCCACTTTGGTCAAACGATCCACAATAACCCAAATGAAGTCATAGCCCGATTGGGTTCTTGGCAAACCAGTGATGAAGTCCATGCCGATTTGCTCCCATTTCCACTCGGGAATGGGCAAGGGTTGAAGCAAACCAGCAGGTCTTTGGTGCTCAGCCTTGACCCTTTGGCATACGTCACAATGTGCCACATACTCAGTTATTTCTTTCTTCATGCCGGCCCACTAATATCTTTCTTTGAGATCTTGGTACATCTTGGTACTCCCTGGATGAATGGAGTAGTGTGACTCATGAGCTTCTTTAAGCATGAGTTGTTTTATGTCTTGACAGTTCGGCACACAGAGCCTTTTGCCGAACCAAAGGATGTCTTGCTCATCCACTGAAAATCCAGGAGCTTTTCCTCTTTCTAGGTTGTCTCTAATCTCTTGGAGGTCTTTATCCTTAGCTTGGTTCTCTTGAATTTTCTTCTGGATGGTGGGTTCGACCTCCAGGGCATGTATACAACCTTGATCAACAATTTCCAGATTTAGACGCCTCATCGCTTCATACAATTTGGGCTGGTTCTCTTGGATCAATAGAGTATTGCAGTAGCTCTTTCGGCTCAAAGCATCAGCTACCACATTTGCCTTGCCAGGGTGGTAGTGAATTCCAAGATCATAGTCTTTGATAAGTTCCAACCATCTTCTCTATCTAAGGTTGAGGTCTGATTGGGTAAAGATGTATTTCAAGCTCTTATGGTCTGTAAAGACCTCACAGCGATTACCAATAAGGTAATGGCGCCAGATTTTTAGAGCATGCACCACTGCAGCTAATTCCAGATCATGAGTGGGGTAGTTAGCCTCATGAGGCTTTAATTGCTGAGAGGCATAAGCTACCACCCGACCCTCTTGCATTAGAACACAACCAAGACCCTGCCTTGAGGCATCACAAAAGACTTCAAAATCTTTCCAGATATCGGGCAAAATCAACACCGGAGCAGAGGTCAATCTTTTCTTTAACTCTTGAAAACTCTGCTCACAAGCTGAGGTCCAAACATACTTGGTTTCCTTCTTGAGTAGTTGGGTGAGAGGTCTTGCTATCTTTGAAAACCCTTCAATAAACCTACGGTAATACCCTACCATGCCAAGAAAACTTCTTATTTGAGACACTGATTTGGGTGGCTTTCAATCTAGGACATCTTGGACCTTGCTAGGGTTAACTGCCACACCTGCTGCCGACATGACATGGCCCTAGAAGGTGACATCTCTCAACCAAAAGTCACACTTCTCGAATTTTGCATAGAGCTGGTGGTCCCTAAGCTTGTCTAGGACCAACCGAAGGTGACCTTCATGCTCTGTCTCAGTTTTAGAGTACACAAGAATGTCATCTATGAAGACAATGACAAACTTATCTAAGTACTCCATAAATACTTTATTCATCAAGTTCATGAAGTATGCAGGAGCATTGGTTAATCCAAAACACATAACTGTGAACTCATAAAGTCCATACCGAGTTGAGAAGGCTGTTTTTGGAATGTCCTCTTGTCGAATCTTCAATTGGTGGTAACCTGACCTTAAGTCAATCTTGGAGAAAACTGCTGCTCCTTTAAGTTGATCAAATAAGTCATCGATCTTGGGCAAAGGATACTTATTCTTGATGGTAACATCATTGAGAGCTCTATAATCCACACACATGCACTGTGTACCATCCTTCTTTGCCACAAAGATTACAGGAGCTCCCCAAGGAGAGGAACTCGGCCTCACAAAACCTTTACTTTGCATTTCTTTAATTTGTTGCTTTAGCTCAACAAGGTCATTAACAGGCAACCTATATGGCCTCCTGGAAATAGGTGCTGTCTCTGGGACTAGGTTAATGACAAATTCCAAATCTCTATCCGGAGGCATTCCAGGTAACTCACTAGGAAACACATCGGAGTACTCCCTTACCACAGGGAGGTCTTCAAGTTTCACTTCTCTTAAGCAGGACAACCTAGGACTTGCTCTAGGAGAGGTCTCTAGGCTAAATTCAACTTGTACCCCTTGCTCATTGGTGAGCACAATGGACTTGTTGGCACAATCTATTTGACCCTGGTTCTTGGATAACCAGTCCATTCCAAGAATCACATCTAACCCTTGGGAGTGCAGGACTATCAAATCTGCATAGAAAGGTACTCCCAAGATTTCCAAGGAAAGATTTGGGCACAAGGAGTTTGTCCTCACTTCCAAGCCCGGGGAGTGGATTAGCATAGGGTTTACTAGAGGAGTTATAGCTAACCCATTATTACCCACAAACCTTGAAGAGATAAATGAATGAGAAGCTCCGGAATAAAAAAGAATTGAGGCTGGCATGGTATTAACAAGAAACGTACCAAGGACTACATCCGAAGCCTGTTGAGCTTCCTCAGCTGTGACATGGTTCTCTCGCCCTTTAATATATTGCACTGGAGGCTTTGGATTGGTGTGGCTGCCAGGAGCTGATGACCCTTGACCAGATCGGCTGGGAGTTGAAGTTGCAGCTTGAAGCTTCTTCTGACATTTGCTAGCATAGTGCCCCACTTCGTGGCAATAGAAGCAAGTCACCCCTGCTGCAGCAATTGTGGCTGGCTTTATCTGAAATTGACCTCCTGGGGAGGTCTTATGAGGGCTGGAGGTACTCAGGCGCTTGGCTTGCATCGGAGTCCTAAAGGGGGAGGATGTCACAGACCTCTTAGGCTGGAATTGAGAGGTCTTTGGCCTGGAAAATCCCTCTGACCTAAACTGCTGGGCTGCCTTCCTCTTCTTGCGGTTTTCCATCTCAACATGCTTGCCCTCTTGCCGAATTATCTTGCTCACGAGGTGCTGAAAATATGGGTAGTCATGAGCAAGGAGCTGGACTGAGAGGTCATCGTTGAGACCTTCCAAGAACGCTCTTGCTTGGACTCATAAGTGGCTATGTCTTCAGGTGCATACCTTGCTAGTTGGTTGAATTTATGAAGGTATTCGTTGACCGTGCAGTTCCCTTGGCGCAAGGCTCTAAACTCCTCATTCTTTAGCAACATCATTCCATGAGGAATATGTGCACGACTAAAAGCTTGAGTGAATTCATCCCAGGTGATAGCTTGAGCATCGGTGTGGGATTGAGTAAAGTTATCCCACCACTCCGAGGCTGGTCCATGAAGTTGATGAGAAGCAAATAAGACTCTCTCTCTGTCTATGCATTGGATCATGTCAAGTTTTCTGCTTACAACTCTGAGCCAGTCGTCAGCTTCTAGAGGTTCAGTGGTCCTGGAGAATGTGGTGGCCTCATCCTCATAAACTCAGAAATGTTGGCTCTAGGAGGAGGTGGAACATACACAGGAGGTTGGGCTGCTGCTGTTGCTTGAAGGTTCTGAGTATTGGTGATGGACTGAGCTAATAAGTTGATCAATTGTGCTTGATTGGTCATTATTTGGTTCCAATCTGGACCTTGAGCTGGAGGAGGAGGTGGTTGCGGCACTGGAGTCTCTGGATCATTCCCAGAGGCTCGACCTTGGCCACTTGTACTACCGCTACCCCTAGTGGTCACCATCTGCTAGAGGTCCAAGAATTAGGAAAGAGGTGGAAAGGCTAAAGGGGAGAGATCAAAGCAACCAAGCCAACAAAACGACCAACTCCAAAAACTCAAGCAACTCTACTCGAGGCTTGCCACACTTAAGGCTACAAGTAGTGAGATCATGACAATGAGGGGTTGTCTCTTGCAAAGAAACCCCAGGGTTAACCTTTGCAAAGGACTGCCACTCATTGCCACAAATAGGGAGGTCCTTAGTGCTACTACAAAGATTTAATTCAGCCCTATAGATATTTCCAGGAAAGGAGTTCCATTGAACTTTATAAAATGTTGAGACAAGCAAAAAGATAAGGAGGAGATAAGGTGAGAAAAGATACAGATAAGGGGATAAGAGTAGATAGATGACTCTGGTAAGGAGAGAACAATTTATTTCTCTTGTTTAGTAAAACACATTTTGAACTTTTACTAACGACCATTCTATTAGGCTGCGTCCTGCAGTCAAGAGGCTCTGATACCACTTGTGGCGACCCGGCCCAGGGCGCACCCGGGAGGTCCCTCAGGACCTCCTGGGAGGTCCGTAAAGGACTCCGAGGACGTCTCGAGAGGTCCCTCAGGACCTCCTGGGAGGTCCGTAAAAGGACTCCCAGGACGACCCAGGGGACATCCCGGTAGGACCGCACAGACCTCCCGAGAGGTCCAGGAGGACCACTCGGAGGTCTGGAGTCCTGACCCGAGGAGGTCATTGGACCTCAGACTTCCCCAAGCTCCACTTCCTGACCCGAGGGAGGTCCGAGAGGAACCAACCCGAGGAGGTCGTGGGGCTTGGGGACAAGCCTCAAGTCCTCTGCGATCTAAACCAGCTCCCAGAGATCAATGACTGGTTCTCACAGCAAGCAAGTGATAACATAGACATCCACAACAGCTTTATTAACAACAAAAGGGAGTTGTTTACAAGGGTTGCTTACAAGCTCCAGCAACCGAGAGCACAATACACAGCGGAAAACCAAAAGATAGGCTCCAACCATTACACCACAGGTGATTGACTAGAGAGCGCGGCCTAGTTGATTTGGTCCTCTTCATCATCATAGAATTCTTCACCTACTCAATTCATGAATCAAGCAAGAGTGAGCACTACTACCGTGCTCGCAAGTTACACCCGTCAATTAACAGAATGACATGCATAGGGATATATCAAGGGAATGCATATTAAGGTTGATTTGCATAAAGCCAATTTTATTTCAATTACAAGTACTAACTTTCAAGGCAGGATACAATAGTTAAAATTCATTTTTGTAAATTCCATTTTCAGTTGGATAACATTCATTATCAAGATGGTGAAGGATACCCTCCTGTCACACGGCTCCCCGCCCAAACACAAATTTGGACAGCAATCCAAAACCAGTTTCACAAGTCCTTTTAAAACCAAAACCAAGATCTAACTTTGAGTGACATTGCCAGCATGTCCATGACCGCAGACACGGCTATTCGAATAGATTTACACTCTACAGAGGTTGTACACTTTACCCACATGACATGAATTCTCTAGTTTGCTTGGCATCCGTCGATACCACCTCACACTTCCTTTGGCGAGAGGTCTAGAGCACATGACAAGGCCTTTACAATGCATCATTCCACCACAGTCCACCCACTCTAAGGTTTCGCTCCTATTGGACTTTCTGTCCGCAGAGTTTAGGCCCCCTCTTGAGCCAGGTGGGTACAACATAGTCATAAAAAGACAGGCCATAAAGACCACCCACTATTCCGCTGGATCAACTATGATGGAACTCTGCAAATTATTCGGCCAGGTCCCACGCCCCATACTGGAGACATGTGGTTGCACGGTTGTGGCATAGCCCATTATAGGCCTAGCAAGAGGTGTCTCAAAGACCGGTCTTTAACTGACTTGGGCGACAAACCTCAACCCTGGGGCATCGGATCACACGACCCCCGTGCATAGACATGCACCAACCAGACAACCAGCTTCGCCCAAATCCAAATCCATTTTCCATTGCCTTGCTTTTCAAACCTCCATGGCACACCAATGCCATGGTCATTTGTAAAACCTCCATGACACACCAATGCCACGGCCGAAATCTCCATGACACACCAATGCCATGGTCCAAATCATTTGAATAAGTGATATTTTTGGTCAAAACTTCCCAAATCAAGATTTTGGTCTAAGCAAGACTAAGCATTCTATTTTTCAAAAGCCTCGGCCCTCACTATTGCAAGAACCAGATTTTATCTAGGGTGACAATGGAGTTGATTCAACATAGACAGTGGCCATACCAAGGAACTAGGCATAACTATGAATTGAGAGATAGGCATTGAAATAACTTAGTAAAGTAAGCATGCATACATCTTTGAAACCGACATAAATATCTTGAAGTAATGGGTGCAAAGTGATCAAGAGTGTAACTTGCCTTGCTCAAAGTCTTGAGCTTCTTCCTCTCCTTCACAGAATTCTGGTTCCTCACGGTCTTGACAATCTACACGGTGAAAACCAAATGACTCAAATAGAGCTCCAACAAGATCCAAAAGAAATCTTAATAAAACTCCAAGGTAAACCAACAAAGAGATTGGGAGGTCAGGAGGAGGTCCAACGAGCTTGTTGGAGGAGGTCCAGAGAATGCTCGGTTGAGCCAGGGAGTGAAAATGGGGGAAAATGAGAAAGGAAGGGCTGCCCAAGCTATATATAGCTGGAACCCTGGAGCTTTCCCATACTATGGTATTCAGGAGTTGGGAGAAAGGACCACAAGGGCAGGTAAGAAATGTGACAAAAGCATGTCACGGGTACTGCAAAAGTGGTAGCATTTAATGCGATTCAACAGGCATTAAATGAGGGGAAGACTTCCATACTCAAGGACTCAGTCAAAGGATAAAAGAAAACTGGGTGTGACTACCAAGTAGGTCCAGCCAAGACCCGCAAAGGAGGTCCTGCGGAGACCTTGAGGAGGTCCCACAGAGAACAAGGGGAGATCCTCACCCACAGGGGAGGTCCTGATGGTTAGATCTCCAAAAAGGAGGTCCAACGGCCAAGATTAAGTGCGAAGGGGGAGGTCTGCGGAGGTAAGAGGAGATCCTCACCTGCAAGGGAGGTCTTAACGGTTAGATCTGCAAAGGAGGGAGGTTTGGACGGTTAAGATCTCCAAGGGGGAGGTCTTAACGGCCAGATCTACAAGGAGGGAGGTCTGGACGGTTAAGATCTCCAAGGGGGAGGTCTTAACGGCCAGATCTACAAGGAGGGAGGTCTGGACGGTTAAGATCTCCAAGGGGGAGGTCTTAATGGCCAGATCTACAAGGAGGGAGGTCTGGATGGTTAAGATCTCCAAGGGGGAGGTCTTAACGGCCAGATCTACAAGGAGGGAGGTCAGGATGGTTAAGATCTCCAAGGGGGAGGTCTTAACTGCCAAATCTACAAGGAGCGTGGTCTGGATGGTTAAGATCTCCATGGGGGAGGTCTTAATGGCCAGATCTACAAGGAGGGAGGTGGGTGATAGCGAGATAGGAAGCGGGAGCCGTTGGATTCCAATCGAACCGCCCAAAGTAATTGGGCCGTTCGGACCATCCGAGCTAGCGCTAGATCTCAGCCATGGAATTGAATCGGGCGGTCCTAAATGGTTGGGACGTTCAGACCGTCCAGCCAAGATCTAAGGCTCAGAGAGGGTGGGACGTTCGGACTATCCGAATGTCTCACCAAGATCAAACCGTCCAATGCAAATCGGACGGTACACCAGCGGTGAAGGTGCAAGTAGACAAGGAAGAGGTCCTGGAGGACCTAGGGAGGTCCTGAAGGACACGGGGAGGTCCAATAAAGGTAAGGGGAGGTCCTAGAAGACATGGGGAGATCCTGTAAGACACAGGGAGGTCGAAGTGATCAAGGAGGAGGTCCTGAGAAGCGGTAGCACCGCAAGGTGCGGGTGGTACTACCGGGTTGGTGTCGAAGAGAACCTCTAGAGAAGGTTTCAAGGATACAAGCAACGAAGGAAAGTCCAAGTAAACACGAAAAGCTTCAACAGGGTTCCAAAGGAACTCAGATGAACATGAGGGTGGCGTAGGCCTGGGAAGGTTTTCAAGCCAGAGAAGACCCAAGAGGGACATTGGGACCCAGGGAGGTCCAAGCATGTGGGAGGTCTAGACCCAAGGAGGTCTGGACCAGAGGAGGACAAAACAAAGGAGGTCCGGACCCTTGGATCCAAATGAAGGGGAGGTCTTGATCATTAGATTCCAGACGAAGGGAGTTTTGGTTCAGAGATGGGCAAAAGATGGACAGGAAAGGGAAGATCCTCAAAACTCCAACAACTCAACAATTCATCAAGAAAATTTTAGTTGAAGTTTGAGTTAGTCCATTTAAATCCATTCTGAAATTTCAAGTTAAGCTTTGAATTCTTATAAAAAAAATGGTTCTTTTTATTTTGAAAATTTCAAAAAGGCTCTGAAAATCAGGGTGTCACATTATGGGGTTTGTCGTGGAAAAACTCACGACTAGGTGCTAGTCGTAGAAAGACTTACGACCAGTTAGATATTGCTCATGTCTACTTTTAACCTTTATAGGTTAAATAGTGATGAAAAGACCTTGGCTGACTCGCTCGATTATGAAAAAGACGAGACGAGAAAGCTAAGGGAAGAGAAAGAAGACCTCTTGAAGAAGCTTCAGGAGGGTAACTCTGTAGCTGAAAAATTGCAGGGAGAGATAAATAGTAAGTGCTGAACTTAAGACTGCTTGTGTCGTTGATCTTTATCTTTTTTAACTCTTACTTCTTTTCAGAAAAAGAGGACGAAATGAGAAGGCTCCAAATCGAAGTTAAAGATAAAACTTTGGTCATTCACGAGATTTCTCATATCGCCAAAGATAAAGATCAAGAGATTGAAAGGCTGAGATCTTGGCAAGCAGGTAAGCAGTTCTTTACCTGTAGTCCTTCACGAGTTCTTTTCTTATTCTAACTCTCATTTCTTTTTAGAAATTGAGCTTGAGCTGGGAAGGCTCGAAACTAGGGATCAAGAAAAGACCATGATCCTTAACGAGACCCTCCACATCGCTAGAGAAAACGCAAAGGACATCAAATTATGGGAGGAGCGACATGTTGAGACCATTGCTTCCCATAATAAGGAAATCAAGAAGTTAGATTCTCGACTAGCAGGTAAGGAATTCTTTACCTGTGAACTAGTTCTTTCCTCTTTTAGGAATTATTTTTGCTTGACTAGTCTTACCCCTTTCAGAGCAAGTAGTCGAGAATGAACAACTCCGCGAGGCTTTGACTCGTAACCAACAGGAGATGAAGTCGACGAAGATTAATCTTCAAGACAACATCACGCTCCTAAACAATATACTTGGTGAGCTACGTGGTGAGGGAAAAACTCTCCAGAAGACACGATAGCTGCTCACATAAGTACTATTAGGGAACAAGTCGGGACTTTACAAGAACTGGTGACCACCCTGAAGGCCAACCAAGCTGACTCGATAAAGGAGGCGGTCGAAGGTGCAATAAGTTATGTATTGTCAAAACTTAAAGCTCATGACCCCAGCCTTAATGTGCAACCAATCGACGCTGACTTCGACTGCCCTGAGGCAGAAGCAAGTCGTTTGATTCAAGAAATGCAGCCAGTCGGCAGGAAGGTCTTGGAGGAGATGCAACTAGGATCTCCTTCTTCAGAGTAGTTTGTAATAAAAACCTGTGAAAACAAGCTTTTGCTGATGTAATATATAATCCATCTTGTTTCCTGCAAATTATCTTGTCGAGTAGTTAGTAACTCAAAAGATAATTGATGAACAAAAGACTAAGAATTGAAGTTAAATTAATAACTTTATCCTAGCCCCGACTATTTGCTTAGTTTATTTAGATAAACTAAGTAAATAGTGTTAAAGGGGTTTCTAAAAACAGAGAGGTTTGATTAACTTGTAGTTTTTTTTATCACGATTGTCATGCACTGGTCAAAAGAGTAGTAATGAATTGACTATAGAAAGTTCCTTCTAGTGGGCAGGACCACATACAGAGAGGAAAGGCTTCGACTAGGTGATATTACCATCTCCGATCAGATTAATTAAATCGAGAACGGCAACTTGAGTTAGGCAAATGTCTAGAGGACTTTAAAAAATTCGTTCGTCCTTCTTTGGTAGACTCGATAGGTCTGTCTTGGTAGCAAAAGTAGGAAATTGAACAATGCTAGGAAGTTCATTCTAGTGGACATGACCACGTGCTGAGAGGAGAGATTTCGACTAGATTTGTTTCTTCGTCCGACCAGTTGGGACGGAACGAGTACACCAAAAGCAGTTGAATAAATCTAAGAAAGTGCACTCTGCTTAGAGTATTTTTAAAAATAACTGAAGAAATAAACTAAGGTGGAAAAGAGCTAGCTTTAATAATATTTCGACCAAATAGAACCCGAGCTCTTTGTATTGGCAGCAAAAGTGAGTAACGAGTCGACACTAGTAAGCTCCTTCTAGTGGGCAGGACCACGTGCAGAGAGGAGAGGCTTCGACTAGGTGATGTTACCTGCCTTTCGACCAATGTAAAGAAAACTGAGTGTTTGGAATGTAGTCGAAAGATTATGAAAGCACTACTCAAAAATAAGACAATAGAGGTAGAGAACCTGAGGCTTTATTGTCTGAATGGTTTGTTACACATAAAACTTGCGTAACTGGTCGATGTTCCAAGAATTCGAGAGAACTTGGCCGTCTTCCATTGCTAATCGTATTGACCCTGGCCGTGTAACTTCGACCACTGTGTAAGGACCTTCCCACTTGGGAGAAAGTTTATTCCGATTAGACTTGGATTGGCAGAGCCTCAATACCAAGTCACCTACAGCAAGGCTGCGAGGTTGGACCTTATGATCGTAGCATCTGCGCAGGGCTTGTTGGTAGACTGCTGAACGGATTAAGGCCTGGTTTCTCCTTTGTTCGAGCAAGTTGATGTCATCCGCTCGAAGTTGTTCTTGGTTGGAGTCATTGACCGTATCTTTAGTTCCGGAGGAAGCATGGCTTCGGCTCCGAAGACTAGAAAAAAGGGTGTTTCACCTATAGCCCGACTAGTAGTCATACGAACTGCCCATAATATGGAGGGTAATTCTTGTACCCAAGCCCCCGAGCGCTTGACGAGCTGGTCGAAGACTCGGGTTTTAATTCCCTGCATTATTTGGCCGTTTGCACGTTCGACTGCCACATTGCTTTGGGGATGGGCAACAGAAGCATAACATAACTTGGTACCCAACTCGTCGCAAAATTTCTGAAATTTTGCGCTCGAAAATTGTTTACCATTATCTGTGATTATTCGACTTGGAACTCCAAATCGAGTAATTACGCATCTTATCATGAACCGCTTTCTTTGCTTCGTTGTTATCCTGATTCTGAGTTCGGCCGATCCATTTTGTGAATGTATCAATAGCCACAAAAGGAACTCAAAACCTCCCGGAGCTTTGGGGAACGGTCCTAGGATATCGAGACCCCAGGTCGCAAAAGGCCAAGACAGAGGTATCGTTTGTAATGCTTGAGCTGGTTGGTGTATTTGCCTGATATGAAACTGGCATTGGACACACTTTTTAACCAACTCTTTAGCATTGTCTGTGTCATGGCAAGAGAAACCTTGTCGAAGGCCTTACCGACCAGCTCAGAGGAAGCATGAGTTCCACAGATGCCACCGTGTATGTCGTGAAGGAGTGTTAATCCTTCACTCATGGAATGCATCGCATGAGCACCCCATGAGTACCTCGCTTATAGAGGACTCCTTCAACCAAAGTATACATTTTGGCTTTTCGATAAGCGATCCGCCTCGGGATCGCCTTTCGTCTGTAACCCTTCAAGATACTCGTAGATGGGAGCCATCCAGGTATCCTCGTATTCTAGAGAGGCCGTCTCAATAGGAGGTGTCTCTGGTTCTTCAACCAGGGACGGCTTCTAGAATTGTTCCAAGAAGACTCCTTTTGGTACTACAGATCGGGAAGAAGCCATTCGAGCAAGCTGGTATGTGAGGAAATTATCCTTTCGAGGGATGAATTGTGCCTCGAAACCGAAAAATGCTTTTCTATCTTACGCACTTCCGATAAGTACCGAGACATTGTCGGGTTAGAGCACTGGTACTCTTTCTCGACTTGATTCACAATTAGTTGAGAGTCTCCCCTCACGAGTAGTCGGCGAATCGAGAGCGCTTTCGCAGCTCGTATGCCAGCTAGCAAACCTTCGTATTCTTCCACGTTGTTAGTGGCCTGAAAGTTTAATTGTATGGCATACTTTAAGGTCTCTCCGGTAGGAGATACCAGGACCACCCCAGCCCCCGAGTCACTTAAAGTAAGTGACCCGTCAAAGTACATCATCCACTGGTCATGGAAATCGTACTGGGGATCCTGAACAGGTTCAGGATTTGTCCATTCGGCGACAAAATCTGCCAAGATCTGGGATTTAACGGCCATTCGGGACACGAAATGGAGGTCGAACTCCCCAAGTTCGACTGACCATTTTGCCATGCGTCCCGATGTTTCCCTATTCTGGAGGATCGCTCCCAAGGGAAACTCAGACGGTACAGCTATTTTGTGCGCCTGAAAATAATGCCGTAGTTTCCTCGAAGACATGAGGAGGGCATATAGAAGTTTTTGGACCTAAGGGTAACGCTCCTTAGGCCTGTGTAAAACTTCACTAATGTAGTAAACCGGTCATTGTACGTTTTCACGTTCTACAACCAGTACTGCGCTCACTGCTTGTGGCGTGGTAGCTAGGTAAATTAAGAGCGTCTCTTCTGGCCTCGGAGAAACCAAAATAGGAGCACTCGTAAGATATCTCTTGACATCCTCAAAGGCAACATTTTCCTCGTTCAACCACTCAAAACCTTCATGTTTCCTTAGAAGTTTAAAGAAAGGTAGTCCTTTTTCTCCTAGTCGTGCGATGAAACGACTTAAAGCCGCCATGCACCTGTGAGTTTCTGGACTTCTTTCTTTGTGGTTGGAGGATGCATTTGGAGAATGGCCTTTATATTTTCGGGATTTGCTTCGATTCCTCGTATAGATACTAGGAACCTAAGCAATTTTCCTGAAGAGATTTCGAACACACACTTCTCAGGATTGAGTTTTAAGCGGTGCTTTCTGAGGTTGTCGAATGTTTCTTATAGGTCAATGATATGATTAAGTCTCTTGATGCTTTTAACGACTAGATCATCAATATAGGCTTCCAGGTTTTGGCCTACTTGAGATGAAAAAGTCGATTGCATCAAGCATTGAAAAGAAGCACCGGTATTTTTTAGACCAAATGGCATTTTGACATAGCAAAATATACCAAATGGTGTAATGAATGCGGTCTTTTCTTCATCGTCTAGACACATATTGATCTGGTGGTATCCAGAATATGTATCTAAAAAACTTAACATTTCACAACCTACACTAGAATCAACCAACTGATCGATACGAGGTAAAGGAAAATTATCTTTTGGACAAGCTTTATTAAGATCAGTGAAGTCTATGCACGTACGCCATTTGCCGTTCGACTTCCTAACCATTACAGGATTAACCAATCACTCTGGGTGGTCGACTTCTCTTATAAAGCCTGCTTTAAGTAGCTTGTCCAATTCTGATTTAATAGCATCTCGTCGATCAGGGGCAAATCTCCGTAGTTTTTGTTTTACGGGTACTTTGTTAGGCCATAAAGCTAGCCTGTGCTCGATCACCTCCCTAGGGACTCCGGGCATGTCGGATGCTTGCCACACGAAGACATCTGCGTTAGCTCAGAGGAAGGTGATGAGGGCGTCTTCCTACTTGGGGTCAGAAGTATCCCCAATGCGAACAGTCTTCGAGGGCTCCCCTGCGTCCAGAGGAATCTCTTTGACCTGGTCGTTCGGCTTTGGTGCAGCTTTAGACGTCGATTTGTTAGTCGAAGGCTGACTTTCTTCTCGAGTTGGTATTTGACCAACTATCTCGAGGGATCGACGGTCGCAGGTATGCGCCATCTTCTTGTCACAATGGATTGTGATTACTCCTTTGGGACCTGGCATCTTAAGACATTGATACCTGTAATGAGTAGCCATTAAAAATTTTGCCAAAGTTGGCCGTCCGAGTATGGCGTTATATGCTGTATCGAAATCGACCACATCAAAGGAGATTTTCTCTGTCCTAAAATTACTTGGAGAACCAAATGTTAAAGGAAGAGAAAATTGGCCAATAGGTTTGGCTGAAGACCCCGGTACGATCCCATGATAGGAGTATCGTACTGGCCTTACCTTAGTCCTGGGTACTTGCATCTCGTCCAGGGCACTCGTAAACAGGATGCTTAACCAGCTGCCACCATCAACTAAAACTCGATTGACCCAACAATTGTTGATGGCGGGTTCGACCACGATCGGATATCGACCTAGTCGGGTCGAAGGAATGCAGTCACCCTTCTCAAGGGAGATGGTGACTTCCGACCACTTCGGTAATTTATTGACGAGAGGAGGGTCTACGGAGTTTACCTCATGTTCGGCAGCTTTAAGCTGTCACTTTGACTCGTATGCCGACGATCCCCCCGTGGATGTGCTCGACGGTATGTTGCGGATCCTAGAACAACATATCCTCATCGTCATCTGACGACTTACGACCACTTGTTTGCCCTACCTGCTCGAGAGTGGGAAGTGGTCCTTTGCCGTTGTAGTAGTCCTTGAGTTTTCGTTGAAAAACTCGGCAGTTGTGAAGGTCATGTCCTTCCTTTTTATGGAAAGGACACCACCTAGGCTTGTCGTTCTTCCGATCAGGGCGCTTACCTTTTCCTCGGTCGGAGTACAGCTTGGAGCTTCGTAGCTCTTTATCATTTACAGCCAAGATCTCCTTGGAACCGTTGGCTTGCGATTTTTGACCCTTCGCCTTGTTCTTGGACTTCTTCTCTTTCTTATCCTTCTTCTTGCCACCTTCGCCTGGCTCTCAAGAGGTATTATCTTCTTGATCAATGATGTTGTTCCACTCGACCACCTCAGAAGCAGTCGCATATCGATCAGCCATCTCAAAGAGTTCGACGACAGTAGTGGGAGGATTCAAAGCGATATCCTCCGTTATCCTTCTACTACGGACTCCTTGATTGAAAGCCCTGATGACAGATGAGTCAGAAACTTCCAGAATTGAATTACAAACCTGACTAAAGCGCTTGATGAATTGGCGCAAGGTCTCGTGGTCGTTCTGTCTCATCCAGTGCAAGTCGTCCTCCTTCCCAGGACGATTGTAGGTGCCTTGGAAGTTCGCCAGTAGAAGGTCGCAGAGGTGTTGCCAAGAATAGATCGACTCGAGTGGTTGGTTTAGTAACAATGATCGAGCAGACCCTTCGAGCACAGTTGGAAGGTAATTCGCCATTACATGCTCACCTCCTCCTGCTACTCAGACAGTTGTTGTATAAATTTGAAGGAACTCGATGGGATTTTGGGATCCATCGAACTTCTCCATGTTCACTGGTCGAAAACGAGGGGGCCAACGAACAGCTTGGAGGTCAAGCGAGAATGCCCGACATCCGATAATGACTTCTTGACGCCTCCTTTGCAGGAAAGAATGGTTTATATTACCAGGTGATCGTATTCAACGATACCCAGTAACAGGTTGACCCGACCTGTAGTAGGTCTCAGTCCTACGAGGGAAATACTCCTCGTATTCCATCTGCTGCTACAGATTTCCATGTCGGAATTGTGAGGACCCCCGGGTTATCTCCGTACGACCGAGATTAAACATGGTCTTAAGGACATAACTCTAGAGCCTCAAGTAAATGGATTCCAACTTAACTCGATCTTAGTGAAGGGCTTAACTACAAACTAGAGCCCCGGCGATCATGCGCGCTGCTCCTCTGCAAGCACTACATGATTGTCGGTTCCCAACAAGTTAAGCACTACACTTAGTGAGTTAAATAGGAAGCCACAAACAGCGAGTATGCAATCATATTGGCTCCCAAGATCAACGACCAATATGCTCATACTCTCATACAACGTTGATCACATCCATACAACAACATACATAGATAGTTCAAAAGACATACAACGTAATAGTTAAAGTTTACATCTATTATAAGCGGCCAATCGCCAAATTCAAATAAGAGTCTTAAGTAGCAACGAAGCAAGTAAATAAACCAAAATATCCAGCATGGTATGCCCCATAACCCATCGGCAACCTACTGGGAGTTAAATGATAGCATTACTCGTCAATGTCGCCTAAATCGACACTAACGAGCTCAACGGGCTCAAAGTCTTCCTCACCTGAAATTGCAGCAACCGGTTGAGTACAAAGGTACTGCAAGTCTTACACAAATAAAAATTAGTCATGCTAGAGGTTGTTCCAAAGGATGGCTCATATTGGCTTAGTTTTGCAAAAGAGACGCAACAATTTACAACCTACACATACTAGTTTTTCAAGTGCCATTTTGAAATCAGATTTGAAGTAGATGTAAAGCATGTGAATAAGTAGTAAATTGAATAACAAATGAATCATACAAATGACAAAGTGGCTGTCCACTTTGATACAACAACATACATGAATATCCCATTCATGACGATACCAAGTTATAACCACAATTTTAATTCCAAGTCTAACAATAAGCAGCCACAAACTCAAGCGGTCGTCCATAACCGCGGACACGGCTATTCGAATAGATTTATACCCTGCAGGGGTGTACTACTTTACCCACACGACTTGATTAGCCCGTAAGCCTCCAGATGCCTCCGAATATAGCATACTTCCTATGGTATGCCGCCGTAAATCAAGATATGGTCATTTTAGCAAGAAGATCCTATTGGGCTAAGTCCCGAAAACCACAGGCTCCTAGGCAACATAAGACGTCCTTCGTCTATATGCCCTATCGCCCATAAGGAAAACATAGGACGTCACGGTCCCATGCCTTTATAATTTCCACAACCGAGGGACCTAACACAACAAAAGCTTCCCCCTACTTAACCATACGACGCCCATACACCGCGTGTGATAGCACGAGTTTTGCTTGAACCGTAGGTACCCAAAGTTCGGTCCTTAATTGTCCGCATAAGCCAACCACATACCCAATCTCGTGCACAAGGCACCATCACTAACCATCACTTGTCCAGACCAAAGGTTCATTTAAAATGACAAAATTTTAACTCACAAAACAGATACGAAGATCTGAAATAAACAGGAAGTAATAAAGATTGTGTTTCCCATAATTGTCGGGTTATTCCCGACAATCAGACTACCGTTCTAGACTTGCATGGCTAAGCAAACACATACCACGTAAATCACACATCTTATCTTAGCATTTCAGTACTGGAATAATTCATGGATAACCACAATGACAAGGTAATAGGATGTATCTAACTATCCATCACAAAAATAGCGACATTATCAAAAATAGCATGCAAGCAATTATCATTGCACTAACTTAATAAAACTGGGATCAAATATGATGCAAAAGAAAGTTCAAATGATGCTTGCCTTTCAGGGAGTTCACTTGCTCACTCTCGGTTACATACTCACTTACTTCCAGCAACTCGGAATCTATAGAAAAACGATATCGAATAAACATCGAGAAAAGCCCAAAAATTCAAAGTGCTCAAAAATTCATGAATTTTCTACAGTAGCTAGATGATGATTTTAGATGAATTTAGGTGAAAGAATTATTCCATTTGGACTTAGTATGTGAGAGTTATGAAGGTTTGAAAATCAGTTTTCAGGAAATTCCAATTTAATTCAATTCGGTTACTGTTCACTTAATTTAATTTTTTGGCCAAAATTTGTAGAGCAGTGGTGAGGATGAGGATTATATAGATGGATAGGAATATTAATATAAGATCAAAATAGCTTGGTTTATCTCATTTGGAGTTTTTATGAATTAGTTATGAATTTTTAAAGTTAAAAGCATTTTCTAATTCAAAAGTAAAACAATCTTTGGATAACTTTCCAAAAACTATATTCTCTGTGGCAGAGACATATTTCAAAGCTATTTCAAATTAAAATACAGTTAAAAATAAAATTATCAAACTTGGTTTCACTTGATTTGGAGTTGGCTTGCACTAGTTATGAATTTTTGAAGTTAAATGAATACGTAGTGCACATAAAAATTGTATTCGGATTTTTCCAAATCATTTAATACTTTTTATGTACATGCTAACCTAGCCTTTGTCACCACAAAAGAGGCCTAAGTATTTCCTTTTATTTTCTATTTAATTCCTAAAGTAAAGCATCTACCAAAGAAATCTAATATTCTCAATATCATTGACTTAACCAATTCTTCGGTGTTGAATCCCATCACATGCATAACACTCGCTGATCATATTCTCATATCTTGATCTAAATCCCATACTAACCTTCACTAAGGCATAATCAAGGTAGTCAATCCAACAAATAATTCCTGGACTCATGAACTTCCATCTACTCAACCCTTTTAGTAATCATATGAAATCCACCAAATGATAAGCATATGACCAAGACTAAATCAATCAATCATTCTCCGATATACTATTTAAGCTAATACTAACTATCTAGCTCTACTAGTCTTGCCTCGCAAATCACATTCAGAAACACCAAAATTTCCACCAATCGAGATTTATTTGACTTACCGATACCTAATGATCTTTATAATTTAATAGCACATCCAACATTTAATAGCTCACTAATAAATCAACTTACATCCATTTCACGGACTAGTCGTGTATGACATATACTAATCCAACATGAGAAAAATCTCCAATTAATATATTATCCAAAGATCACCACTAACGTTTATGCCACTTCAAAATAATATCCTTCGATCACATAATCCAATCATACATTTAATCTAGCATCTACCGAACAACACTACACATATCCCGCCACAATAATCTAATTATTCACATCCACCAATATATCGACACCCAATCACGCCTACGCACAAATAAGACATAACCATAGGATTATTCCAGTCTTAAGTTACCAAAATATTTTTTACAATTGAACATGCATAAAAAGATGCCATGCTCATGACTAATATGCAACATGCACGACTAATATCGTAGCGCGGTAACAAAAATAATACTAAGGTTTTACCACAACGCTAGGCGTGCGTATCGTCGCCGGACGATGCCTTCTCGGCTCCGCATCCACGTCCACCGTAGTCGTCGCCGACTTGTTTGCGTCCCGCTCGGCCTCTGGTCTACATCCATGTCCGTGTCCCGCTCCGCGTCGCTGCATGCATGACCGTCTGCATGCATGCGCCGCGTTATCAGCCGGCACCTCCACACCGCCGTCAAGTGTGGGCCCACGCTCGCTGCCGCTCCACAGCCTTGCGCCACTTGCTGCTAACTCGTCGAGGCCGGCTTCACCTCTAGATGGCTCCGGTCCACAGGTAGCCAAGTCAAGCATTAGAACATGTTTTCTTCAAATCCCACGTATATATGTATGATATTACATACTAGAAAAGTGGCAGAAGACTCACCCGATCTAAACCTGATGGCTTAGAGCTTCCTAGCCTATGCCATTGCTACAAACTACAGCCAAGCCACATGGAGCTGCAGCAATACACGCATGCAACATACATACACGCACATGCATAGGAGAGAAGACATGCATGCGTGCTGCACTGCCTGCTCTGGAGCCGTCACCTTGCCGCTGGGATGTGCTGCCGCTCCTTCCACGCCGCTGCATGAACTGCTGCTCCACCGCCGTGGTACCGCTGACGCCGTCGCTGTGGCTGCAGCCCACCATGCCCACCACGCTGCTGCTGCGTGCATAGCCCGAGCTAGCTGCTGGCCGTCCACCAGAACGCCGCTGTAGTAACTCTCGGCCGCGTGCATGCAGCGCATCGGCTCCTCCTTGCCGCTTGGCCACCATGGCCTCCCTTCACTGCTGCAACGAGCTCCCCACTGCTCCTCATTCCTCTCTTTCAAACCACTCACAAAGCCTTGCATGCAAAAACTAACCGGATGAATGGCTTGCTCTTGCGATGAGGAACGTAGCTACCTAACATGCATTGAGAGATTTGAGGTTTTGATTTGGAGTATGAGGAGAGAAGGTGAGAGCTTGAGCTCTTGAGTGAGAAAGAATGGAGAGGATGCTGCTGTAGTGCTGTTCGGTTTGGGGAAGGAGATGGGAAATGACAGTGTGGGGGCTGGCTGTGTAGTGCTCCAACGAAAAGTAAAGTGGCAGTGGATAGCTTGGTTCAGCTGTGAGAAGGAAATGGGCAGTGGGAAAATGATGCCTTTGCACGTTGGTTCGGCTGGGAAAAAAATTCGGATGAATAGTAGGCAGCAAATAAAACAAATGGGCTGAGAGAGTTAAAGAATATTTAGGCACAGAAGTTTAATTCCAAAAATCATGAAATTTTTAGGGAGGTACCTGACATAATGTCGGTGCTTAGGTAAAATTTTCAGGAATTTATTCAGAGTGTGATCCTCTCTAAAAATCTTTGAAGTTTCTGTTTGCTCGGAAGAAGGATAGCAGTACAGTTCTTCCTCTTTTCTCCGGCTCGCTCCAACAACCTTGCATGCGTGAACTAACCACCAAATTGGAAAGCTCTCGAGGCGACAATCGCATAGCGGTATAACATGCATTGTCGGATTCTTGATTTTTGGTGGTGATCGCGAAGAGAGAAGTTGGGGAAAAGAATGTGCATGCAGGCGTTCCATCTGCTACTTCTTTTCGCCTTTTAGTGAATTCGCTCAAACTGCCATGCATGCGAAAACGAATTGCGGAATTGGGTTGGTCGTGCGATAACGATCGCGATGGTATGACATGCATGGCTTGGTTTTGAGTTTTTGGATGAGATTATAAAGAGAGAAGCGAAGAGAGTTAGCAGGGAAGGAAAAAGGGACATGACCGGGAAAAGAAAGAACATGCAGGCGATTCACCTGTGGTCGGTCGTACTGAAATAGAACGCCGGTACTAATGCATGCATAATGGTATAATTTTTGAAATGCATGTGAAAACAAGAGATCAATACAATTAATTTTAATTTTAATAATATTTTTTTAACATAGTCTTTCAAACAATTTGGTTTAATAAAATGCAACCTTTTAATTAATTCAATTTGATTTTCAAAGTAACATTTTGATTAAACACTGGAAAATTTTTAAAACCTAGTCAAATATTTAATAGATCACCCAATTAAATATTAACATCCCGATTCTGAAAATCGGGGTGTTACAAACCTCCCCCCCTTAGAAAGAATCTCGTCCCGAGATTCTGGACGGAAAGAAGGATGGGGGCAGAAAGTCTTAGTCGCTTTGTTAAAATCCGATCTTCTTTTCAAAGATTGAATGACTCAATCTTCAACCAATACCACTACAATCCCAACACTATCGGTTCCGTAACCTCTAATTGTTGTTCATCCAATAAAAATCCACCGATCATATTTAGTCTAAAGTAGGCACACTCCAATCGATCGTTCCACAATTTATATTTTAACCTCCAAAATTGCTTGCTTTGACGTAATCCTCCAAACCACTATAAATGCATAGTTTTGATCTGATCTCTAATAAGGACATCGACTTACTTCTAAAATTTAACAATGCATAAGTGAGCACAAACCTCTGTTAATCCATTCTCATAGTACAGATTGTGGTTTAACTTCTATTTCGATCACATTTTCGGGAACACTAATAATCCTAAGTGAAACCACCATATTGCTCACATATTCCATTAAACTTGCTTCATAAAATTATATCGTAGGGTATCCCCAATATAACTCTCAAATCATGAGCACTAAAGAACCATATTTCAATGCCTATAATCCACCCATAAATTATTTGTTGGTTTCCAACAATTTTCCTTACAACAATTTAAATTCCAAAAAGAGGGTATGTCCATGCAAGATCAAATTACATCTTCAAGCAATGCCTCTATATTTCTACTTCTCAACCTTTTGTTAGCGTGGTCAATCTACCCGCACTAACCAATCCACCAATTACTTCCAATTAACCTTTTAAGGTCTAATATACCTCCTTTATCAAAAGTCAACTCCAACCTAGGTAAATCAAGTCATCAAAAGGTCATCCATCTAAGGTGAGTTTGTAATCCAACCATAATTCAAATAGTTTGAATCACTAACTTAGTCTAGATCAAGTTATCCACAATAATTGTCTTAGTTCAAATCAACAATGTTAACTCGATGTTTTCCATAGTCTACTTATCCTCAAGCATTTTCTAAATCCAACGGCTACATTTAATCATCCATAATTAATCCAATTATATCATCCTTGGGACAACTATTCCCAAAGAGATAAATGCCATATTCAATTCTCGTTACCATCCACTACATGACCATTCAATCACCTAGTCATTCTCCATCTCTAGAAGTATTACGATCGGGTCATATACTCAAATACGACTTCACAAATCTCAAATGATCCTCATAAGCATCCATCAAAATTTATAATCTCATCACAATTTCAAATTCTAACTTTATCACACTAAACCAAAATATGACTAACAATCTTATTGCCATAATGACTAAGATATATCTTCAATCAAAATCCCCAAGTGAACCCATAAATTAATTGTTTAAGCCTACTACATGTGTTCTATGAGTTCTACCTACATATTTCTCTAATATAAATCCAACATCATCAGCAGGCAAGCTTAAACATCACTATAATAGTTCCATTTATACTCATATCGTAACCTCTCGATGGTAACGTCTACCATAATCCACAATTGATCTCATAAAGGTTAATATCCCACAATTCAAAATCTAATTAACTCTTCTAAGATCATATTCGGGACCATGAGTAGTAATTCAATCTCAATTATCATATATCACTCGACAATGTACAACCACCAATATCAACCAAACATAAAAGATCTAAATAAAGATAAAATAGTAGTTATTCAATCATATCCTTCTCTTTACCGATTCCGCTATCAATCTCTTAATCAACGCATACGACTTCCATTAAAGGGATGAGAGGAAAAGCATAGGGTAGGGAAACAACAGGTAAGGTCCTTAATTCAATTTAGAGATTTGAAGCTCCAAAACACAAGAACCAACTTGAAACAAACGAAAAAGAAGGAAGTAGGGACAGCACAAGATACAATTGAAACACGGTTAGTTTTCCAACATAGTTGCGATACAACACGCCTACAGGCGATGCACAACTACTTGGAACAAAAGAGAGCAAATGATTGCCACAAAATCCAGCGTCTACCAGCTAAGTAATAATATCATTAGGGCGTATATAATCTAAGAATAAACCTTAATTTAACCCTAACTTCGCAGCAAGGCACCTTCTTTTTGTCCTTTCATCAATGCTCTAGACACGAGAGAAACCTATGAATATACGAGCTTGACGTCTTGGTTCAAGATTGAGTACTTGCCCTCCTTCTTTAGGAAGACGGCACTCCGATGGTGCAGACGCATATGAGGAGACCTCGTTCTCCCCATAAAGCACACACTTTGTCTACAAATCCAATGTTGCATATGGGTTGCGAGGCGCTTTTGAGCCGCAGTGAGGCGATGCCACGTCTCCCATAACTCATGCATAGTGCAATGATGGATCGATCCATGATGTGAATCAACCTTGCCACTATCGCGCTTAAGGGTCTTCCCAGATGAATCCTAGCAAAGTGTTCACTTGCGCACGCGTGCTTGCATGGGAAAGTGGTAGTATGGTGGTGAGCTAACTCCGTCAAGTCATGACGAAGATGGCTCGATGCCACACGAGCCACTTCTGCTGCAACGCCGCGGCCTCAGAGGTGCCACGCTACCGAAACCGTATGGGATACTCACATCACGCATCTAGCAATGATATTGATCACTGCCAAGTACTCCATCCCTGGTCCTTGATCCCGATGGTAGATGGAGTATTAGGGTTGATAAGTGAAGTTCGCTCTTCACATTATATCTCTAGAAGCGCCGGTTATTCGTCCGCATCTTCCGCTTGGGTCTCCCTAACCAGGTACTGGCGACTCTTCCAAGGACAGAATGGCAAGATGAGTTATTTTTGTAAATCAAACAAGAATAAGGTGAGAAATGATAATAAGATGGATGAGGAATAAAAGATATCCTAACTTAGCTTTTCTCAAATTAGTTTGATACTTTGAAAATAGTTTTAGACCAATGGATTGGCTAAACTTAACGCCCATGCTATCTCTAACCTCAACAAGATGGCTCGATACCAACGCTGTGAGGACCCCCGGGTTATCTCCGTAAGACCGAGATTAAACATGGTCTTAAGGACATAACTCTAGAGCCTCAAGTAAATGGATTCCAACTTAACTCGATCTTAGTGAAGGGCTTAACTACAAACTAGAGCCCCGGCGATCATGCGCGCTGCTCCTCTGCAAGCACTACATGATTGTCGGTTCCCAACAAGTTAAGCACTACACTTAGTGAGTTAAATAGGAAGCCACAAACAGCGAGTATGCAATCATATTGGCTCCCAAGATCAACGACCAATATGCTCATACTCTCATACAACGTTGATCACATCCATACAACAACATACATAGATAGTTCAAAAGACATACAACGTAATAGTTAAAGTTTACATCTATTATAAGCGGCCGACCGGCCAAATTCAAATAAGAGTCTTAAGTAGCAACGGAAGCAAGTAAATAAACCAAAATATCCAGCATGGTATGCCCCATAACCCATCGGCAACCTACTGGGAGTTAAATGATAGCATTACTCGTCAATGTCGCCTAAATCGACACTAACGAGCTCAACGGGCTCAAAGTCTTCCTCACCTGAAATTGCAGCAACCGGGTTGAGTACAAAGGTACTCGCAAGTCTTACACAAATAAAAATTAGTCATGCTAGAGGTTGTTCCAAAGGATGGCTCATATTGGCTTAGTTTTGCAAAAGAGACGCAACAATTTACAACCTACACATACTAGTTTTTCAAGTGCCATTTTGAAATCAGATTTGAAGTAGATGTAAAGCATGTGAATAAGTAGTAAATTGAATAACAAATGAATCATACAAATGACAAAGTGGCTGTCCACTTTGATACAACAACATACATGAATATCCCATTCATGACGATACCAAGTTATAACCACAATTTTAATTCCAAGTCTAACAATAAGCAGCCACAAACTCAAGCGGTCGTCCATAACCATGACACGGCTATTCGAATAGATTTATACCTGCGGGGGTGTACTACTTACCCACACGACTTGATTAGCCCGTAAGCCTCCGGATGCCTCCGAATATAGCATACTTCCTATGGTATACCGCCGGGTAAATCAAGATATGGTCATTTTAGCAAGAAGATCCTATTGGGCTAAGTCCATAAAACCACGGGCTCCTAGGCAACATAAGACGTCCATCGTCTATATGCCCTATCGGCCCATAAGGAAAACATAGGACGTCACGGTCCCATGCCTTTATAATTTCCACAACCGAGGGACCTAACACAACAAAAGCTTCCCCCTACTTAACCATACGGCGCCCATACACCGCGTGTGATAGCACGAGTTTTGCTTGAACCGTAGGTACCCAAAGTTCGGTCCTTAATTGTCCAGACAAGCCAACCACATACCCAATCTCGTGCACAAGGCACCATCACTAACCATCACTTGTCCAGACCAAAGGTTCATTTAAAATGACAAAATTTTAACTCACAAAACAGATACGAAGATCTGAAATAAACAGGAAGTAATAAAGATTGTGTTTCCCATAATTGTCGGGTTATTCCGACAATCGACTACCGTTCTAGACTTGCATGGCTAAGCAAACACATACCACGTAAATCACACATCTTATCTTAGCATTTCAGTACTGGAATAATTCATGGATAACCACAATGACAAGGTAATAGGATGTATCTAACTATCCATCACAAAAATAGCGACATTATCAAAAATAGCATGCAAGCAATTATCATTGCACTAACTTAATAAAACTGGGATCAAATATGATGCAAAAGAAAGTTCAAATGATGCTTGCCTTTCAGGGAGTTCACTTGCTCACTCTCGGTTACATACTCACTTACTTCCAGCAACTCGAATCTATAGAAAACGATATCGAATAAACATCGAGAAAAGCCCAAAAATTCAAAGTGCTCAAAAATTCATGAATTTTCTACAGTAGCTAGATGATGATTTTAGATGAATTTAGGTGAAAGAATTATTCCATTTGGACTTAGTATGTGAGAGTTATGAAGGTTTGAAAATCAGTTTTCAGGAAATTCCAATTTAATTCAATTCGGTTACTGTTCACTTAATTTAATTTTTTGGCCAAAATTTGTAGAGCAGTGGTGAGGATGAGGATTATATAGATGGATAGGGAATATTAATATAAGACCAAAATAGCTTGGTTTATCTCATTTGGAGTTTTTATGAATTAGTTATGAATTTTTAAAGTTAAAAGCATTTTCTAATTCAAAAGTAAAACAATCTTTGGATAACTTTCCAAAAACTATATTCTCTGTGGCAGAGACATATTTCAAAGCTATTTCAAATTAAAATACAGTTAAAAATAAAATTATCAAACTTGGTTTCACTTGATTTGGAGTTGGCTTGCACTAGTTATGAATTTTTGAAGTTAAATGAATACGTAGTGCACATAAAAATTGTATTCCGGATTTTTCCAAATCATTTAATACTTTTTGCGTACATGCTAACCTAGCCTTTGTCACCACAAAAGAGGCCTAAGTATTTCCTTTTATTTTCTATTTAATTCCTAAAGTAAAGCATCTACCGGCAAATCTAATATTCTCAATATCATTGACTTAACCAATTCTTCGGTGTTGAATCCCATCACATGCATAACACTCACTGATCATATTCTCATATCTTGATCTAAATCCCATACTAACCTTCACTAAGGCATAATCAAGGTAGTCAATCCAACAAATAATTCCTAGACTCATGAACTTCCATCTACTCAACCCTTTTAGTAATCATATGAAATCCACCAAATGATAAGCATATGACCAAGACTAAATCCGTCAATCATTCTCCGATATACTATTTAAGCTAATACTAACTATCTAGCTCTACTAGTCTTGCCTCGCAAATCACATTCAGTAAACACCAAAATTTCCACCAATCGAGATTTATTTGACTTACCGATACCTAATGATCTTTACAATTTAATAGCACATCCAACATTTAATAGCTCACTAATAAATCAACTTACATCCATTTCACCGGACTAGTCGGGTATGACATATACTAATCCAACATGAGAAAAATCTCCAATTAATGTATTATCCAAAGATCACCACTAACGTTTATGCCACTTCAAAATAATATCCTTCGATCACATAATCCAATCATACATTTAATCTAGCATCTACCGAACAACACTACACATATCCCGCCACAATAAGCTAATTATTCACATCCACCAATATATCGACACCCAATCACGCCTACGCACAAATAAGACATAACCATAGGATTATTCCAGTCTTAAGTTACCAAAATATTTTTTTACAATTGAACATGCATAAAAAGATGCCATGCTCATGACTAATATGCAACATGCACGACTAATATCGTAGCGCGGTAACAAAAATAATACTAAGGTTTTACCACAACGCTAGGCGTGCGTATCGTCGCCGGGCGATGCTTTCTCGGCTCCGCATCCACGTCCACCGTAGTCGCCGCGCCGACTTGTTTGCGTCCCGCCGCCTCTCGTCTACATCCATGTCCGTGTCCCGCTCGCGTCGCTGCATGCATGACCGTCTGCATGCATGCGCCGCGTTATCGGCCGCACCTCCACACCGCCGTCAAGTGTGGGCCCACGCTGCCGCTCCACAGCCTTGCGCCACTTGCTGCTAACTCGTCGAGGCCGGCTTCACCTCTAGATGGCTCCGGTCCACAGGTAGCCAAGTCAAGCATTAGAACATGTTTTCTTCAAATCCCACGTATGTATGATATTACATACTAGAAAAGTGGCAGAAGACTCACCCGATCTAAACCTGATGGCTTAGAGCTTCCTAGCCTATGCCATTGCTACAAACTACAGCCAAGCCACATGGAGCTGCAGCAATACACGCATGCAACATACATACACGCACATGCATAGGAGAGAAGACATGCATGCGTGCTGCACTGCCTGCTCTGGAGCCGTCACCTTGCCGCTGGGATGTGCTGCCGCTCCTTCCACGCCGCTGCATGAACTGCTGCTCCACCGCCGTGGTACCGCTGACACCGTCGCTGTGGCTGCAGCCCACCATGCCCACCACGCTGCTGCTGCGTGCATAGCCCGAGCTAGCTGCTGGCCGTCCACCAGAACGCCGCTGTAGTAACTCTCGGCCGCGTGCATGCAGCGCATCGGCTCCTCCTTGCCGCTTGGCCACCATGGCCTCCCCTTCACTGCTGCAACGAGCTCCCCCACTGCTCCTCATTCCCTCTCTTTCAAACCACTCACAAAGCCTTGCATGCAAAAACTAACCGGATGAATGGCTTGCTCTTGCGATGAGGAACGTAGCTACCTAACATGCATTGAGAGATTTGAGGTTTTGATTTGGAGTATGAGGAGAGAAGGTGAGAGCTTGAGCTCTTGAGTGAGAAAGAATGGAGAGGATGCTGCTGTAGTGCTGTTCGGTTTGGGGAAGGAGATGGGAAATGACAGTGTGGGGGGGCTGGCTGTGTAGTGCTCCAACGAAAAGTAAAGTGGCAGTGGATAGCTTGGTTCAGCTGTGAGAAGGAAATGGGCAGTGGGAAAATGATGCCTTTGCACGTTGGTTCGGCTGGGAAAAAAAATTCGGATGAATAGTAGGCAGCAAATAAAACAAATGGGCTGAGAGAGTTAAAGAATATTTAGGCACAGAAGTTTAATTCCAAAAATCATGAAATTTTTAGGGGAGGTACCTGACATAATGTCGGTGCTTAGGTAAAATTTTCAGGAATTTATTCAGAGTGTGATGCTCTCTAAAAATCTTTGAAGTTTCTGTTTGCTCGGAAGAAGGATAGCAGTACAGTTCTTCCTCTTTTCTCCGGCTCGCTCCAACAACCTTGCATGCGTGAACTAACCACCAAATTGGAAAGCTCTCGAGACGACAATCGCAACGGTATAACATGCATTGTCGGATTCTTGATTTTTGGTGGTGATCGCGAAGAGAGAAGTTGGGGAAAAGAATGTGCATGCAGGCGTTCCATCTGCTACTTCTTTTCGCCTTTTAGTGGATTCGCTCAAACTGCCATGCATGCGAAAACGAATTGCGGAATTGGGTTGGTCGTGCGATAACGATCGCGATGGTATGACATGCATGGCTTGGTTTTGAGTTTTTGGATGAGATTATAAAGAGAGAAGCGAAGAGAGTTAGCAGGGAAGGAAAAAGGGACATGACCGGGAAAAGAAAGAACATGCAAAGCGATTCACAGTGGTCGGTCAGATCAAATAGAACGCCGTACTAATGCATGCATAATGGTATAATTTTGAAATGCATGTGAAAACAAGAGATCAATACAATTAATTTTAATTTTAATAATATTTTTTTAACATAGTCTTTCAAACAATTTGGTTTAATAAAATGCAACATTTTAATTAATTCAATTTGATTTTCAAAGTAACATTTTGATTAAACACTGGAAAATTTTTAAAACCTAGTCAAATATTTAATAGATCACCCAATTAAATATTAACATCCCGATTCTGAAAATCGGGGTGTTACAGGAATGGTGAGCGATCACCTCTCCGAGGGGCTTGTTGATTATCTGACGTTCGAAGGACATTTCTCCGAGTAGGAGATCGATGTGACTTGTCTTTGCGCCGATCTCTACGCGGGGTATTGTTCGAACGACTGGTAGTTGAGAAAGTTGTATTGCTATGACTTCCTGAATGATGTTGGTGAGGTGCTTCCAGTCTTGCCATCGTGGTCTGAAGCCTTTGTGCGGTCTCTTCGACGAAGAGGTCGTAGTCTGGCGCTCGGGCGAGCTCTCGAGTAGGGTTCTCGAGCAAGTCGTTAATGTGCTGGAGTTCTTGAGCTTCCTTTGATTGATACTGGATGCGTCCAGGTAGATTTTTCTGGGCTGCAATTTTCTTCCGTCGAATAGCCTCAAGATCTTCCACATCAAATCCTTGAGACTGCCTCAATGGAGTAAGAGTATGTCGAGGATTTCCCTCACGCTCATCAAAGTGTTGGTTCTGTTCGTCACCAGTGGTGCCCTTGCCATTGCCACGAGGGGGCGCAGTGCGTGATCTTCAGGGAGTGTCCCTAGCTCGGTCGCTAGAAGAGTGACCTTGATCTGAGGGAATGACGAAGACCTCTTGTTGATGATTCTCACTTGTGCTCGAGGCCTCCCCGCTTGAGGAGTAGTCGAGAGACACCATCTGGCTACTTGGAGTAATCCCCTCCAGGAAGGGGAACTCTGGGTTATAACCGTCTCTGTCTGCAGGTGTGACCTGCGGAGAGATGGTCGAATTTGTAGGAAAAGCATGCTTGATCCCGCTCTCTCTGGAGTTATCCGGAGAGAGGACCACCAGATGCTGGTGAAGCCCTGGAATTGTGGCTTCCAGAACTTGTCTTACCAAGTCGGACCGCCTTAGGGGGACTTGGATACATGGAGGAAAAACTCTCGTCGTGTTGTGAGCCCGCCTGGGTGTAGTCCTGATTGTGGTCAGATTGACCCTTGTCCTTTGAGGGAACTGATTCCTCTGTTGGATATATTGTTGTGGGGGATAAGGATCCCTCCTCAACTCCATCAGTGGCATGGTCTCCTGGATCTGCAGAAAGATCTCTGGAGGCAGCAACACCATCGGATCAGTCGATACTCGATTCGTAATCGAAACCGGCATCCATATCGACGTCTGCGTAATCTGCCAAGTCAAACCAGTTCTCCTCGTTCCATTCTCCTGCCATGAGTGCATGAGATTTGGAAAAAGAGAGTATGTTGACAAGAGATTACCGGAAGATCCCACGGTCGGTGCCAACTGTCGGTGTTTTAGAACTGATCTTACGTAAAGATTGTTTGATTGGGGAGTCTCCTAGAATGGAATCACGCAGAGAGATTGACACGGGTATTTTTATACAGGTTCAGGCCTTCTCCGGGGAGAATAACAACCCTACTCCTGTGTGTGTATGATATTGAGTGTATCTTGTACAATCGGGAGAAAAGACTAAGACTATTACATAAGATAGTGACTGTCTTCCCGATTGCTTGCTGTGTTCTCTGATTGCCCTCCCCTTTCTTCTCTGATCGCCGCCTTTATATAGTCGTGAAGGAGTAGCCTTTTCTCCAGGTGAAGAGGCGCCTCATCATATCCTGTAACGGGCACATGTTTGCAGTAATCACCGGAGTGTTAACTCCTTCATGCCGCCTGGCAGTTATTTGTCAGAGATAATGGGGTATTACATGCTATTACTTCGTAGAATAACAGCGTATGTTGACTGCTTGGATTCCTTAATCAATTGGACCCACTCGTCTGTAGGTTTTATTGATCATAAGGTGGTCGTGGCTGACCTGGTCGTAGAAGAGCTTACGACCATGGGGTAGTCGTAAAATAACTTATGACTGGATAATGATCGTAGAAGAACTTGCGACCATAAGGTAGTCGTAGCAAGACTTACGACTATAGGGGTGGTCGTAGAAGAACTTACGACCACTTGGTAGGCTTCTCCCTTGTAAATATAAGGGGTATACATAGGGACCACATGACATCATATTTACCCATAATAAGAATTATAGATAAAAGATAAAATGAGGATTATTAGATCCTCGTCAGAGTCATTAGTAGAGCGAGAACTTACCGATGCTCCTACGGGTAGGGAACTTAAACCCAGAACCCATCCCGTCATGCCCAACACACACACGGATTAATTCCTTTTTCAACACAACACACACAACCTCTTGCGACTCAGAGCTAACACACACCAAAGTACTAAGTCAAGAGAGGTTCCATATCCCTCTCATGTGGTTAGCATGCAAAAGTGCTTGGGTCAGTGTCCAAGATGTTCGGTCCTTGTTGACTCGGGCACTATCCATGCACACCCGACAATCATACCATCCAACCAATGTACCCAAGTCTAAAACATTTTAGTTTTAGATTTAGTTTCTCAAATACAATAAATACATGGGTCCCCTGACCCAAGTAATTTAAAGTGATGATATAATGACCATCGCCGAGGCGATGATCCCCATTCCACCGTTCTAAGCAGTGCTAAGCGACACAACTCGTATACAACATAATACGACCATAACTCATCCACCGAGCTCTAATTATTCGGTGGGGATATTAACCTAAGTTCAGTGGCAAAGGATAATATTTACCTACAGCTCATGCATCTACTAGGAATAACTACCTCTAATGAAAAATAATCATTCAAGTAGAGCATGCATACATACAAGTTGCAAACAAGATATTTTGTAATGAAAGTAACAGGATCAATATGATTAGGGGGGGCTGCTTGCCTTGCTGGAGATAATCTTGTTGCAGAGGATCACTCTCGTACTCAGTGAATTCGTCAGAACCTATCAGAAAATTCGAGAAGGCCAATAAGAACGAATAACACCGAGAATACTCAAAAATTCAAATTCATCCAAAAATCCTGAAAATTTTACAAAAGGTAGAGAATGATTTTAAATGAATTTATCAACAAAAACCAATTGATTTGGAGTTTGCATGCAAAAGTTATAGCCAAAACAAAATCAGTATGTTGAATAAATGCCGAAAAATACCTCTTGGGTATTGTTCATCCAAAATTAAATTTTTGGCGAAACTTTCTA
Organism: Phyllostachys edulis; assembly: GCA_036346405.1. NCBI lineage: Eukaryota > Viridiplantae > Streptophyta > Magnoliopsida > Poales > Poaceae > Phyllostachys > Phyllostachys edulis. The sequence goes on along the minus strand of CM070549.1, from coordinate 78,278,406 downwards.
AAGAGGTGGTGAACATGAAATTTTTATGGTAGATAAAGCACCTTTTGAGATGAACAATGGAATTTGATTCACCTCATTTGGAGCTAAAATGAATTTATTATGATTTTTCAAAGTTATGAAAGTAGTGAACAAAACATATATAAAACAATTTTTTTAAGGAAGTAACATGCTCAAAACCTATTCTACAATAAAGTACACTAACAGAGGATTCCGACAAAATTAAGTTTGCTTAAAAAGGAGTTACAGAGAAATACTTATGCATTTTTGAAGTTCAAACAAATTAATAGAACACAAATAAAGCATTTCAGAATATATATAAGCAGTAAATACTTTCTATACCCATCCTATTCTAGCCAAGGACACTGATCAGTGGGGCCATGGTCAAAGCGGTCCTAGCCCACACAGACCTAGTCAAAATGCTTGGCCCTACGTCGTGGCGAAGCGAGTCCATTTGGGGCGCTTAGAACGAGCGGGATCGATTCTAATCGTTGGATCAAGATCGGACGATCCAAACGAGTGGGACATTCGGACGGTCTGAACGGCCCAATAGATCTAAATTGTTGAATTGAAATCGGACAGTCTAAATGGAATGGCGCGTTCGGATGGTCCGAACGGCCCAATTGATCCAGGCCGCTGACATCAAATCGCAGGGTCCAAACGAAATACAGGTTCAAACCCTGGCTTAAGCGAACTGACAAGGGGGTCCTACACGTCAGTGATACACTAACTTAAACTACTGGATTTACACAGATAAGTGAGCTTAAGACATCGATTAATGGCTAATGATTGCTACAGTGCGTGTCCAAAAACGACAACACAGAGCACGCTCTGGACGTGAGCTTCTCTGGCTAATCACCGATGAAGGAGGCTACGACGACATGAGCTAAGGGCTAAAATGGGTTCCTAATACTATTGCGCACTCACTGGTGGCTGGAGCATCGCCGGAGACGAGCTCACGCGGTGGCGCGACGAGGTGGAGCGGAGGTGAAGCTATGGGAAAAATGACAACGATGATATGGCAAAGTTTTAAGCCATCTAATGCACACACTAGCATCAGTAGGGCTCAAGGACCTTACCAAAATGACTCGGATAGGAAAAGCTTGCCAGAGTTGTGCCGGCGACGAAGTCCAGTACTGGCGCTGAGGAAGACAACGAGGAAATGGTGGCCTGAGCAAAAAGAAAGGGCCCAAAAGGCAAGGAAAGCTTTAGAGAGGCTCAGAGATGGAACATGAGCAAGTAATTGAAGAATGGAGCGCCTTACCGGAGTTGGGGACGAAGGGGACAAATTTCGGCCAAACAAGCTCAAATCCAAAATTCGATGTTTCCTGCGAATATAACCCAAAATTAGATTAGGGAAAATGATGATGGTGACCAGTGGCGCAAAGTGACGCGAAGAGATTTGCAAATGAACCACTGGAGCTCTAGTGGCGATGAAGGGCGTCACAGCCAGAATATAGAGCTTGAGCTCTAAGCGATTCCTTTTGGTGGAAGAGGAAAATGGTAGTGTGGATGGTTCAAGAGTGACGAAAAGATAACAAAGAGGCCATTGGAGAGCTTTTATAGGCCCTGGGGCGGAGAAACACAAGAATGGAGCTCCCACGGTGAACTTAGTCCATGGCTCCATCGCGAGTGACAGCGATGCGATGGCGAGGCGATATGAGCATGGGCGAGCGCAGACTTGATGGCCAAACCGCGGGCGCGCGTCAAAAACCAGAGGCGGAGTCGTTGACGATGACGCACGACGGAGCTTGGCCATGGCGAGTTGGCACGGGAGCGGTTGTGACGTGGAGACGATGACCTGACAAGCGGGGCCCACCAGTCAGCGAAACATACGGAAGTGGCTCGGGTGTTTAAACGAACGGGGATGAGTTTCAATAGTTGGATTGAAAATGGACGGCCCTGATTGAGTGTGTCGTTCGGACGGTCCGAACGGCACACTCAATACGGACGGTCAGATCAGGAATGGACGGCTCTGATTGAATTGGCCGTTCGGATGGTCCGAACGGCCCAACCAATCTGGCCCGTTGAAAACGAATCGGACAGCTCACATGAAAGCTAGCTTGAGTTGAGCACGCCGGTGCAGTTAGGCGGTTCAACCAAGTTAAGTGGCTCGAGCCGGGGTTGGGTTTAAGCCCGAGGAACAGTGAAAACTGATTTTTGAGGAGATAAAGCTGAGATGGTTTGTGAATTTTTAGAGAGAGTTCAAAAGCTCCAAAAATTCTAAAATTTTTATGGAAGGTCACTGGATTAGAGAACAACCTTGTGTAATTTTTCCAAAACTTTTCATGTACTGCATTTCTTTCTAAAAAAATCACAAGTTACTGCCTTAGGGTTTTGACCAGGAGTCAAACTGGTTTGACAAGCCTCGAAGAAATAGCAAATAATTTATAAAAATTATGAAATTATTCAGAGGGGTCACCAGAGTGATCTAGGAGCTAGGAAAATATTTCCAGAGGATGGTCACAAGGTTTGCTTAAGGATTTTTCAAGAACTATGCTTTCATTCAAATGAGGCATTGATCATTGAAAAATAGGAAACCCTTGGGAAAATTTTCCAGAACATTTCAAATGACAACATGAGGCATCAAAAGTTTTAATTTCTCCTCATTTTTATACATTTGAAACACAAACCATTGTTTGGGATGTTACAGGTTTACCCCACACAGTGGGGACGATGGCCCCCCTCCCGCACCCACAATTCTCCACGCTCATCATTATATGTGTCGTGTTGCAGGTCGAGCAGGTGAGATTGAATCGGGGCCCTTGATGGATGTGACGGCCGTGGAAGTAGTGTCCGCACTATAGAATTTGTGGCACCTCTGCTCCCTTCACGTCGTAGGCGGTGCGGTACATCCCGCAGACATCGTCCACGATAGCGACGGAGTGCTCTGCTTCTATCGCACGAGCTCGGGTCTCATCACCATGTTCTCCAACGCTGTTGCGCTCGCCAGTTTGTTGGATGTGTTCTGCGGCCGATTCCTTCGGGTCTTGCCGGTGGATGCGACTCCTGCGCTCGCACCGCCCTCTTCTTCCTTCGACAGACGCAGCAGACCACCAGAGTGGCAATAAACACCACGACAACAACAGCGCTGACAACATAGACGATCATGTCGTGTGTCGAACCCAGGAACAAAGGATCTCAGATTCTCTGTGTTTCATACACTAGTCCAAGAACTGCTAGTGTACACAGTGAAACAAAAATCAGAGCAAATCGACATCACACATTTTATTGAATAATAATCAGAGTTTATTACAACTGAACATGAGGCCAAATAAAAAGATACAACGGAAAGCATAAATAAATAAGCAAGCCACACGATTCGCTACATGCAATCGTCTGGTGGCGCAGCCTAGTCCTCCAAGTTCTCACCGTCGATGTAGAACTCCTCCTCTGAACAACATATTATTAAGCAAGGGTGTGTACAAATAAATGTAGTCCGCAAGTTACACCAAATAACATAATTATAATGCATTCATGTGTAATCAAGTGCGGTTTATAAGGATTGTTTTGCATAAAGCGACATTTTCTATTTAAATATTCTTACTAAGTTCCAAAGTAGTTTAATCTATAACTAAAGTCAAGTTTTAAATGACAATTTTATAGCGGATAACCTCCATACAAGTGTGGTGAAGGATACCCTCCTATCACATGGTTATCCACCTAATTTTTCCACAAGGATTAACCATCTTAAACCATTTGCTAAATTCATTTTAAAACAAAATCAAATTCTAACTTGGAGTGGCTTTGCTTAGCATGTCCATGACTATGGACACGGCTATTTGAATAGTTTTACACTCTATAGAGGTTGTACAACTTTACCCATAAGAGATAATTTGCTTAACATGACGGTCAAGACACTCTTCCGAAGGCATGTGACTAAGCAATTATCACTAGGCTTTTACAATGTTTTACCCCAAAGTTAATATGTCTGCTAAGATTTCACTTCCATTGGGCTAACCACCCGCCGGGAGCCCCCTCTTGCGCCAAGTGGGACTAATGTCTAATTGACACCCGCACAACAACATGGCATAAATAACAATGAGGTATTACAAATTAATAAGCCTAATATGTCCCATTCCAGACTTGTGGTAGTACGGTGAAGCTTAGCAAGATACGGCTGGAAGACCGATCCTTAACCAACTTGGGCCATATTCCATAACCCTGGACTCGATCATTGAAATGAGTCTAAACTATTTTAATTTATTTCATTAGTAAAAACATTTTATAATTTTCTATGGCAAGATAATACCATAGACTCAATTTAAAATATATTTGAATAATTTGGCTAAGCTCCCCAAATCAAAGTTTTTGGTCTAAGCATTGACTAAGCATAATTTTTCAACATGTTCTAGTCATACTAATATACTAACCAGATTTTCAACTAAGGTATCAAGGAATGGTAAACTCAATGACAAATTTGGCTATACAATGGTATTGGGAATAACTATAAATTTTAAATAGGAATTAAAATTAAGTTGAATATAAATACGGATGCAATAATAATTTAAAACAAAATTGAAATAATTTAAAATATTGAGATCAAATATGATCAAAGATGTAACTTTTCTTGCTCAAAAGAATCTTCTTCAACTAGTTCAAGTTCCGCGGAGTCATCAAAATCTATACGTGAAAATAAGACAAATTCAAATAAATTCAAATGAACTCCAAATAAAATAATTTTAGTTTAGTTTGCTAGATATTTATTTTAGATGAATTTAGAAATTTGAATCTTTGAATTCAGAGCTTGTATGAAGGAGAACGAGTCCTTGGAAAATTAAACCCTAAAGAAATTATTTAAATTCAATTTATGGAATTTACTGATTTATTTTTCTAAAGGAAATTCAGTAAATGACGAACCATGACGTCATCGGATGAATTTCATTTTTGGCTGAATTCTTTTTCTACGGGAAATCTAATTTTTTTCACAAACCTGTGGGCCCAAGGTCTATTGATAAGGGGGTTGCCCAATCTTCTCAGTGAGAAACGTAGATAGATGATGCGAGGTGGTCGATGTCGTTAGCTGAACCCTCGCGCTAATGCACGAAGCCTCAACTCTTTGGATATCGCCCAAAACACACTGGATAGATGATCGTCGCGAGACCACTAGCGACGATCGCCAAGCCCCTAATTCCCAATGAAACGATAGCTTGACCTTGAAGTGCAGGATGAACCAATGGATCGCCCAATTCTCTCTCAAAGTCCTCACATGAACTCTGGTTTGAAAGAACAAGCAATAGCTATGTTTCAATCTTATGCATAAACTGGTCTGCTTTACAATGGGCAAATCCCTGGCCTTATATTGGCACCTAAGAGTACGGCCAAATTACACACAGCTTAATGCTGATTCTATCTCTAACTCTCATATCGTAAAGAGATTCTTTCCTAATACAATTATGGAAAGATTACAACGTCGTGGACCTGGTCGTAGGACTGGTCGTAGACCTGGTTGTTGGATTGATCGTATATATTCTGAGACTGGTCGTAGTTCTAGTAAAGACAACTGAAAATGACTTCCCTTGATCGTCCACGAGTCTCCTCTATTGCTTTGCCTCCAAGGCCTTCACAGTGTTCGACTTGGTCATGGACCTGATCGTAGACCTAGTCGTAGACATGGTCATAGGCTTCCTTCTTCCTCTGAGCCTCCCATGCAACTTCCCTGTCAAACCTGAGAATGCACAAAGTTCTTGCATGAGGTAGTAGTCAATTCTCATTATCGTTAATAGGAAACTTATTAAGAAACAAAACCACTTGTTGGTTCAGTAGCTTGGCTCTGGCTCGAGTTATTGGACCGGTCGTATGGATAACCGAACTGGTCATAGGAATGTCTGAACTAGTCGTAGAGGTGTCCGAACAAGTCGGAGTCGTTGGAATGTCCTCATCATCAGGGATGCCCGCATCATCCTCCCCCACTTGAAAAGGCGTCGTCCTCGACGCTAAATCGTTGCCACCAAAGAAAGGTGACAAATCAGTGACATTGAATGTAGAGCTAATGTTATAATCATCACTAGGAGGCTCTATCTTGTAAGCATTGTCATTGATCTTCGGAAGCACCCGGAAAGGTCCATTGGCTCTTGGCATTAATTTGGACCTACGGCGTTCTGGAAAACGATCCTTGCGGTAGTGTACCCAAACCAAATCACCTGGTTGAAAAATCATCTTCTTCCTGTTCCTGTTCGCCTTCTCAGCATAGTACTGAGCCTTGCGCTCGATCACTCCTTTTGTCTTAACATGCATTTTCTTGACATATTCTGCTCGTTTGGATGCCTCCAAATGAACAAGATGTTGACTTGGAAGTGGTAGCAAATCAAGTGGCGTAAAGGGTTTGAAGCCATACACCACCTCAAAAGGACACATCTGCGTAGTAGAGTGCACGGCCTGATTATAAGCGAATTCTACGTGCGGCAAACAGTCCTCCCACTCGTGCAGATTCTTCTTGATCATAGTCCGGAGTAGCATTGAAAGTGTACGGTTCACCACCTCCGTTTGACCATCAGTTTGGGGATGACAAGTTATGCTGAATAATAACTTCGTCCCCAGTTTGCCCCAAAGCGTCTTCCAAAAGTAGCTCATGAACTTCACGTCACGATCTAACACAATGGTACGTGGCACACCATGTAACCTCACGATCTCCCTGAAAAACAAGTCAGCAATATGCGACGCATTGTCGCTCTTGCGGCACGGAATAAAGTGCGCCATCTTCGAAAATCGATCCACAACAACAAAAACAGAATCGCTCCCCTTCTTAGTTCTAGGTAGTCCTAAAACAAAATATATACTAATATCCTCCCATGGTGCATTAGGAACAGGTAAGGGGGTATACAAACCGTGTGGATTCAACTTCGACTTCGCTTGTGACAAGTAGTGCATCGCTGCACATATCTCTCCACGTCTCGCCTCATCTTAGGCCAATAAAAGTGATGGCTCAGCATAGACAACATCTTCTCACAGCCAAAGTGACCCATCAATCCACCTGCATGTGATTTCTGCAATAATACCAAATGCACGAAGGATTCTGGAACACATAGTTTGTTAGCTCGAAACAAAAATCTATCATGAATATGAAATTTATCCCAACCTTTCCCTTCTGTGCGATGGGTATAAGGAATAGAAAATCATGATCAGTATCATAGAGATCACGCAAACTCTCTAACCCAAGAACTTGCACTCCTAATCGATTTAAAAGCACACTCTTCCTAGAAAGAGCATCAGTGACCACATTTTCCTTTCCCTTCTTATATTTCACAATGTAAGGAAATGATTCAGTGAATTCGACCCATTTGGCATGTTGACGGTTCAGGTTTGATTGGCTCTTTAAATACTTTAATGTCTTATGGTCGGAATGAATAATGAACTCTTTCGGCCATAAGTAATGTTGCCAAGTTTCCAAAGTACGCACTATCGCATAAAGCTCCTTGTCGTCGACCGGATAATTCAATTGAGCACCATTCAATTTCTCACTAAAATAAGCAACCGGTCAACCTTCTTGCAACAAAACAACGCCAATACCCAAACCATTAGCATCACACTCAATGTCAATTTTTTTTGTGAAATCAGGTAAAACAACTAACAGTGCTTCAGTCAATCGTTTCTTAAGTTCAGCAAAAGCATTTTCTTGCGCTACTTCCCACACAAATTCAACACCCTTTTTAGTAAGTTCAGTCAATGGGGCAGTAACGGTGCTAAAATCCTTCACAAAACGCCGATAAAAACTAGCGAGACCATGAAAGCTCCTAATCTAACTTACATTCACAGGAGTTGGCCAATTTTTAATCGCTTCAATTTTAGACTCATCTACTTCAACTCCTTGCGCAGAAACAACATAGCCCAAAAAGATGACACGATCTTTGCAAAAAGTGCACTTCGCTAAATTACCAAACAACCTAGCATCACGCAAAACTTGCAGAACTTGTCTAAGATGGTCTATATGTTCAGATTCAGTGCGACTATAAACCAAAATATCATCAAAGTACACAACCACAAATTTACCAATCAAATACCTTAAAATATGATTCATTAAGCGCATGAATGTACTAGGTGCATTTGTTAACCCAAATGGTATGACTAACCACTCATACAACCCAAATTTTGTTTTAAAGGCTGTCTTCCACCCATCCCCTTCATGCATCCTAATTTGATGGTAACTACTACGCAAATCGATCTTAGAGAAAATAACAGCACCACTCAATTCGTCTAGATATCATCTAAATGAGGTATAGGATGAAATATCGAATAGTGATATTATTAATCACTCGAACATCTACACACATACGCCATGAACCATGTTTCTTAGGAACTAGAATAATAGGAACAACACAAGGGCTTAAACTTTCACATACGTACCCTTTGGAGAGAAGCTCTTGCACTTATTTTTTAATTTCCTTTGTTTCCTTGGGGTTGGTGCGGTATGGTGGTCGGTTCGGCAGCGACGGTCCTAGAATCAAGTCGATCATGTGTTCGATCCCGCGGATGGGTAGTAGTCCAGCTGGAACCTCCACCGGGAAGACATCGCTGAAATACTACAAAACAGACGCAACACCACTAGGAAGAGTGGTCATGTCTGTAACAGCCCAAAATTTCAATTTTGGTTAAAGTTTAAAACTTATTTGAAATTGTGAATTTTCTGAAATTTTTAAAGCTTGTCTTTAAATTGTTAAGGCCAAAAATAAATTCTAATTCAAAATCTATTATCAACTTTAAGTTAGAACCATTTTATTTGGGTTTAGAATAATCCTAGAGTCATTAATGAATTTTCCTAGAATTTTTAGGATTTATTTGCTATTTTCTAGAGCCTAAATGAATTAAACTGAATATTTAAAATAGAAAATCAAAAGAAAATCGCAAACAGTGTATGGGCCGAAACCCAAGGCGGCCCGCACCACCCTCACAGTCCATCTAGGCGTGACCGTTGGATCTAAATCCAACGGCCCGCAGCCGCCCGCACCTCCCTATCTCTCTCTCTCTCACCCTCTCTCTTCCTCACCGCCAGATCCTAATCGGACGGCATCTAAACCACCGCGTCACCCTACTCCCGCGCCTGTCGGATCCAGATCCGAGCGGTCCGCCATCTTCTCCCCGCGTTCTTCTCCGCGCAGCCACCGCCTCCAACCGCCATGGCCGCGCGGGCGTGAAGCTCCGCAACGGCTCCTCAACCACCCCCGCCTTCTCCGCGTCGGTGCGCAAGACTCGCGTCCACCTCCGCCACGATCCCCACCTCTTTCCCCCTCTTCTCGCGCGCGCGCTTAAGCCCTTAACCGCCGCGCCCCCACGAACCCCTCACCGCCGGAGCCCTCTACCCCTATAAAAGCCACCCCCGGGTGCGCCTCCTCCACCGCAACTCAACACCACCACCCATTGCTCCCCTCCTCCTCCATAGCGCCGGAATTTCGAGGTTCCTCACCGGCGGCCGAGCTTCGTTCTTCTCCGATTCGGCGCCGTCGTCCCGCTCGACCCGCCGACCACGTCTTCGGCACCACCGCGTCATTCGGCCGGAGCACCCATCCACGTCGCCGAGACCCTCGGGACGACTACTTCGACGACGACAAAGCTTCGCCGCCAAACCTCGCCGTCGGCGACTTTCCGGCGCGCCGCCGCACCTAAGGTAGCCACTAGGTTCCCCATCTCCTCCTGGTTCCAATCGCGCCTCGCCGGCCTCGCGTAGTCTGAGACGGCGGTAGGTGACCCTCGGTCCGACGCCGCGCCCATCGCTCGCGTGGCGTGTGCGTGTCGCCCATGTGGCGCCACCTCACGCCCATGTGGCGCCACGTCGGCGGGCGTGCCACATCACGCCACCTCCCGTGCGCCAAGGCACGTGGACTAAGTCCACGTGGTAGTGTCTCGACATAAGGGCCCGCACGTCAGAATTGTTTTTAATTTCTTTTAAATCCCGAAAATTCTTCGCTGACGTCAGCCTTGCGCATTAATAGTTTTTTCTTTAGAAAAATAATTCGGGAAATTGATTAAAATGGCAGATTTAGGATTTAAATTGTAAAATTCATAACTTATTCATCCTAGCTCCAAATTAGATGATTCAAGTTGGTAAAATCTTAGAAAATTATTATCTAACTAAATAAAATATAATTATTCTTTTTGGAGTTCAGTTTAGTTCTGTTTTAGAATTTATAAATCCATTTAAATTCCAAATTTAAATTAAAATTTGTAAAATTCATATCATCTCGAGTTCCAACTCCAAATTTAGTGAATTAAATTTCTAAAATTTTATAAAAAGATTATCTAGCTTAATAAATTGGAATTAGTCTATTTGGAATTGGTTTAAATTGTCATTTTAAATTAAACTATTTAATTTGCAAATTTAGGATTTAAACTTGTAAAGGTCATATCTTTTATTTCATATTTCCAAATTGAATGTTTCAAATTTATAAGATCTTATAAAATTATTATCTAGCCAAATAAAATATAATTATTTTATTTGGAGTTAGTTTAAACTATCGTCTTGTATTTATTTGAATTTCAATTGATTGTCGTATTTTCACGTTTAGATTACTTACGATTAAAATTTGATTCTTAGAAGAATTAGAATTTCAAGACTTCAGCGAAGGCAAGTTATACTTTGATCATCTTGCACCTACTATTTTAAAGTTATTTAAATTCAGTTTTCAAATTACTAAGTGCATGCATACTTTTATTCAAGTATTTTAAATTCCTGTTTAAATGATTAGATATTCCAACTGTCCTTGTATGGCCAATATTGAATATTGAAATGTCATCCCTTGTCCCCATAGATAAAATGTTTGGAAATGCTTAGCAAATACTTAGACCATGATTTGATTTTGGGGAGGATTTAGCCAAATCTTTACAAACTTGTTTTAACTTGAACCTATGGTATTGTCTTACCATAGATTTGTTGAAAAGGTGGTTTTACTAAATAAAATAAAGATGGTTTGGACTTGGGTGTAACGGATGAAAGGTGGGTGCGAGTTTATGCACTGGTTTAATCTGGTTAGGATTAAAGCCGAGGGTTTAATTGAAAGACGCCTAAGTCGATTAAGGACCGCCTTTGGCGTTCCTTTGCTATGCCAAAACGTACCACCACATGTCTGTATGGGAAGGACTGGCTTAATAATTTGGGATACCTCATAGATATTAGTGCCATATTGTATGAGTGGGTGTTGGTTAGACAGTAGTCCCACATGGCGCAAGAGGGGCTCCGGAGGATGGTTAGTCAATGGAAGCGAAACCTTAGCGGGCATGAGTACTTTGAGGTAGATCATTATAACGACCTTGTGATATTTGCTCTGTCACGCCTTAGGAAGCGTGGATTGGCCGACACAAAGGGTATAATATCTCGTGTGGGTAAAATTGTACAAACTCTGCGAGTAGAAAACTATTGAATAGCGCGTCATGATCATGGACATGCTAGCAAAGCCACTTTAAGTTAGACTTGTTTTTGGTTTTAAAATGGTTTCAACAGATGTTTTCGGGATGGATAGTCTGTGGGGAAAATTAGGCGGTTAGCCATTGTGATTGGAGGATATCCATCACCTTTCTTGGAGGTTATCCACATTATTCCATTGTCATTTAAAATATGATTTTTATTAATGTATGAAAATGGCCTTGCAATCTATTATGATTATTTAAGTTAAACTAGCGCTTCATAAAATAACCACGCCAATGTCCTTTGTTTACCTTATGCATGCATTACCATTCCATATTGGGTGTAACTTGCGAGCACGGTAGTTGTGCTCATGCTTGCTTTATGCAACAAAATTTCAGAGAAGACTTCTATCGGGCGGTGAGGACACCGCGCCTAGGTTACGCCCAGCGATTACTGTGGCGGATCGTTCGCCTACTACTATCTTTTATTTCATTGTGTTATTTACTTCTTTATTTGGCTTAATGCCCAATTGTATCGAACTCGATTTACTATTAATGAAATGCGAGATTTGGTCATGTTATCATTTTTGTAATCGTGTACACCGAAATCTGGATGGTGTATGAACACGAGAGGATTCGGGATCTTTCGTTCCGGTCCGACAAAAGTGGTATCAGAGCCATGTCGACTGTAGGTCGTGGCCTTAGAATTGCCTTAAGGACTTATCTTCAAAAACTAAAACTATTTTGGGTCTATCTAGAGTCATGTCTCAACCTTTCTCTTTAAAAATGTTTACTAACTCCTCTCCTTCTCAAAATTTTAGATGGTGAAATCTGGGGCGCTACTTCCCACGGAGCCTTTCTTTGGATCTTGGGCGAGATACTTTGGGAAATGATCTGACACAGGTTACCGAAAGAGGCCAACTTTTCAAGGATTCAAGTACCAAGTGGGAGAACAACAACTGTGGAGAGTAGAAGTGCTCATCTACTCCAATCTCGCACCGGACACCGTCTTCCACGTCTTTGACGCTCCGATCCGTCGCGACACCTTTGATGAGGGCATGCAGGATGCGGCAAGAGAGGCAGTCCGCCACCTTCGCTACACCTACAATCATCGCCTTGAGGCACGGGTTTCATTATTACCCGATGCACATTCCGACCAGAACTTCGACAAGACTTTCAACTCCGCTAGAGACGAAGATTCCCCGGCCGACACACGGTGGATCTGGCTAAGGCTTTGGATTATGCCTCTGAAACACCTTGAATGACTTGCTCACCGCTCGAGCAGACTACAAGAAGCGAAGAAAGTCAAGACCGTAGCTGCGGAGCTCGCTAGCTACAAGGCCGGCGAGGCTAGCTCGATGGGCGGATTATACCCCGATGCCCCATTATAGTTATCTTCCCTGTTAGCTCGACCTTTAGTTGCGACTTATGAGCTACTATCTTATTTGTGGTAGCCATAATCTTTGAATAAAATGACTTAATAAAGGAACTTTTTTTTTGGAAAAAATCTGCTCTTTGTCTTGTGTGTTCTTTGAGTTCTTGGGTCATTAGAATTTACCCTATAGAACTTCCTATCATCTATCTCTCCTAAATCTTTGGAGTTCTAGCAGATGGTGACCACCGTCATCGGCGATGGCGATGTCCGAGTCGAGAAACGAAGACGCAGATTACGGGAGGATCCGTCGCAAAGAACCACCACCGCCACCACCAAGGACCAGATTAGGCGTCGATGATGGAAAACCGTAATCATCGATTAACCTCCTAGCTCGATCCCTCAATAGCGTGCGAGAATGTGCAGCAACAAATCGGACTGCACCACCACCTCCACCCGCACGAGATTGACCATGGCGATTTCATGCGCATCGCCCACCGACATTCTCCAAAGAAAGACCTGAGCCGATGGATGCCGATGATCGGATTCGTGCTATCGGAAAGAAGCCGGATATCACTCGATGTCTTGATCGTGAGAGAGTCTGTTTGCCTCTCACCAAATTTCTCACGGTCCCGCATCGGAATGGTGGGATAACTACAACATCTCCCATCTTGGCCGACAGACTATCTCTTGGGCGGAGTTTGTGCGGGCTTTCCGCCATGCACATATCCCGCAGGATAATGACCCTAAAGAAGAAAGAGTTCCACAGCGCTCAAACAAGGCAACCGCCGCGGTGGGTGAATACTGCACAAGTTCAACCACTTGCTCGCTATGCCCCAGCAGATGTGGCTAGTGATGAAGAAAGGCGAGAAAGGTTCATGGATGGTTTGAGCGATGAGATCTCGATCGGTGGTCTCCAATGACTACTGACTTCCAGCGGTTAGTGAATAAAGCTTTTCGCCGAGGCCAAACATCTGCAGATGGAGAACATAGCGGAGGATGGCGCTCGAAGTTCAACTCTGGAGGGCAACCCAAGCCTCGTTTTGCTCAGCCTCAGCCACCTCAGAGTGGAAGGTTCCAGTCTTCTACACCCAGAGCTCGATCACGGCACAAGCTCCAACTCTTCCGGCTTCGCAACAATGCATCTGCGAGGCGGTTTGAAAGAAAAGAACCCAACTTCATCACAGGGGAGTGACATGCTTCCATTACAACGGCCCGGACACTATGCCAACAAGTGCCCGAAAAGCGGCGATCTACAACACCAAACAAAGCAAGATCGAGTACCGCCACCGGCGGCACCCCAAAGCGGCGGGCGATTCACGAAGGGCGTGTGAATCACGTCACAGCAGAGGAAGCTTCGGCGGCACGGATGTCGCCCTTGGTGCGTTTTCGTTAATATGATACCTGCATCAGTTCTGTTTGATTCCGGAGCTTCGCATTCTTTTGTATCCAATAAGTTTGTGGGCAAAAATGGGTTACCTATTTCTCCATTAAGTAATCCTATGATAATCCATTCCCGGGCTCGAAATGAGGACCCGATTCTCTATGCGAATCTTACCTGAAATATCCGGAGTTTCCTTCATGGCGGACTTAATAGTCCTGCATTCTCAAGGTCCGATGTAATACTTGGAATGGGTAGCTAGCCAGAATCAGGGACGGATAGATTGTGCTAATAGGTCTATTACTCTCACTAATGAGGAAGGAGTCACGCTTGAATTCAAGCCCAAGACTGCGTCGGAGGAAGTTCTATTCGACCAATTTTGAAGGAGTTAAAGCTTGAAGATATACCATGGTGCAAGAATTCCGGATGTCTTTCCTCGATGATTTACGGCATGCCACGGACGAGGGACATAATGTTCTTAATTGACTTAGTCGAGGACGCTCAATCTCGGCGACCCTACGAGGATGCCTACCAATGAATTGGCGAGATGAAGAAACAGATTGAAGAATTGAGGAGCAAGGGATATATTCACCCAGTTCATCACCTTGGGGAGCACTGTTTTATTCGTCAAGAAGAAAGACAATAGTATGAGGATGTGTGTGGATTATAGGTCACTCAATGAAGTGACAATCAAAAACAAGTACCGCTACCTAGGATTGATGATCTGCTCGATCAACCGAAAGGACAAGTGTATTCTCGAAGATTGATTTGAGATCGGCTATCACCAATGAAGATCGGACGGTAAGATATCCCAAGACGGCTTTCACCACGGATATGGGTTATGCGAGTTCTGATAATGTCTTTCGGTTTGACGAACGCCTACCTTACTTCATGAATATGATGAACAAAGTGTTCATGGAATTCTTGGATAAGTTTGTGGTTGTTTTCATCGATGACATCCTCGTCTATTCAAGAATGAAGAAGAACATGAGAACCACCTCGGTTTAATTTTGGGAAAACTTCGGGAGAACCAGACTTTATGCCAAATTGACAAGTGCGAATTTTGGCTAAGTCAAAATGGCATTCCTTGGACATATTGTGTCCGCAGGAGGAGTTGCCGTAGATCAACCAAAGTCGAGCGGTAATGGATTGGAAACAACCCAAGTCATCACAGAGGTGAGAAGTTTCCTTGGATTGGTGGGTATTACCGCAGATTCATTGAAGGTTTCTCCAAGATAGCAAGACCAATGACTCAACCGAAGAAGGAGAAGAAATTTGAGTGACAGATGCTTGTGAGGAAAGTTTCCAAGAACTCAAGACGAGATTAGTTTCAAAGACTGTATTGGTCCTACGGATATTCATAAAGATTTTGTGATTTTCTGCGCCTTTGTCGTCAAGGACTTCGATTCGCGTATTGATGATGGAGGGCAAAGTCAGTATCTTCGCATCTCGTCACCGAGGCCACATGAAGGAATTATCAACTCATGACCTTGAGTTAGCGGCGATTGTGCATGCATTAAAGATCTGGCGGCATTACCTCGCCGGTAACACCGTGAAGTTTTCACGGATCATAAGAGTCTGAAGTACATATTCACTCGGTCCGACCTTAATCTCCGACGAGAAGATGGCTAGAATTGATAAAGGATTATGACCTTGAGATCCATTACCATCCGGGCAAGGCAAATGTAGTTCGCGGGCATACTGAGCGAAAGCGTGTTGCAATACCATCTTGGTTCGAAAAAATCAGCGAGTTGTATGAAGAATTGAAGCATCCGAACTTGGAGATTGTTGATCAAGGATGTGTGAGCGCTTTGGAAGTTCAACCAACACTTGAGTCGGATCGAGAGAAGCGAAAGAAGATGAAGACATCAAGGAGATCAAGAAGAATATGAGAAGAGGCAAAGCTTGAGATTCACGAAGATGAGGAAGGAACAAGTGTGGTTCGGGAACGCATCTGCGTCTCGGATCGGCGAGATTTAAAGCGATCGATTCTGAAGGAAGCCCATGAGTCGCCTTGTTCCATTCACCTGGCGGTACCAAGATGTACCAGGATCTTAAGGAAAGATCTTGGTGGGTCGATGAAGCGGAAATCGCCGAGTTCAGAGTCTGCTGCGATGTTTGTCGGTGAGTCAAGGCGAACATCAAAGACCCGCCGGTTTGTTACAACTGTTACCGATCCCCGAGTGGAAGTGGGAAGAAGTTGGTATGGATTTCATCACCGGACTTCCTAGGACTCGATCGAGATGTGATTCCATCCGGGTGATAATTGATCGGTTAACAAAGTAGCTCACTTCCTCGATCAAGACCACCTACCCGGCGATAAGTTGGCGAAATTGTATATGGCCAAGATTATGCATGCGCATGGAGTACCCAAGAAGATCGTGTCCGACAGAGGATCACGGTTTACGTCAAGATTTTGGCGATGCATGAAGCTTTGGGAACCAGACTCAACTTCAAGATCGCATATCATCCGCAGACGGATGGCGGACGAACGAGTCAACCAGATTCTTGAAGACATGCTTGAGCTGCGCCTTGGATTACTGGAAAAAGTTGGGACAAGAACTTACCCTATGCGAATTTTCAGATAACAATAGCTACCAAGCCGGTCTTCAAATGTCCCGTTTGAGGCTTTGTATGGCGAAATCACGAACTCCGCTTCTATGGGATGAAGTAGGAGAGCATCGACTCTTTGGGCGAGTTGATCAAAGAAGTGAAAGTAAGGTTAAGGCAATAAGAGAGCATCTGAAAGTAGCTCAAACCCGACGAAAGAGTTATCTTGATAATCGTCGGCGAGTTGACCTTTCTTTGAAGGAGATTTTGTCTATCTCCGAGTTACTCCACTCAGGAGTAAGAAGGTTCGAACCAAAGGAAAACTTGCACCCAGATTTGTGGGACCTTACAAGATTTTGGCAAGAAGAGGTGAAGTTGCATATCGCCTTGAGCTACCAAAGATCTTTGTCCATTGTACACAATGTCTTCCATGTTTCACAAACTAAAGAAATGCCTTGAGTGCCTCAAGATCGACTCTTCTAGAAAGCATTGATCTTCAAGAGGACCTCACCTATGTGGAGCAACCGATAAAGATTACGGGCGTCGCAGAGCGTGTCACACGGAACAAGATCATCCGTTCATACAAAGTTCGATTGGAGCCACCACCACGAAAGTGAAGCCACTTGGGAGCGAGAAGAAGATATTAAAGCAGGATATCCCCACCTTCTTGCGGTCAATCCTAATCTCGGTCGAGATTCCCTTAAGGGGAGGTTTGTAACACCCAAAATTTCAATTTTGGTTAAAGTTTAAAACTTATTTGAAATTGTGAATTTTAAAATTTTTAAAGCTTGTCTTTAAATTGTTAAGGCCAAAAATAAATTCTAATTCAAAATCTATTATCAACTTTAAGTTAGAACCATTTTATTTGGGTTTAGAATAATCCTAGAGTCATTAATGAATTTTCCTAGAATTTTTAGGATTTATTTGCTATTTTCTAGAGCCTAAATGAATTAAACTGAATATTTAAAATAGAAAATCAAAAAAAAATCATAAGCAGTGTATGGGCGAAACCCAAGGCGGCCCGCACCACCCTCACAGATCCATCTAGGCGTGGCTGCTGGATCTAAATCCAACGGCCCGACCGCCCGCACCTCCTATCTCTCTCTCTCTCACCTCTCTCTTCCTCACCGCCAGATCCTAATCGGGCGGCATCTAAACCACCGCGTCACCCTACTCCCGCAGTCGGATCCAGATCCGACGGTCCCGTCATCTTCTCCCGCGTTCTTCTCCGCGCGACCACCGCCTCCAACCGCCATGGCACATGGGCATGAAGCTCATAGCGGCTCCTCAACCACCCCGCCTTCTCGCGTCGGTGCGCAAGACTCGCGTCCACCTCCGCCACGATCCCCACTTTCCCCCTCTTCTCGCGCCGCGGCGCTTAAGCCCTTAACCGCCAAGAACCCCCACGAACCCTCACCGCTCGGAGCCCTCTACCCTATAAAGCCACCCCAGTGCGCCTCCTCCACCGCAACTCAACACCACCACCCATTGCTCCCTCCTCCTCCATAGCGCGAATTTGAGGTTCCTCACCGGCCGAGCTTCGTTCTTCTCCGATTCGGCCGCCGTCGTCCCGCGACCCGCCGACCACGTCTTCGGCACCACTGCGTCATTGCGGCCGGAGCACCCATCCACGTCGCCGGAGACCCTCGGGAACGACTACTTGACGACGGCAAAAGCTTCGCCGCCAAACCTCGCCGTCGGCGACTTTCGGCCAAGCGCCTTCGCACCTAAGGTAGCCACTAGGTTCCCCATCTCCTCCTGGTTCCAATCGCGCACTCGCCGGCCTCAGTAGTGCGACCGCGGCCGGTGACCCTCGGTCCGACGACAAGCCGCCCTCGCCAGCGTGGCGTGGCGCGTGTGCGCCCATGTGGCGCCACCTCACGCCCATGTGGCGCCACGTCGGGCGGGCGTGCCACATCACGCCACCTCCCGTGCGCCAAGGCACGTGGACTAAGTCCACGTGGTAGTGTCTCTAACATAAGGGGCCGCACGTCGAATTGTTTTTAATTTCTTTTAAATCCGAAAATTCTTCGCGACGTCAGCCTTGCGCATTAATAGTTTTTCTTTAGAAAAATAATTCGGGAAATTGATTAAAATGGCGATTTAGGATTTAAATTGTAAAATTCATAACTTATTCATCTTAGCTCCAAATTAGATGATTCAAGTTGGTAAAATCTTAGAAAATTATTATCTAACTAAATAAAATATAATTATTCTTTTTGGAGTTCAGTTTAGTTCTGTTTTAGAATTTATAAATCCATTTAAATTCCAAATTTAAATTAAAATTTGTAAAATTCATATCATCTGAGTTCCAACTCCAAATTTAGTGAATTAAATTTCTAAAATTTTATAAAAGATTATCTAGCTTAATAAATTGGAATTAGTCTATTTGGAATTGGTTTAAATTGTCATTTTAAATTAAACTATTTAATTTGCAAATTTAGGATTTAAACTTGTAAAGGTCATATCTTTTATTTCATATTTCCAAATTGAATGTTTCAAATTTATAAGATCTTATAAAATTATTATCTAGCCAAATAAAATATAATTATTTTATTTGGAGTTAGTTTAAACTGTCGTCTTGTATTTATTTGAATTTCAATTGATTGTCGTATTTTCACGTTTAGATTACTGCGATTATTCCGAAATTTGATTCTTAGAAGAATTAGAATTTCAAGACTTCAGCGAAGGCAAGTTATACTTTGATCATCTTGCACCTACTATTTTAAAGTTATTTAAATTCAGTTTTCAAATTACTAAGTGCATGCATACTTTTATTCAAGTATTTTAAATTCCTGTTTAAATGATTAGATATTCCAACTGTCCTTGTATGGCCAATATTGAATATTGAAATGTCATCCCTTGTCCCCATAGATAAAATGTTTGGAAATGCTTAGCAAATACTTAGACCATGATTTGATTTTGGGGAGGATTTAGCCAAATCTTTACAAACTTGTTTTAACTTGAACCTATGGTATTGTCTTACCATAGATTTGTTGAAAAGGTGGTTTTACTAAATAAAATAAAGATGGTTTGGACTTGGGTGTAGCGGATGAAAGGTGGGTGCGAGTTTATGCACGGTTTAATCTGGTTAGGATTAAAGCCGAGGGTTTAATTGAAAGACGCCAAGTCGATTAAGGACCGACCTTTGGCGTTCCTTTGCTATGCCAAAACGTACCACCACATGTCTGTATGGGAAGGACCGGCTTAATAATTTGGGATACCTCATAGATATTAGTGCCATATTGTATGAGTGGGTGTTGGTTAGGCAGTAGTCCCACATGGCGCAAGAGGGGCTCCGGGAGGATGGTTAGTCAATGGAAGCGAAACCTTAGCGGGCATGAGTACTTTGAGGTAGATCATTATAGTAACCTTTGTGATATTTGCTCTGTCACACGCCTTAGGAAGCGTGGATTGGCCGACACAAAGGGTATAATATCTCGTGTGGGTAAAATTGTACAAACTCTGCGAGTAGAAAACTATTGAATAGCGCGTCATGATCATGGACATGCTAGCAAAGCCACTTTAAGTTAGACTTGTTTTTGGTTTTAAAATGGTTTCAACAGATGTTTTCGGGATGGATAGTCTGTGGGGAAAATTAGGCGGTTAGCCATTGTGATTGGAGGATATCCATCACCTTTCTTGGAGGTTATCCACATTATTCCATTGTCATTTAAAATATGATTTTTATTAATGTATGAAAATGGCCTTGCAATCTATTATGATTATTTAAGTTAAAGCTAGCGCTTTACATAAAATAACCCCGCCAATGTCCTTTGTTTACCTTATGCATGCATTACCATTCCATATTGGGTGTAACTTGCGAGCACGGTAGTTGTGCTCATGCTTGCTTTATGCAACAAAATTTCGAGAAGACTTCTATCGGGGCGGTGAGGACACCGCGCTTAGGTTCGCCCAGATTTATTACTGTGGCGGATCGTTCTGCCTACTACTATCTTTTTATTTCATTGTGTTTATTTACTTCTTTATTTGGCTTAATGCCCAATTGTATCGAACTCGATTTACTATTAATGAAATGCGAGATTTGGTCATGTTATCATTTTTGTAATCTGTGTACACCGGAAATCTGGTGGTGTATGAACACGGAGGATTCGGGATCTTTCGTTCCGGGTCCGACAAAAAAGTGGTATCGAGCCATGTCGATCGTAGGTCGTGGCCTTAGAATTGCCTTAAGGACTTATCTTCAAAAACTAAAACTATTTTGGGTCTATCTAGAGTCATGTCTCAACCTTTCTCTTTAAAATGTTTACTAACTCCTCTCCTTCTCAAAATTTTAGATGGTGAAATCTGGGGCCTACTTCCCACGGAGCCTTTCTTGGATCTTGGGCGAGATACTTTGGGAAATGATCTGACACAGGTTACGAAAGAGGCCAACTTTTCAAGGATTCAAGTACCAAGTGGGAGAACAACAAGCGTGGAGAGTAGAAGTGCTCATCTACTCCAATCTCGCTTGGACACCGTCTTCCACGTCTTTGGCGCTCCGATCCGTGCGACACCTTTGATGAGGGCATGCGAGATCACGGCAAGAGAGCGATCCGCCACCTTCGCTACACCTACAATCATCGCCTTGAGGCACCGGGTTTCATTATTACCGATGCACATTCCACCAGACTCGACAAGTACTTTCAACTCCGCTAGAGACGAAGATTCCCCGTGACACACGGTGGATCTGGCTAAGGCTTTGGATTATGCCTACGGAAACACCTTGAATGACTTGCTCACCGCTCAGAACAGACTACAAGAAGCGTAAGAAAGTCAAGATCGTAATGCATGAGCTCGCTAGCTACAAGGCCGGCGAGGCTAGCTCCAGTGGGCCGGATTATACCCCCAGTACCCCATTATAGTTATCTTCCCTGTTAGCTCGACCTTTAGTTGCGACTTATGAGCTACTATCTTATTTGTGGTAGCCATAATCTTTGAATAAAATGACTTAATAAAGGAACTTTTTTTTTGGAAAAATCTGCTCTTTGTCTTGTGTGTTCTTTGAGTTCTTGGGCTGTTAGAATTTACCCCTATAGAACTTCCTATCTGTCTATCTCTCCTAAATCTTTGGAGTTCTAGCAGATGGTGACCACCGTCTTCTAAGATGGCGATGTCCGAGGTCGAGAACGAAGACGCAGATTACGGGAGGATCGTCAAAGAACCACCACCGCCACGGTGAAGGACCAGATTAGCGTCGATGATGGAAAACGTAATCATCGATTAACCTCCTAGCTCGATCCCTCAATAGCGTGCGAGAATGTGCGAGCAGCGGCTCGGATCGCACCACCACCTCCACCCGCACGAGATTGACCATGGCGATTTCATGCGCATCGCCCACCGACATTCTCCGGCCAAGACTGAGCCGATGGATGCCGATGGCCGGATTCGTGCTATCGGAAAGAAGCTGGATATCACTCGATGTCTTGATCGTGAGAGAGTCTGTTTGCCTCTCACCGACTCACCGGTCCCGCGTCGAATGGTGGGATAACTACAACATCTCCCATCTTGACGCACAGACTATCTCTTGGGCGGAGTTTGTGCGGAGCTTTCCGCCATGCACATATCCCCGAGGATAATGACCCTAAAGAAGAAAGAGTTCCAGCGCTCAAACAAGGCAACCGCGACAAAGGGTGAATACTGCACAAGTTCAACCAACTTGCTCGCTATGCCCCAGCAGATGTGGCTAGTGATGAAGAAAGCGAGAAAGGTTCATGGATGGTTTGAGCGATGAGATCTCGATCAAATGGTCTCCAATGACTACTGACTTCCAGCAGTTAGTGAATAAAGCTTTTCGCCAGAGGCCAAACATCTGCGCAGATGGAGAACATAGCGGAGGATGGCGCTCGAAGTTCAACTCGGAGGGCAACCCAAGCCTCGTTTTGCTCGGCCTCGGCCACCCAGTGGAAGGTTCGATCTTCTACACCCAGAGCTCGATCTGACGCAAGACAGCGCTCCAACTCTTCCGGCTTCGCAACAATGCATCTGCGGGCGGTTTGACAAAAGAACCCAACTTCATCAGCGGCGGAGTGACATGCTTCCATTAACGAATCGGACACTATGCCAACAAGTGCCCAAGAAGCGGCGATCTACAACACCAAACAAAGCAAGATCGGAGTACCACCACCGGCGGCACCCCAAAGCGGCGGGCGATTCACGAAGGGCGTGTGAATCACGTCACGCGAGAGAAGCTCGAGCGACACCAGATGTCTTTGTCGCTCAACCATTGTACATGATAAGGCCATGGATGTGGTAAGTACATCAAACCCAACTTATGACACATATCCTTGCTAGCCAAATTGTGACAACTCCCGCCATCAATAATCACTTTGCACACCTTGCCCTTATCAAGCTTTGCCCAAGTCTGAAACAAATTGCACCGCTGTTCAAGCGTCGGCGAAGGCATAACACTAAGCACCTTGGGCGTGCAGATAATGGAATACTGTTCGGTGGTCGGAAACTCGGGATCACATTCACATTGTTCTATGCCATCAGTGTGCAAGACTAGCTGTGCATCAGGTGACTCATCATCACTGGTCGAAACATAACCACCTTCCTCGGTGATAAGCATCATTCTAACATTTGGGCAGTCTCGCTGAAAGTGGCCAACACCCTTACACTTGTGGCAAATAATATGACGAGAACAACCGGTCGATCCCATCGAAGAGGCCGCACTAGCAGCAGGCGGCACTGGTCGACGTACCTGTGGGGGTGGAATCTCTGGCTTCTTGGTCGCGGCAGTGCGCATGGCTGATGTGCTCCCGGTCGGAATACTCTTGTGTGGTTGGCTGTTGTTATAGGGATGTCCCAGACTGGTCGAAGCATGCAAACGAGCAACGAAACGCGCATCCTCAATCACCTGGCGCTCGGCTTCGTGAGCTTGATGCAACAACTCGATCATATCATTGAAAGGATGGTGATTGACAATGCGCTTGACTTGATAATTCATGCCAGTTAGAAATCTCGCCATGGTCTACTCTTCATTTTCACGAACATCTGCATGTATCATGACAGTCTCCATCTCCTTATGATATTCATCAATTGATTTCAAACCTTGTCGCAACCCTGCCAACTTTTTAAACAGGGAACACTTGTAGTGGCGAGGTACAAAACGTGCACGCAACTGTTGCTTCATTTGATCCCAAGTGATAATTGGCAACTCATGGCGTTCCATACGCTTACGAACAAACTGCTCCCACCAGTGTGTAGCATAATCATCCAAACTGTTGGATGGAAGTAAGAGTTTCTTCTTATTGGAATAGTTGTTCGTCCGAAACAACTTATCAACTTTCAGCTCCCAAGTAAGATATGCTTCAACATTTGTACCACCTGAAAAGACAGGAAGACTAAATTTGGGATTAGCGACAAGATCCTTAGCTTCATCGTTGTAACAGCCTCAATTTTAATGAACAATAATTATATGCATTTTTATATTATATTTGTTGCTCCTAGAGCATGTGCATAAATTATGCATTGGAAAATCTTAAAACCAAATATAAATCTTAAAAATTAAATGTAAACATCCAATTCAAATGAAAGCCACAAAAGAAATTTTAAATAAATGTTCATAAGACCTCTGGAAAATAATTAATTTAAATACTAGAATAATTATCATGAATTAATATAATTGTTCCCAAATTTTTGGGACTAAATTCAAACCACAGAAAATTCAAACACACATCTATAACATACACTAAGTTTGAATTTATTTTATACAAAATATTATATGAAAAGTAAGGTTTAATAATTTTTATAAACATTAGACTATCCCAGGAACCCACCTAAATTATTTTAGGATTTTACAAATTTTATTTCTATTTTTAAAGCCCTGGTCAAAATAGGAATAGGAATTAAAATCTCAGTCAAAGCTCTAGACCTAAACTTGCGGTTACTGTGCGTTAGGCTCGAGTCCGACCCGGCTAATTGACTCGGCTGAGTCAACTAAGTGTACCGACCGCACCCAACGCATAGGGACCGTTAGATTGAGGATCAACGGCCCAAATCCCATGGCCGATAGGATGGTCCGAACGGCCCAAGTCATCTGGACCGTTCAATTGGAAATCAGCGGCTCAGATCTCACGCATGATCAGGTGGTCCGAACGTTCTAAGTAATCTTGACTGTCCATCCATGATCGTGCAGTTCGCACTTAACCACATCAAGCCAGTCACTATTTAACCCGAGCTCAACCGACCGCGCCACTCTTTTATTTCGCTGACTCGCGGGCCCCACTCCACCAGCGGGTTGTCTTCTTCCTCAGCGCGGCGCCGACGCCACGCACTCCTCCGCCGCTGCTGCACCAGGGACACGCGGCCTCATCCTTGTCGACGCAAGCTTATAGATATGCCACGCCACCCCCACCTCGAAGCTTCTTGACCTCCATTTATAGGAGCACCACGCCTCATCTCTATCCTTTTCTTGCCCTTTCTTCTCTATCGCCGCCGAGCCACTCGTAGTCGTTCCAGCCGCCCCGGCCATCTCCGACCACTGCAGCCGCATCACACATTGCTCTACCACTCCATAATCCTAGATCCCCGGTCAATTTGAAGAATCATCCATGGAGGAGACGCGCGCATCCATCTTCCTCGTGTCCGGCTGCCACCGCCTCTTCTGCCGCCGCTCCTTCTCCGAGGACTTCCACTCCAATTCCTTTTCCTGAGCACCTTCTAGTTCCCTTTACCCACTTGGATCACTCATTCCCTCTAATCTTCTCCAGAGCCCTTGACGAGGACCTCCGCCAGCCACTTGTCGCCGTCATTGACCTCCTCGGTGTTTCCCGACTTAAGCTTAGCGCACCGGTGAGTTCATTTGGACCCTACTCATGTCCATGCTTCCTCTATTTTCGGTGTTTTGCTATTCCGGCGCTGTCGTCTCTTTTCATCCCACTGCCGGCCGCCGCTCACGTTCGCCGCGCCACCACAGTGCAGCCAGCACAGCCAAACCACCACCTCTAGCTTCACTGACCCTCTGTGAGCCCATTTTGGTCGCCGCCTTCACCTCGCCACTACTTCTTCACCGGCAGCAATCCACCCCTGAACTCCCCTGTGCACAAAGCCTCTGACTTCTCTGTTCTTCTCTGTAGTAGTGGCACTGTAGCTCAACCGAAAAAGGATGAATTGAAAAGAGATGAACTCATTGACCTTAAGCATAATTAGTAAATGAATGATTAAGTTAGTAGAAAAGATTAGATGTCAAACAGTAAAAATTCTCCGAACAAATTGATGAACAGAAACTATATCCAGTTGAAAATTGGAATTGTCAGTACCACCATTTTGTTAAACCCGAGTGTTAATAAATCTGGTAAACATTGTTAAGTCACCTAAAAGATCTAGTAGAAATTTAGAAGGCTGAATTAGTATAAATTAGGTGGTAGTTAATCAATTTAGACAATATCCTGTGGTAAGCTCAGTGAACTGACAATAGATGTTTTCTGTAAATAGCTAATCCTTTATGCTAAGTGTTATGCTTAACTATTTGATTCCTGAACATTCAATTAACAAATGGATGCTTAAATTAGTTACTAGAAGTTTGAGTTGATAGGAGCCTAGATTAGCATTTTAGTGACTGAACAGTACCTTGAAGATAATTAGCAGATAATGATTGATTTAATGGAATAGTTAAATCTCAGAACTACATCAGCACTTGGTTAAAATAAATGAGCAGAGAATGAATAGTAATGAGATGAAAAGGTTATTTTGTCATTAAACTAATTACAAAACCCACTCTTCCTTCTTCTAGCTAATTTTGTGAATATCAATTGAATTAATAAATTGAAAGTTTAAATTGAAAGAAGCTTAGTTAATAGAATGTAAATTCGAAAAACTCTTGTTACATATATGCATGAATAGTAATCAAAGATATTAATTTTGTCAATAAGACTATAACATGGTTAATTCAATAATTAGAAATGTATCTAATTTATTTAGTCTTTTGAGTACTTAAACTATTTAATAGAAGTAATTAAATTTGAAAACCAAATATGAAAACTCATGTTGAAATTGAATTGTCAGAACCCCAACAGGAGTCAATTAACTCACCCCTGTTGAAAATATAAATAATAAAGGAAAGTTTAATGCCCCTTGTTGTATTTAGTTTTATAGGTCATTCCATTAAATTAATTAGTCTAAAAGGAATCAATTTTGTTGATAGGCAAATTACTGTTATTTAGTAACTAGAGGTGTTAATAATTTCAATTGGTCTTCTTAGTCATCATAGCAATCCATATTCTAATCTGAAATATAATCAAATTAGGAAGCTAAATAGCTTAGTAATTAATAAATTGTTTAAGGTGTTTAAACTAACTAAATAATGGGAGCTTAACTAAAACTATTTTGGGTGTCTGACCTTTGACCAAATAATAGTAGGCATAATGCATTTCTGAAATTTTGATCCTAGTAACCTTTAAATCCATTTAAGCTTTAGACTTTAAATTAACGAAAGCTAATCATCCCAAGAATAAGCACTAATTTAATTAACCAAAACAAACCTAGCCAAACTAAAACCCATGAAGCTGTTGTCTTTCCATTTCTATGTGAATAGTATCTTAGTAATTGATAAGATAATGAAATAATCTATTCTTTTGAAAACTTACTAAGATTTTCGAAGATCAATTGATAAGAAATATATATAAGAGGTTTGATTTTGACTGTATGATCATCATAGATGTATACATAGAATGCCTAAAGAGTGTTTGTGAGTATTAGGTGTCCTGTTAAGGAAAACAATATCACCTAAACTCCAGATATTATCAGTTATTAAGTTTATCCCAGAAATTGAATTAACTTTAACAAGCCATAAGAAATTGAACTCTAAATTAAATTAAAATCCATACCTAAATACATTTAGAATCATAACCTCATTAATATGTAATTATCATTGCCTTTTTGAGCATTTTGGATTTCTCGATTTTATCGGTGTTTATTCGCTATTGTATTTTCTCTCTAGATTATAAATTACACGGAGTGAATATTTACGCCTACAAGAGTGAGCAAGTGGACTTCTACCGAGGCAAGCATCCTCTCTGCACCATATTGATCCTAATTTTGGAACTGTAGATTTACAAAATGCAGTGATAACTGTTGCATGCTAATTCCTTAAAAATTAATTGTGACTTGTGTAGTATCTAGTTACAACCCATAACTTGTGGCTTACCTTAAATTTGATCATACACTCAAATTAAGGTACTGTTTGTATTAAAATGCTTAGGCTAGATATTGCTTAGCCATGCAGTCTTTAGAATGGTAGTGTTTGGCAAGCTTATCTTGTCAAACATGGGAACCACAAATGAATTTCCAGTATTTATTTCTTTGTTAATCTCTTTAAATCAGAAATGAGTTTAAACCCTTCTTGCTAATCTGATTTCAAATCTGGGCAAGTGGATGCTAGTGGTGGTGCCGTAGTGCACGAGAATTGGGAAATGTGGTTGTCTTGTCTGGATTGATTAAGGACTGAACATCAGCTGGATGATTCAAGCCCCAACGTACTTCCACATGCGGTGTATGGGCGCTGTTTGGTTAAGTAAAGGGTTAGTACTATTGAGTTGGAAACAGGAGAGTAAGGACATGTGTATTGATTTCATATGGCATAGATGCTTAAGTCTTCGGGCCGTGTCGTATGCCATGTGAAGTTTATATCAATATTAGATGTTCTTAGAAGGGTGAGGGCGTAGATGTGTTCCATCGCATGTACGTACCTTCAGGGCCCCGACTGCGGTCTAATATGTGCAGTTATGCACGAGTTCGCATTTAATTGATTGGGTTGGCATTCCCGGCACAACATGTGGAAACCGGTTGAATAGATGCTATCAGTCGTTGTTTAAGCGGGATCAGTCGCACATGGGTATTCCAACTCAATAGTATCAACTTGTTGAAAAATACCAAATCTTAGTTTACCCGGCCAGCATACCAAAGGCAGTGTGCTATCATTCTAGACGGCTTACGGGCTAGCTAAGTTGTGTGGGTAAAGATGTACACCCCTGCAGGGTTAAAACTATTCAAATAGCAGTGTCCCCGGTTACGGACAATGCTTGAATTTGATTAGCGCTTTGTATAGATTTGACATTCCAATTTTATTTGGTGGATGGGATTGCGGTTCAATGGTTAAGTATGTACTGGTGTGTTGGTGGTGTAACACCACTTCATTATTGATTATTGTTTATGATTATTCTTCATTTACTTATTGTTTTAGTCCAAATTTTTTTTATAAAATTGCTTTGTTAAAATTTAGCAAGTGGAGGTTAAGATGTATTGCTTTATGCAAAATTTAACCATTATAGCCTTCCTGTTGTTAACCTTATGCATGTATCAATTCTAATCCTTTGTATAGGCTCTATCTAACACTTTATTTTAATAGTTTGTGTAAGTCTTGTTGAGTACCTTCTGTACTCAGTGGAAATTGTCCACTTGTTGCAGGTAAAGAGGTCCTAGTTAATAATCAAATTAAGACACTCCCGTTGGTTCTTCGGCTTTAATCCCAGTCAAGTTGCCCTTGGGTTGTGGTGCTCCACTGGAAAGTTTATACTATTATTTCATTTTCTGTTTCTTGTTTACAAAATGTTTCCGCTGTAAATTTTTACCGATATGTATATTCTAATCGTGTAGACATAATCTACTCGTGTATGCTTGTGATATAATGTTGTAAGGATATGTGTATGTTAGCAGCTGATTCTAGGGGCTAACATGAAGCATATATCCGGGAACCTGAATGTTGGATTTGTAACTTATTAAGAATTATGCTTCTAGTATAATTTTTAATTAAGGACCGGTTGTTCTTGATTAAGACTTATGCTTTAAGTATGATTCTTAATTCGGTATAAACCTCTAATATTCCGGGTCCTTACAATCGTGGCGATGGCGATGCACATTGTGGTTGTGGTGGGCTTGACGGTGGTCGTAATTGTGGTCGTCATTGCCCGAGAGGTCGACCTCGTCAGCCCATCGACCAGGTCGTAAGTGATGAGGACCTGGTCGTAGATCATATTGTATTAAGGTTCGTCCGATATAATTTGTGTGTATTCGGGAATCGCTATGTTCTGCTAGGAGTCGCTACGACCCATGATCGGAAAAGGTTTCCGAGTCACAACCGATTACACATGAACCTACAAGGTCACACACTTAATGGGTTGGAACAAACCAGTACAGATACGATTCGTCAAACGTGTTCGGATAGGATCTGTCACGAGCACTATATAAGGAGATGCTTGAGGCTGTTTGGGGTGGACGTAACAGACGAGTTGATGTGAGTTGCTCTATTGAAACCCTAGCCTCCATATTCCTGAGAGCTCTACCGTTTGATTTGGTGCTAGTACACAGGCGTACGGTTGTTCCTTCCCTAGACGTGTGGATACCATAGAGGCGCTACTGTGACTGTTGCACTTGAGGACGATCCGAAATCTTCACAAGGAACTGCAGAGGTTACTGGAGGAGACGATCGACTCACGAGGACGCTGGATGATCGACTACGACCACTGCATCGACGTGCTCGACGTTGGACGATCAACTACGACCACTACATCGACGCGCTCTACATTGGACCAGGCTACTCCAACCCTTCTTCTACTGCTCTGCGCGTCCGGTGGTAACGATCTGTGATCATCTACTTGCTTGGCTTCCTGGTTTGCGTGGTAGAAATTTTTATTTGTAGCTATCGTAGCCTACCCGTACCCCAACAGTGGTATCAGAGCCATCCTACGTAGTTTTTGATCTGGATCGGTCGCATATACTTGATATGTGGTAGTAGTAGATTGGATCTATTCTCGGTCGGATGCGGTAACCTAGATCGGTTCATATAGATGGAGCGATCTAGGCCTGTCGATAAGATCGATCGGTTTTTCAGTGGTAGTAGATGGGTTTACGAGGAGGCATGAGCTATAAGGACCAGATGGTTTATTGCGCTTGTTCACGACCACTCTGCATAACTCTCCTGTCGGTCGGAATTCCGCCATCGGAGTATGCCGCAGTGTGTGGTTGTATCAAGGCATTAATCGGATTGGTTTGGAAGTGGGACCGCCGTGCTAGCTAATCATACCACATGTTATAGGTGGTATGTGTTCATGTCGCCCGATAGAATTGGATTCCATGCATAACTTGTTTTGCAGGGATTGATGTGAATAGTATGACCCATGATGTATGAGATGCATGTATGTGTGTAATGTTCATGACCTGCGTGTCATGCTTATTGCAGCCCAAGGCTGTCCATATTTGTATAACGGCCTGCGTGTCGACTTGTGATGCTTCTTTACTCCTTGTGATTCATTACTAGTGCTATTAGGAGTAATGGCTTAGTGGGAGTGCTTGGAGGAGTCGAGCACTCGGAGACACGGCGAACAGGATGCATGGCGATGGAGATCACCATGGAGAAGGGTCATACTATATCACAATGCAATTTGATTGTATGTGAATGCCTTTATATTCCTATTCATTTATTTCTATACATGTTTTTGCTTTAAATGCTTTTAACATGGTAGAAGTAAAATTCCCTCGCATAATATTAAGTTAAATTGATGCCCTCCCAAATATGCTGCACCATCCAAAGTCATGTATTTTAATGGTAGGTCTTGCCAAAGCAGAGTGCCATTAACTCTACTTGACTAGATGGGTTTGTGTCGGACACTTACACGCTTAGCATTGGATTAACTTAACAAGGTTATCATAACAGTTGTGGACCTTGGGACATAAGGGTTGGGTGCCGAAGCATAGAGATGCTGCCCAACAACAAGAGTCATATAGAGCTATGACTAGCAAAGGGTTGCTTACCATTTTCACTAGTCTTCTAGCAGTGATGCCAAAGCTCACTAGTAGATTAACTGATTGTGGGTCATGAATCATTAAATGTCATAAGAGGGATATGATGTTCGGTGGGAGTATCTTTATTGAATTGTTTAATAGAAGTTACTTTGATTGAACACATGTCTTAGTTTTGCATATTTTATGTTGTAGATCATGGCACCTACTGCTGTACCTACATCTAGTTTTGCTTTACGCTCGATACTTGAAAAGGAAAAACTGAATGGAACAAATTTTGTGGATTGGTCCATAACCTAAGAATTGTTCTTAGGCAAGATAAAAGGAACATGTTCGGAGGATCCAATTCGGATGTGCCTCTGAGAATCTTTCTTGCTACTCTTAAAACTGCCTATAAAAAGGCATATGATGAATCCCCTGATGTTAGCTGTCTCATGCTTGCTGCAATGAACTCAGACCTTCAGAAGTAGTTTGAGAACATTGAGGCCTACGATATGATCGTGGCGCTCAAAGGCATGTTTGAGACACAAGCAAGAACTGAGAGATATGAGATCTCAAAGAACTTGTTTGGGTGTAGGCTAGCTGAGGGTGGTTCGGTGAGCCCACATGTAATCAAGATGGTTGGTTACACATAGAGCTTGGAAAAACTGGGTTTTCCACTTAGTCAAGAGTTGGCTATAGATTTGATTCTTGCTTCGCTTCTTGAAAGCTATGGCCAGTTCATTTTGAACTTACATATGAATGGCTTGGACAAGAATCTCGCCAAACTGCATATGATGCTTAAGACAGCAGAGGGCAGCATTAAGAAAAGCAACAGTCATGTGATGATGGTGCAAAAGAGTAAAAGCTTCAAGAAGAAGGCTAAGACTTGGGTCAAGAAAAAGGGCAAGGCTAAAGTTTCAGATGAGATCAAAACTAACAAGCCTAAGCCCAAGGCTAAGTCCGGCCCGACTCAAGAGAATGAATGCTTTTACTACAAAGAGCTAGGCCATTGGAAGAGGAACTGCAAGAAATACCTGGCTGATCAGAAAAGGAATGGTGGGACTAAAACTTTCACTACAGGTATGAATGTTATAGATGTTTTTCTTGCTGACTCTTCTGTTAACTCATGGGTATTTGATACCGGATCGGTTGCTCATATCTGCAATTCGATGCAGAGTCTAACAAGGAGTAGGAGAATTACAAGGGGCGAGATGGATCTTCGCGTCATGAATAAAGCAAAGGTTGCTGCATTAGCCGTCGGGACTTTGCCATTACTATTGCCTTCAGGATTTATTATGGAATTGAATAATTGTTATTACGTTCCAGCAATTAGTAGAAACATTATCTCTACCTCATGTTTGATGGCAAAGGGTTATAAATTCATTATTGAGAACAATGGTTGTTCTATATTTTTGAATGAAGTGTTTTATGGCTATGCACCTGTTTTGAATGGGTTGTTTATTTTAAATCTTGCTGATGCATCCGTCTATAATATTAATGCGAAAAGGCTTCGGCCTAATGAAATGAATTTTACTTTCATTTGACATTGTCGTTTGGGTCACATAAGTGAGAAACGCATGAAAAAGCTCCATGATGATGGAACTCTAAACTCATTTGATTTGGAATCATTTGATACATGCAAATCTTGCCTGGTCGGAAAGATGACCAAGACACCTTTCACTGGTCAAAGTGAAAGGGCGTCCGATCAGTTGGCACTCATACATACTGATGTGTGTGGACCAATGAGTACGACAGCTAGAGGTGGTTTTTAGTACTTCATTACTTTCACCGATGACTATAGTAGATATGGATATATCTACTTAATGAGGCACAAGTCGGAATCCTTTGAAAAGTTCAAGGAGTTTTAGAATGAGGTACAGAATCAACTGGGCAAGACAATCAAATCTTTACGATCTGATCGTGGAGGTGAATTTTTGAGCCATGAGTTTGGTAATCATTTGAAACAATGTGGAATTATTCCACAGCTTACACCACCGGGCACTCCACAATGGAATGGGTGTCCGAGCGGCGTAATAGGACCTCGTTGGACATGGTTCGATCAATGATGAGCCAATCAGATCTGCCATTGTATTTTTGGGGTTACGCTCTAGAAATTGCCGCTTTCATTTTAAATAAGGTACCATCTAAATCAGTAGATAAGACACCATATGAGATGTGGACTGGGAAGAGTCCTAGTTTGTCTTTTCTAAGGATTTGGGGATGTGATGTCCATGTTAAACGTTTCACGTCTGATAAACTCACACCCAAGTCAGATAAATGCTTCTTTATAGGATATCCTAGGAAACCAAAGGATATTATTTCTACAACCATGAAGAAGGCAAAGTTTTTGTTGCCCGAAATGGTGTTTTTTTGGAGAAAGAGTTTCTTTTAAAATGAGTCAGTAGGAGAAAGGTGCAACTCGAAGAAATTCGAGAAACATCTGAAAGTGTTTCAACTCCTACTGAACCTCTACAGGATGAACAAAATGTTGTTGAACCTATAGATGAGGCACCAGCCCTACGTAGATCTAAAAGGCCGCGTCAATTGCCTACAAGGTATGGGCATGACGTATTATTATTGAATAATGATGAGTCTAAGACTTATGAGGAAGCAGTGATGGACCTAGACTCTGAGAAATGGCTTGGAGCCATGAAATCCAAGATAGACTCCATGAGAGAAAATCAGGTTTGGAACCTGGTCCATCCACTTGATGGTGTTAAAACCATTGAGTGCAAATGGATCTATAAGAAAAAGATTGATATAGATGGAAATGTTCACATTCATAAAGCTCGACTAGTCGCAAAAGGGTTTCGACAAGTTCAAGGAGTTGACTACGATGAGACTTTCTCACCAGTAGCGATGCTTAAATCTGTTCGGATCATTCTAGCTATTGCTGCATATTTCAACTATGCGATATGGCAAATGGATGTCAAAACGGCTTTCCTTAATGGAAACCTAGACGAGGATGTGTACATGACACAACCTGAAGGTTTTGTCGAACCAAAGAATGCTAGTAAAGTATGCAAACTTCAAAAGTCCATTTATGGGTTGAAGCAAGCATCTCGGAGTTGGAATATATGTTTTAATGAGGAGATCAAAAGATTTGGTTTCGTCAAGAACAAAGAAGAACCTTGTGTTTATATGAAGGTTAGTGGGAGCGCGCTTGTTATTCTGATCTTGTACGTAGATGACATACTACTGGTCGGAAATGACATACCTATGCTAGAATCCATTAAGTCATCATTGAAAAATAGTTTTTCCATGAAGGACCTAGGAGAGACAGCATATATCTTGGAGATAAGGATCTATAGAGATAGATCTAAGAGGCTAATTGGATTAAGCTAGGATATATACATAGACAAAGTGTTGAATCGGTTCAACATGCAAGATTCCAAGAGAGGATTCTTGCCCATGGCACATGGCATTAATCTTAGCAAGAATCAGTGTCCTATGACCACTAATGAGCGAGACAAAATGAGTGATATTCCATATGCTTCGACCATTGGATCTATCATGTATGCCATGATATGTACTCGACCAGATGTATAATATGCTCTAAGTGTTACGAGTAGATACCAAGCTGATCCTGGTGAAGGTCACTGGACAGCTGTGAAAAACATCCTTAAGTACTTAAGAAGGACTAAGGATACGTTCCTAGTTTATGGCGGTGATGAAGAGCTCATTGTAAATGGTTACACCAATGCAAGCTTTCAAACCGACAAAGATGATTATCGTTCACAATCTGGTTTTGTATTCATTTTGAATGGAGGAGCAGTGAGCTGGAAAAGTTCCAAGCAAGAGACGGTTGCTGATTCCACGACGGAGGCTGAGTACATTGCGGCTTCTGAAGCTGCAAAAGAAGGTGTTTGGATAAGAAATTTTATTGCTGAGTTGGGTGTGGTTCCAAGTGCCTCGAGCCCAATGGATCTCTATTGTGACAACAATGGAGCCATTGCGCAGGCTAAGGAGCCTAGATCCCATCAGAAGTCCAAGCATATACTCAGGTGTTATCATCTTATTCATGAATTAGTAGATAGAGGAGATGTTAAGATATGCAAAGTTCATACGGATTTAAATGTTGCTGATCCGTTGACAAAGCCTCTCACACAGCCAAAGCATGAGGCACACACAAGAGCTATCAGTATTAGATACCTAAATGATTGACTCTAGTGCAAGTGGGAAACTGTTGGAAATATGCCCTAGAGGCAATCATAGAGATGATTATATTTCATTATGTTCATAATATTGGATAATATGTGTGAGACCCCGACGTTTATTAGGCTCATAATACTTAGTCATCCGATTGACCCTAGTATTATCAACCAAATAAACCCCGGTCTCGAGAGATGTATACTTCCCAGAATGCAGTATACATACCTCACAACAAAAGAATGTATCAATTCCATACAACACATAGAACATAAGCAACAAACCAGAAGTTAACATTAATATGGAATAGATATTACAAAAGAGAGGCCCTTAGGCCAAATAGCAATAATTACAAAAGATAACAATGAAGCAAAAGTGCCATAAAGATGGCTATAACACAAAGCCAATCGGTGTGCCTTAACCCCTAGGCATCGACCGACCGCCAAGCTAGTCGTCAAGAAAGCGCAACACGTAGCACAAAAGAGAGGCTCTTGGAGCTCTCCTTCTTCCTCTGCACAAAAGTCACAAAAATTGCCACAACCACGGGCGATGAGTACATAAAGTACTCCATAAGACTTACGTGTGAGATAACAGAACTATAAATAGCTACATGCAAGCTTTATTTAAGTGGATGAGGCTTTGGACTCATTTTAGCATAAAGCAACATTTATTTGCAATAACATAATAGATTGAAAGCAATTTGACAAAGCATTTTTAATGGTTGAAATAACAACGCGATAATAACATAATAACAACAACAAGAACAATCCTGGAAGTGACTAACCCAAGTCACCACAACAATAGCATGAACTCCCCGTTCATACCAACCATGTCAAGTTTTAATTAAAGGTTGTAGTCTAGTCTTGAACAACCTTACCAAGCATGACCATAACCTAGGACGAGGCTATTCGAATAGTTTTATCCCTGCAGGGTGTACCACTGTACCCACACGTCAGACCGCCTTTCCTTTACGCACACTTCCGAAGGTGTCTTTGTACAGCTAAGTCCTCTGAGACCTTTCCAAAGGATGAATGCTAATCTGAGCTGCACAACCCACGGGAGAAGGAGACATCACAACCTTCCCTAAGCTAATGCTCCCCTCCCACACTATACATATACATTTGTTTTTAAAACACACCAATCGAGCTCGCTCATAATTAACACCTCCTAGAGTACTTAGTCAAGAGGGGTTCCATATGCCCCTCACGTGGTTAGTATGCGAAATCGCTTGGCTTAGTGACCCAAGTACTCGGTCCTTAGGGACCCAGGCATACCACCACATCCAAAAACCGCACCATCCATCCAATATGCCCAAGTCTAAATCAATCTTTTATTTTCAGTTTTTGATTTTACAAATTAAACAAAGCACAAGTGCTGGACATATAGGAGTAATAATCATTTTTGAGTGATCAAGACCATCGACTAAGTCGATGATCGCCCATTCTACCGATAACTAAGCATGTCTAAGCAATTTACATCGAAACTACTAAGCGATAAGAGCTCATCCAACGAGCTCCCACCACAGCAAATAACCTAGGCTCATGGTAGTAGAGGGTAAAGAATTCCTACAGATTATGCGACTATAGGATTACTAACGACATTTAACACAAAGTAGCATGCATACATAGAAGTAAAACAAAGTATTAAGCTTTAAAGTAATGGGACAATGATGGAAATGGTCAAACTGCTTGCCTTGTTGCTGGCCAAGTTGTGGCAGAGGGTCGCTCTCGGGATCACCACAAATGTCGAAACCTAACGGAAAAGCGAGAAAGAACCGATAAGACGACGAAAAACCAAAAAGACGCACAACAAACGAACTCCAAAAGCCATGAAAATTTTACAGCAGCAAGACAATGATTTATCATGAATTTAGCAACAAGAACCAATTGATTTGGATTCTCAATGCAAAAGATATGATGAAATCAATTCTGCTCAGCCTATTAATTAGAAATATGCTACTGTTCATCGCAAAATTTTCTAGAATAGAAGTGAAGCTGAAATTTTTACTGTAAAACCAGCACCTCATGAGATGAATAACACAATTGAGTTCATCTCATTTGGAGCCATTATGCACTCTCTACAAATTTTCAAAAACAAGAACTTGAACAAAATTATAATGCACAAGTCCTCAATTTCCTAACAGCAACATGCTCAAAACCAATTTTCACAGTGAGTTCACTAAGAGAAAACCAACAAAGTTGGTCTCACCCAAAAATAGTCTATAGAGCATTAGTTATGTATTTTACAAGTTAAGCATTGATTTAAGTGCACATTTTAAAGTTGGTTTTAAAATCTAATGGCAAACTGTGCTCTGGAGCTGAACTCAACTTACAATCATTTTTGGATTAAAGTCAAGTTCAAGACAGAGCTAACACAATTTGAATGACCTCAAAAGGATTCAAAACGAAGAAGATATGAAATTCTAAAGTCTATACCTTATTTCAGTTTAACTAAGACCTCACCGAATTTCTAAACTCACAAGGGTATGGGAGGGCGTGAGCCACAGATCTCAGATCCAACGGCTCAAGACCTCCCAGAGAACATCACACACGCCAAGACGTGAAGTCCAGAGGTCTGGACCTCTTAGCAACTCACATCTTGAGGTGAGGGGTCGGTCGGCCGTGAATCACGAAATCCAACGGACCACAACACAGAAAGGAGGTCGGAACGGACCAGATCTAAAGGGAGGTCCTCAGCGGTTGAGATCTTCCAAAGGAAGGTCCAAACTATCAAGATCTCCCCGAGGAAAATCTACATCGTCGAGGACCTCACGGGGAGGTCTGGGCGGTCGAGATGTTCCAAGGAGGTCCTCGATGGTTCAGATCGTCAGGAGGACCTTGACGGTCAAGATCTACCCGGGAGGTCATGAGCAGTTGAGACAACCTAGGGAGGCCTAAGGGAGGTCCTAACGTCCGCAGACCTCCGAGGAGGTCAGGCGGCCACGATGCGCAAGGGAGGTCTTGGGCGCTCGAGATCTCCTCGGAGGAGGTCCGGCGTCCTGCACCCAGCCTTTAACTTCGCGCACGCAGCGCTGGACATGAATAAATGCGCTGGACATCAAGGAGGTCAGCTACAGGAGGTCTTAAATCGCACATTAAAGGGTGGATTAAAGGCGGTTAAGACATCAATGATTACAATGATTGGAACACATGATTAGCGCATTAAACATGGAGGATTTCGTCCTAAAACGACAACGACGCTGCCGTTGTGTCCGACAAAACCAGCGCAAAAGACGTGGTCATCGCCGCGATGTAGACCTCGCCAATGAGATCAATGATACCGTTGGGTCCGCAATAACCATCGCACCAAAGGACCTCCTCTCAGCGGCGGCGGCCTTGAGCGCCGGGCGAGCCGAGAGGACAACGACGACAAGCACACGCGAAACCAAAATGCAAAAAGGAAGCTCCGCGACATCCAACCAAGCGTGTGCCCAATTTAAAAGCTCCGCGACCTCATACATCGGGTGCCAGTAGCTAAAGGACTATCGAGGAGTACAGGAGGTCATAAGGTCTTTGAGGAGGTCGAGGAAGGAGGACCGTGCGGGGAGGAAGGGTGCTCCACGGCCAAAGCTTCAACTTCAAGCTCCACTTTGTCCCCCTCTGCAAATGCCCAACAATATCAAGTTAGGCCTTGGTCCCAGAGGGTAGGGCACAAATGGAAGCAAGGAGAAAAGGAGGAAAAACTCCAGGGACCCTCGTCCACCGAGGAGCTTCAAGCTTCTCAACAATGGCGACCAAGAGGGGAGGAGAGGAAAGCTCAAATGACACGGTGCAAGCTTAGAGCTTAGAAGTGTGCCAAAGAAGCTAAGGGAGGAACCCAATGGGGGTTTTATACTTTGGGAGAAGCAGGCACACGAGCTGGGGTTAAGCTCATGGTGAGCTTAGCCCATGGCTCGGTCTAGGGTTTGGACAAGACACGAGGCTGACATGGTGGGTCTCTGTGTGGGCGGGGAAGGCGGAAGGTGACACGCATTTAATCTGGTCGACAAAGAGTTGTTATAAGGTACACATGGATAAATTGGGCATTAATTCACTTGCTCGAGGCACGCATGCGTGACCAAGGAAGGAGAAGAACAGGGAGGTCATTTTGACATTGGATAAGCCCACGGGAGGTCTGGCCCTCCGATGTGGTTTTGAACCGTTATGTTTTAAGTGGGTGGGAGGAGGTCCCACCACACGATCAAGGATGGGGAGGTCGTGGCCCTCCGATTTCATGTCATCGCAAAACGCACGTGAGGAAAAGGGGCAGAGGTCCAAAGCGTTGGATCTCCATCCAGCAGTCGCGGACCTCCGGTGAGGACTTAACTGCACGCGATCAAAAAGACATGAGGGAGGTCATGGCCTTTGGATTTAAATCCAAGGGCACCGACTGATGGGGAGGTCGATATGATGCGCAGCAGCAAGGGAGGTCGGGACCGCTAGATTTAGATCTAAGGGTTCGATCAAAAGAGGTGGAGGTCTGAGCTCGCGCAACACACAAGGGAGGTCATGGCCTTTAGATTTAGATCTAAGGGCTCACGATCTCACGTCTTGTTGGGAGGTGCAGTGCGCATGAGACAAAAAGGAGGTCGTGGTAGTAGATTTTAATCTAACGGTGCACAACAAAAGATGGGGAGGTTGTGAGTGCTTGATAGCAGGGAGGTCGTGAGTGTTGGATTTGATCCAATGGCTCGACCTAGGTTAGGTGGGAGGTTTGTTTAGTTTAGGTTGAGAGGAGGAGGTCGGGGCCATGGATCTTGGATCCAAGGGCTATGACCTCACGTGAAATGGGAGGACTGACCGAGTATGTTGAGGAGGAGGTCGTGGTGTTGGATTTGATCCAACGGCCACGACCTCAACAAGATGGGATGACCTCATTGCGATGGTTTAACAAATCGAGGAGGTCTTTGAGGTTTAACACGAGGGAGGTCATGACCGTTGATCACGGATCCAACGGCAATGACCTCATGAGGTGGGGAGGTCCTCGCGGTGTTGATCAGGAGGAGGTCGTGGTCTGTTGGATGTAAATCCAGCAGCTGCGACTTGATCAAGTGGAGATGAGGTCGGTGAGGTGCAGACATGGTTGGGCTGGACCACTTGAACATAGCTAGCCCAAGGAGCGAGTGTAGGCTTTAAAATTTAGTTTTTAACAATTGAAACTTAGCAGAATTATTTGAGATAGCAAATGAACTCCAAATTTGATGGAATTTTAACTGGAGCTTGCTGACAATGAGACCAACCTTGCATAAAATTTCCAGAGGTTATTATGCAATGCATTTTCTCAGGAAATTCATGAAGGTTGTTTAAAGGATTGTTTTGCCTCCAAAAATTATCAACAAGTGTTATAACTCATGATATTTTTCAGAAGGGGTCCCATATCAGTTTTTGGGACCAAGGAAAATATATTCCAAATGTTTGGCACAAGATTTAAGATAATTGGAAAATGAGTTTGATTTTTGGTCAACAAGAGCTTTGTGTTCTTGGATTACACAACTCTTGGACAAAAATCACATGAGATTTAGGGTTTTTCAGGATGTGAGAAAAAGTTTTAATTTCTACACATATAATTATACTTGATTAACCCTAATTATACATTTGGGATGTTACAATATGTTATCTTGTTCCTAGAATAATATTGTTAATATTGATTATCAAGTATGTGACTTGATTGTGAAACTCTATATTTCTACGATAATTATTCTTATACAATTCCTGGTCGGAAACATATGAGGACACATATGAATAGACTAGCATATGTATTGGTTGATGACTATGTTTCACAGGTCATGGATATGGAGATATCAAACCAATAATATGGACACATGTTAGAGAACATGATGTTGGATAAGACCCACCTTGAGACACTATTGAGATTGTTATGATTCTATGTGTGGTTAGTTGGTCTCAAGCAATGATGATGTATAATCCTTAGACACGAGATCGGCATGGTTTCCTACATATGTAATAACACTCTTAGGGGTTGCCAAACGCTGCTCGTAACTGGGTAGTTATAAAGGTAGCTTTCGGGTATGCTATGAAACATGCAGAGGAATGTGACTGGTCGGATATGGGATTTGCCCCTCCTAACATAAGTGATGAGGACCTGGTCGTAGATCATATTGTATTAAGGTTCGTCCGATATAATTTGTGTGTATTCGGGAATCGCTATGTTCTGCTAGGAGCCGCTACGACCCATGATCGGAAAAGGTTTTCGAGTTACAACTGATTACATATGAACCTACAGGTTCACACACTTAACGGGTTGGAACAAACCAATAAGGATACGATTCGTCAAACGTGTTCGGATAGGATCCGTCACGAGCACTATATAAGGAGATACTTGAGGCTGTTTGGGGTGGACATAACAGACGAGTTGACGTGAGTTGCTCTACTGAAACCCTAGCCGCCATCTTCCTGAGAGCTCTACCGTGCGACTTGGTGCTAGTACACCGACGTACGGTTGTTCCTTCCCTGGACATGTGGATCTGGTAGGCGCTCTCGCGATCATTGCGCTTGAGAATGATCTGCGATCTTCACAAGGAACTGCAGAGGTTGCTGGAGGAGACGATCGACTCATGAGGACGCTAGACAATCGACTACGACCACTGCATCGACGTGCTCGACGTTGGACGATAGACTACGACCACTACATCGACGCGCTCTACGTTGGACCAGGCTACTCCAACCCTTCTTCCACTGCTCTGCGCGTCTGGTGGTAACGATCTGTGATCATCTACTTGCTTGGCTTCCTGGTTTGCGTCGTAGAAATTTTTGTTTGTTGCTATCGTAGCCTACCCTTACCCCAACACGGACAGCATTATCAGCGATGAAACGACCATAGCCTCATGAAACATCATCGTGGGCACCGATGCCATGACCACGCCCTGGGGCTGGAGCGCGTGCTGCAGCTACCATGCCGGCGTGTGGCGGTAGTGCCATTCGGCGCACCTGGCACTATCGTCGCT
Source organism: Phyllostachys edulis (assembly GCA_036346405.1). Taxonomy (NCBI): domain Eukaryota; kingdom Viridiplantae; phylum Streptophyta; class Magnoliopsida; order Poales; family Poaceae; genus Phyllostachys; species Phyllostachys edulis. Next base: position 78,235,959 of record CM070549.1, on the reverse strand, counting down.
CCTCGTCCACACGAATAGCACGATCCTCCTCGGTCTCATTGTGCCAACCAGCCGAAGGACCTTGCACACTCGCATCGTCAGCGTGCGCACCTGCACATAGATTTTGTTGTGCGAACATGGTACGCAACTCTAGAAAATTGGTGTCGATGGTCGTATGCAGTTGCGTGACCTCCTCGTGGAGAGTGTCCAGGCCGGCCTGAGCAACTGCGAGTTCATCACGCACACCACTAACATCATCATGGATATGTTTTTGTAGTGTCTCGCGTAATCGAGTGTACTCAGTCCATGTTACCGGCTCCTCTGGAGTACGTGGATCCTCTTTGTGGCCTTGCGTGGAAACAACTCACAAACAGTAAGCAAGATTATATCCGGGTTAGTAAAACAAAAGTCTCTCTCTACGCTCGCAACTCACTGTCCTGAACACAAGATAAGCTTACCGTTCCAAAGTGAATCAAGGACGACAAAAAATGACACTTGTGACAGCGAACGATCTCAGCCCAGTAATGTATGAGCGTAACCAAGAGCAATGGAGTACACCAATGGGGTAAGTGGAGCTTGGAAAGGTATGTGTATAACCTATGCAAACTGATATTCAAGATGTTGTAAAGCTAAGTAATGATCCAAGCTAGAAAATTTTGCTTATGTGTCGATCCAATAGGTTTAAGTGAAGTGTATGAACGCACACGCAAAGATAAATGTGACCTAATGCAACCAAATGACTGAGCTAGTGAGAACAACCAACTCGTGCTGCACCAAGTACTAGGAGAGACGCTAGCCAATTGCAAAGATATAAAAGTAAAGGCACAAGATTGCTCAAAGTAACTAGATACACAATCTAATAAATATGAACTAGGGTTGATTCGTCCCAAAATTCAGCCAACACTTTTCTTTTCTCTTTTCTTTCTCAAACCGTGTGCACAAGATCCTCCTCCTTCGGTTAGTAAGTTCACCGAAAGGGAAAATTTTGGTATTGGTATGTGCGGTTTGCTCTCTTTTACTTTCTTTTCTTTTCTTTTTTTTGTACTTTTGTTAAGCCGTGGCTTTTTCTTTAAAACAGCTGCCTTTTGCTTTTTTTCTTTGGCAATGGCCGAACAAGGTGTAGATTCACCCTTTGATTTGCAAGTCACAAAATTGTCAAACATGTGGACTAATTCCAAGAGCAGCCCGAAAGCAATATTCAAAAGCTAGTCTCAAAGAGGAAAGGATATAAGTAAAGCTCAAGATCACCAAAAGGTATCGGGCGGCTAGGATGAAAGATGATACCCTAATCGAACCGAAAAACAAATCAGGAAGTCGAAACAAGGCAGTTTGGGAAAGAACAATCTTGGAGTTTGAGTTGGACACTACGTCCCCTAATAAAGGTCGGAAGGACAACTTGTAGATCCACTTGGATAGCAACCAAGAGGTATGTGTCAAAAACTCTTTTTGGGTGCTAATTGAGGGAAACAATTAGCAATTTTCGATGATTTAAGTGGATACAAGATGAAGTTATGCAAAGGAAACACAAGATCAGCACTAAAAAGAAATCTCTAATGGACGAAAACTTAACTAAACTCACAAGAAAAACATATTGAATCTAGGGTTTGAAAATTTTTGTGTTGTAATTTTCGCTTTCATGGACTATAGGACATAAAACAAATATAAACTATGGGTAAATAGCTCTCACCGAGTCAACCTAGAATCTAATACCACATGATAAGGGGGTTGCCCAATCTTCTCAGTGAGAAACGTAGATAGATGATGCGAGGTGGTCGATGTCGTTAGCTGAACCCTCGCGCCAATGCATGAACCCTCAACTCTTTGGATATCGCCCAAAACACACCGGATAGATGATCGTCACGAGACCACTAGCGACTATCGCCAAGCCCCCAATTCTCAATGGAACGACAGTTTGACCTTGAAGTGCAGGATGAACCAATGGATCACCCAATTCTCTCTCAAAGTCCTCGCATGAACTCTGGTTTGAAAGAACAAGCAATAGCTATGTTTCAATCTTATGGATAAAATGGTCTGCTTTACAATGGGCAAATCACTGGCCTTATATTGGTACCTAAGGGTGCGGCCAAATTACACACGGCTTAATATCGATTCTATCTCTAACTCTCATATCGTAAAGAGATTCTTTCCTAATACAGTTATGGAAAGATTACAACATTGTGGACCTGGTCGTAGACCTGGTTGTTGGATTGATCGTATATCTTCTGAGACTGGTAGTAGTTCTGGTAAAGACAACTAAAAATGCCTTCCCTTGATCGTCCACAAGTCTCCTCTATTGCTTTGCCTCCAAGGCCTTCACAGTGTTCGACCTGGTCGTGGTCCTAGTTATAGACCTGGTTGTAGACATGGTCGTAGGCTTCCTTCTTCCTCCGAGCCTCCCATGCAACTTCCCTGTCAAACCTGAGAATGCACAAAGTTCTTGCATGAGGTAGTAGCTAATTCTCATTATCGTTAATAGGAAACTTATTAAGAAACAAAACCACCAGTTAGATCAGTAGCTTGGCTCTGGCTCGAGTTATTGGACCGATCGTGTGGATAACCGAACTGGTCGTAGGAATGTCTGAACTAGTTGTAGAGGTGTTCGAATAGGTTGGAGTCGTAGGAATGTCCTCATCATCAAGGATGCCCGCATCATCTATAGACCTGGTCCACGAACAGTCAAGGTCTACCGTGAACCTGGCTTACGAAACAGTGCATAGGGTCTTGTGCACGTGCTGGTGCAATGCCACATGGGAAGTGACGTAGGCAAAGATGGTGGTGTCGCGCTTGCGTGGCGGCTAGGTGACTGCCATGTTGGCGGCCTCGTCACACTTGACGGCGGTGGTGCTCGGAACCCTAGGGTTCTGGCGAACGGTGGCGAGGATACCAAAATAGAGAGGGCATCACGGTGAACCTTACGCACTCCTTCGCAGTGAGAGGGTGTGCGGGGATGGCCAACGGCGAGGAAGAAGGCGGCGGCGAGCTTCGGGGTCTAGACAGCGGCGGAGCTCTGGTGGACTTTCGGCGAAGGCAAGGAGAGTCCGAGGTAGAATGTGGCGCTATGGTGTTGAGGGTGAGGTCGATGTCGCCGGAGCATTGGCGATGGTGAAAGAATTGACGTCAAAAGGAGCTTCGGCCGGTGATCTTCATACTCGAATTATGGTGGTGCTAGGGCAATAGGGTTGGTGTGGTTGGCGACGCTGGAATGAGGGTGAGGAGGCGATGTGGGGGCTCGTATTTATAGGGCACGAGTGAGGCCAGAACGCTTGGGGCGCAAGAAGTGTTGGGGTACAAGTAGGCTACGATAGCTACAAACAAAAATTTCTACCACGTAAACCAGGAAGCCAAGCAAGTAGATGATCACAGATCGTTACCACCAAACGCGTAGAGCAGCGGAAGAAGGGTTGGAGCAGCCTAGTCCAACGTAGAGCGCGTCGATGTAGTGGTCATAGTCGATCGTCCAACGTTGAGCACGTCGATGCAGTGGTCGTAGTCGATCATCCAGCATCCTCGCGAGTCGATCGTCTCCTCCAGCAACCTCTGAAGTTCCTTGTGAAGATCGCGGATCTTCCTTAAGCGCAACAGTCGCAGTAGCGCCTCTATGGTATCCACACGTCCAGGGAAGGAACAATCGTACGCCGGTGTACTAGCACCAAGTCGCATGGTAGAGCTCTTAGGAAGATGGCGGCTAGGGTTTCAGTAGAGCAACTCACGTCAACTCGTCTATTATGTCCACCCCAAACAGCCTCAAGCATCTCCTTGTATAGTGCTCGTGACGGATCCTATCCGAACACGTTTGACGAATAGTATCCGTACTGGTTTGTTCCAACCCGTTAAGTGTGTAACCCTGTAGGTTCATGCGTAATCGGTTGTGACTCGGAAACCCTTTCCGATCATGGGTCGTAGCGGCTCCTAGCAGAACATAGTGATTCCCGAATACACACAAATTATATCGGACGAACCTTAATACAATATGATCTACGACCAGGTCCTCATCACTTATGACCAAGTCTTATCTCTATGTGACCGGTTCGTATTTGGACACGACCAGTTCGTAACTCCTTACGACCAGGTTACGACCACTCTGTGACTACGTTTGACCATTCTACGACCAGCTCATATTTTCATACGACCAGTCCGTAACTATTCGAACTAAGCGACCTACTCGTGTATTCTCCCTTTGCCTCACGATGTCTGGTTGAACTCCAGGTGAGATGTTGTGTCATCCATGGACTGTTCAATACTTTCTCGATCGAGTGTCGGATTACTTTACGTGGTCGAACACTTTGACTACTAGTGGCATGGCCATGCACTTTCTTTATTCGATCGTAACGAGGGGCCCAGAGATATCTCTCCTGTTATGTTAGGAGGGGCAAATCCCATATCCGACCAGTCACATTCCTCTGCATGTTTCATAGCATACCCGAAAGCTACCTTTATAACTACCCGATTCTGACGCGTTTGGCAACCCCTAAGAGTGTTATTACATATGTAGGAAACCATGCTGATCTCAGGTCTAAGGATTATACATCATCATTGCTTGAGACCAACTAACGACACATAGAATCATAACAATCTCAATAGTGTCTCAAGGTGGGTCTTATCCAACATCATGTTCTCTAACATGTATCCATATTATTGGTTTGATATCTCCATATCCATGACCCGTGAAACATAGTCATCAACCAATACATATGCTAGTCTATTCATATGTGTCCTCGTATGTTTCTGATCAGGGATCGTATAAGAATAATTATCGCAGAAATACAGAGTTTCACAATCAAGTCACATACTTGATAATCAATATTAACAATATTATTCTAAGAACAAGATAACATATTATCCAATGTCATGAACATAATGAAATATAATCATCTCTATGATTGCCTCTAGGGCATATTTCCAACAACAAGGTCACGCCAGAATAGTGGCGGATTCCGAGGGATTGGCGGCAAGAAAAAGGAAGGCGAAGGCCGAAACGGGCGCGGTGATGGCATGGTGTATTAAAGGCGACATAATTTCAGGAGATGCAGACAATTTGGCTGGGTTTTGGAAAGCTCCCGAATGCGATAATAGCGGTGGCATTTGGAGTTGAGAGGAGCAAGAAAGAAAGGTGGAGGGTGACAATGGCGCCTGGGCCCCAGATGGCAGAGAGAGAAAGAGAAAGCAAAGAGAGAGAGGCTGATGGGGTTGGTCCACCCGTCTGTGAGAAAGAAGGGGAAGAGGTGGCGCGTGCTGAGTGGGCCGGGCGCGTGGGAAACAGTTGGTCCGAAGAGATTCGGCCCAATACCATTTTCGGATTTTAGTTGATTTAATAGTTTTAAAAAATGGGTTAATTCAATTTGGCTTTTAGAAAATAGCAAATAAAGTCCAAAAATTATGGAAAAATTCATTGAAATTCCCTGAGATATTTTGGACTTAAATAAAATTGGTATTTAGATTTTTGTAAATAATTTATTTTGGCTTTAAAATAAATAGGAAAAAACTTTTAAAAATCCAGAAAATTCCAGAAAAATAATTAAATTTTATTTTTAACTTGAAATGAAAATTTGGGCTATTACAAACCTACCCCCCTTAAAGGGAATCTCGACCCCCAAGATTGAAACTTGGTCAGCAAAAAGGTGGGGATACTCGTCTTTCAAATGTTGTTCTCGTTCCCAAGTAGCTTGTTCTTCTGAGTGATTGCTCTACTAAACCTTGCATGAATGGATGACTTTGCTTCTGGTAATACGTTCTGCAACATCGAGAATCTTGATGGGTTGCTCTACATTGGTGAGGTTCTCTTGAAGATCAATGCTCTCAAGCGGTGTTTGTTCTGTTGGAACTCGAAGACACTTGTTTAGTTGAGAAACATGGAAGACGTCATGAACTGCAAACAAAGATACTGGTATCTCTAACTGTTAAGCAACTTCACCTCTTCTTCCCAAAATCTTGTATGGTCCAACAGATCTGGGTGTGAGCTTTTCTTTTGTCCGAAATCTTCTTACTCCACTGAGTGGAGTTACTCTGAGATAGACAAAATCTCCTGTCTCAAAGGACAAATCTCTTCGATGATTATCAGCATAACTTTTCTGTCAGGACGGAGCCACTTTCAACCATTCTTTTATCGCTTTTACTTATTTTCAGCCTCCTTTATTAATTCAGGTCCAAAGAATTGATGTTCTCCTACTTGATCCCAAAGGAGAGGGGTTCTACACTTTCTGCCATACAATGCTTCAAATGGAGATATTTGCAAACTGACTTGATAGCTATTGTTGTATGAGAATTCTGCATAGGGAAGATTCTGATCCCAACTCTTTCCATAATCTATAGCACAGGCTCGAAGCATATCTTTTAGAATCTTATTCACATGTTCCGTCCGTCTATCTGTTTGGGGATGGTATGTTGTACTGAAGTTGAGTCTGGTCCCCAATGCTTCATGCAGGCTCTTCCAAAATTTAGATGTGAATTGTGAACCTCTATCGGACACTATTTTTCTGGGTACTCTGTGTAGACAAACGAGCTTAGCCATATACAACTCTACTAATTTGCTACTTCTGTAAGTGGTCTTAACTAGGATAAAGTGCGCCACTTTAGTCAATCGGTCAATTACCACCCAAATGGAATCACATCTTGATTGGGTCCTAGGAAGTCCGGTGATGAAATCCATACCAATTTCTTCCTACTTCCATTCGGGAATTGGCAATGGTTGCAACAATCCAGCGGGTCTTTGATGTTTCGCCTTGACTCTCTGGCATACATCACAGCGTGTAACAAATTCAGCAATTTCTCGCTTCATGCTGACCTACCAATATTTTTTCTTCAGATCCTGGTACATCTTGGTACTTCTGGGATGAATGGAGTAAGGTGATTTTTGGGCTTCCTTCAGAATCAACTACTTTATTTTCTGATGATCAGGTACACAGATGTTGTTCCCAAACCAAACTATACATTGCTCATCTTCAGAAAATCCTGAGGCTTTGCCTCTTCTTATGTTCTTCTTGATTCCTTTGATATCTTCATCTTCTTTATGATTTTCTCGGATTTGACTCTGAATGGTTGGTTGAACTTCTAGAGTATTTACACAGCCCTGGCTGACAATCTCTAAGTTCAAATGCTTCAACTCTTCATGCAATCATGGCTATTTCTCCTAAACTAACATAGCGTTGTAATACCCTTTTCTACTCAAGGCATCCGCCACTACGTTTGTTTTGCCTGGATGATAATCGATTCCAAGGTCATAATCCTTTATCAGTTCCAACCATCTCCTTTGCCTGATATTGAGTTCTGACTGAGTGAAGATGTATTTCAAGCTTTTGTGATCCGTGAAAATCTCATAGCGGTTACCAATGCCGCCAGATTTTCAAAGCATGCACAATTCAGCTAACTCCAGATCATGAGTCGGGTAGTTTCCTTCATGGGGTGTTAGCTGGCGAGATGCGTAAGCCACAACTTTACCTTTCTACATCAGTACACATCCAAGACCCTAACGCGAGGCATCACATAAAACTTCAAAGTCCCCGTGGATGTCCGGCAAAATCAACACAGGTGTAGAAACTAGCCTTTTCTTCAACTCCTAGAAACTTTGCTCACAAGCATCTGTCGATTCAAACTTCTTATCTTTCTTTAAAAGCTTAGTCATTGGTCTAGCTGTTTTGGTGAAACCCTAAATGAATCTTCAGTAATAACCAGCTAAACCGAGAAAACTTCTCACTTCCATGATAGACTTAGGTTGCTTCCAATCCATTATGGCTTCAACCATGGCAGGATCTACTGTAACTCCTCCCACTGACACAATATGTCTGAGGAAAGCCACTTTGCTTAGCCAAAATTCGGTCTTACCGAATTTGGCAAAAAAGCTAATGCTCCCTAAGCTTTTCTAATACTATCCTGAGATGTTTCTCATACTCTTCTTCATCTTTTGAGTACATGAGAATGTCATCAATGAATACAACCACAAACCTATCCAAGAATTTCATGAATACCTCATTCATCATATTCATGAAATAAGACAGTGCATTTGTCAAACCAAATGACATTACTATAAACTCGTACAGTCCATATCTTGTGGTGAAAGCAGTCTTTGGTATGTCTTCTGGTTTGATCTTCAGCTAATGATAGTTAGATCTTAAGTCAATCTTGGAGAAGACTCTTGCTCCTTTCAACTGATCAAAGAGGTCATCGATCCTGGGCAAAGGATACTTGTTCTTGATTATAACCTCATTAAGTGATCTGTAATCCACACACATTCTCATACTGTTGTCTTTCTTTTTGATAAACAGCATTGGTGCTCCCCAAAGTGATAAACTTGGTTGAATATAACCCTTGTTCTGCAACTCTTCAATTTGCTTCTTCAATTCTACTAACTCATTGGCAGACATTCTGTAGGGTCTCTTTGAAATAGGTGTCGTCCTTGGGACTAGGTCAATTAAGAACATAATATCCCTATCCGGTAGCATACTGGGTAATTCCTCAGGAAATACATCAGGGTATTCTTGCACCACTGGTATTTCTTCTAACTTCACTTCTTCAAACTGGTCAGGATAGAACCATCTCCACTAGGGGTGTGAGGTCTGAATTCTACTTTAATTCCTTATTCATTTGTGAGAGTGATAGACCTATTGGCATAGTCTATCTAACCTTGATTTTTGGCTAGCCAATCCATTCCGCGGATCACATCCAATCCTTGGGAGTGCAACACTATTAAGTCTACCAAGAAGGATACTCCTGATATTTCTAAGATAAGGTTTGGGCATAGGGAGCTAGTCCTCATTTCTGAGCCCAGAGAATGGATTATCATAGGGTTAACTAAGGGAGAGATAGATAATCCATATTTTCCCACAAACTTATTTGAAACTGTGGATATCATGGGGATATGCCCATGATCTTAGGATGATGAAACAATTGGCAATGGTGCTTTTGGTTTGAAGTTTCACGCATTTTCGACAAAGTTTCAGATCTGTCAGGTCAGCGGCGGTCTGACCGGCTTTTGTGCTGAATGCTGATATAAGTGATGGATTGATTTTGGGATAGGTCATATCCATATTTGTTAATGCATATGTGTTGCATGTTGCATGTTTTCACTAACGTGGGTCAAGTTGTGAAGAACTTGTTCCCGGATTCGTGTTTGCTTGTCTATTGTTTGTCTTGGTGGCTTGCGTCAATGACGGTCAGCGGCGAGGTGGATCGGGACTAAGCTTGGAGAGCCGAGGTCCGAATCGATCATGGATGCGGGTGAGGTCAAGTGACTCAAGCATGGCGCAGAATGGGCGAGGATGACCGAACAGGCGGTTGGTCTGTTGGTTGGATCAAGCGGTAGCGAGTCGTTGCAAGTGCTCAGTGGTGCCGGTGGGATCCGGACGGGAGAGACTTGACGACATGAAGCCGTTGATCAACCTACACGTGGCGAAGCATGGGATTGCTTCACGATCTATAGACTCGGTCTTTTGGAAAGGATCGAGAAGGGGTATTTTGGTAATTTTACCAAATACCGCCTGGTGACCTTTGACTAAGCATGGCTGGTCGGCGCATGGTGAAGCGGTTTAGATCAATCGACGATGAAGATGGCGCTTTGAGATGCGTGTGTGTGTGTTCCGTTGATGTTGGGCCCTAACGGAAGCCCATTTGGTTATTAGGGTTAGAGGCTGCCCTATATAAGGATTGAGATGAGACATTAGGGTTTTTGGGGCCGCTGGTGAATAGGGCTGTTAAGAAAAAGAGGGGCACGCTTTTGGAGAGTGTGGCGGCGCCCCACTGCCTTGAAAAATCTGAAGTGTGGCGGTGGCGGCCTTTGATGGCCTGCCATTTTGCCAAAAAATCTGAGTGCTGATTGAAAATCTGAGGCGGCGGCGCCTGTGGAGAGCTCCTGGCCGCTGGAGGGTTTGCGGCCTGTGCTGCTGTAAAATCAGGAGTTGGGGCGGCCAGTTTCTTGGGAGATGAGCAGCACTTGGGAAGCTATGAGCCACATGGCGGCGGCTGTAGGGCAGCGCCGGTGTGCCCCTGTGACCGGATCTGTGCGTGCGTGAGAGACAGAGAAATCAGAAGGTTGCTGTTCGGCTGCTTTATCGGTTTGCTTGTTAGATTATTCTATTGCCTTGTACCATCAGTTGTGAAATTTCCGGAGCTTGATGGCGGCATGTAGCTGGCAGCGGTTGTAGGTGCTGCTCGCGTGCGCGCTTTTGGAGGCAGTGGCTTGTCCTCCCGCAGAAATAGGTTTGAGGGGCTATAGTTGATGGTTGTGATTTCTCTTATGTGCAAGTGGATTAATATATGTGGCTGTAAACCTCTTGCTTGTCCCATCAATTTTGTGAAAGTCGTTTCATTGCTTTGAGTTTGTTTTTTTATTATTGCTTGGCTGCCATTCCGTTTTGTCTGAATCTTTGGTGGGTGTGCATCTTGCTGTTCTTTGTACATGCTTGTATGCTCAGCGCTGAGCAGTTCGTTGTCTGTTATTGATCGCCATTTTTGATGCATTTGATTGGTGGGTCGCTTCTGAATTGATCGGTGCGGCGATTTTTGATCGAGCTTTGCGCGTCCTTTTGCCTCTACTCGTGACGGCGTCTCGGACCGCAAATTAGGAGCCCAGTCACCACAAAGTCGTTGGTCCGTTTTGCAATGAATCAATTTTGTTTATCGCCTCATTGCTTCTCCTGTGCAAAAAATGTGAGCTTTGATGGCGCCTGCTCGCTCTGAAATATCGAGTCAGTTGTGGCGGCTGTGGAGTGCCCGAGTGCCCGAGTGTGGCGGCGCCCTTCAATGTTGTCTGCATTTGAGTGTTGTCTGTTTGTTTCATGCACATGAGTAAAATGCTTTGCTTTTTTTGAGTTGATTCAAGATCTGGGAGATTGCTTGTTGGCTCAATCCTGTGCTCTAGTAGTGTGTTACTGTTTTAGGATTAATTAATTACTAGTCTGGTATCTCCTGGTGAAAAACGATCTAGAGTTTTTGTCATCTGTTTTTTTTTCTAGCAGCTGCACCTTCTTATTTGTGTCATGCTCATGAATTGAGAAGCCATCTCAGATTTTATGCATGCGGTTGTGAGATGTTTTTGGTCTTGTCCTTCGGGGTTTGATCGGATTCAACACAGGTTATCCGTTGTGCATGTATACTGATCTTCATAGCTTTTATAGCTATTGGAGTGAAAATAGTGTTGAGTTCGATCGAGGTGAAAAATAGAGAAAGCGTCTATTCACCCCCCCTCTAGTCGCCTTTCCGGTCCTACAGAAACAAAAGAATACGAAGCTCCTGAATCAAATAAAACTAATGCTGGTACTGAATTGACAAGGAATGTGCCAAGGACCACATCTGGTGCAGTCTGAGCTTCTTCCGCTGTGACATCATTCACACGTCCTTTCACGAACTGAGCGGGTTGCCTTGCAACTGGAGTACTACTAGAAGTTGGAACTCCCTGATTTGGCCTGGCCAGGGTTGTTGGTTGTTGCTTTTTCGGGCACTTATTAGCATAGTGTCCCGTCTAATTACAGTGAAAGCAGGTAACTCATGTAGCTGAGGAAGCTGTCTTCTTCTGAAATTGACCCACTGAGGAATTGTTGCGGAAGTTGGAATTGATGGGGCGCTATGCTGGCATAGGTGCTCTAGATGAAGAAGACTGGAATCTCTCATGCTGCCGTGGTGGAGCTAAAGTAGTGCGGGGCTTGGGAAAACCCCCAGAGTTGAACTTCTGGGCTGCCATTCTCCTCTTGCGGTTCTCCATCTCCAGGTGCTTGGCGAATGGCCTTGTTCACCAACTATTGGAAGTTGGTGTAGTCCTGAGCAAACAAGCGAACGGAGATATCTTCATTGAGTCCTACAAAAGCGTTCTTGCTTGGCCTCATCTATAGCGACATCTTCAAGAGCATAGTGGGCTAGTTGTTTGAATTTGTGCAAATACTCATTGACAGAGCGGTTGCCTTGGCGCAAAGAGCAGAATTCTTTCTTCTTCAGGGTCACCATGCCTGAAGGGATGTGTGCATGGTGGAAAGCCCGCATGAACTCATTCCAAGAGATAGTTTGAGCATCTACGTGAGACTGAGTGAAATTGTCCCACCACTCTGATGCTGGTCTGTTTAGCTGGTGAGAGGTGAACAGAACCCTCTTAACAATCAATGCATTGAGCAATATCTAGCTTCTTGCCGATTGCCCTAAACCAATCATCAACATCCATTGGCTCGGTGCTGCTAGAAAAAGTCGGAGGGTGCATCCTCATAAACTCAGATATGTTGGCTCTTAGTGAAGGTGGAGGTGGAGCATGAGTTGTTGTTGCTGCTGCTTGCATGTTTTGAGTGATGTTGAGGGATTGGGCGAGCATGTCGATCAGATGAGATTGATTGGTCATCATCTGGCACCAATCAGGTCCTTTTGCTGGAGGTGGTGGTGGTGGTTGTGGGATCGGGTCGGCCTGATAGTCAACATTCTCGTTACCCTGACTACTGGCACTACCGCTACCGATTCTACGGGTTGTCACCATCTGCTAGATCTTCGAAAGACATAGAAAAGAGAAGAGAAAACTAAGGGGATATACTTAAAACAACCCAAGAACCAAACAAACACAAGGCAAAAGTTCAACTTTTCCAAAATAGTCTTTTATTAATTCATTTTATTAATCAATTGTAGCTGTCACAAAAGGAATTGGTAGCTCACAATTTGCGTCTAATGGAAATACTAAAAAGATATAGGGTCTAAGACCTAGTGGTGTAATCTGTTGGATCTAATCTTGACAAAGTAGTAGTTTTTGCATCTTGTTGGTTTGCATTTTGGCTAGAAAGTCGGATCATGTTGGAAGTGCTCGTGCTGTGCATGGCGTGGCGTGAGAGTCGGCCTATTTTAGTTAGTGGTTTGTAATGTAGATGTGTAGTGCACACGTTGGAGTTAGTAGTTAGCTTGAGCATTAGGGAGTTAGTTGCATGTGAAATGTAACATGCATGTGTTGTGCATGGCATAGATGTAGGAAGTGGAGTTAGTAATTAGTTTGCATGCGTGTGGGATTAGCATTTTGTATTTAAGTGACATTTAGAGTGGGAATAACAGAGAAGCCAAGCAGTTGCGGCTAGGCACCAAAGAAACTTGTATTCTTCCAAGAGACTTGGTGTGCGTGTGTTTCAGAAGAAAGGAAGCTATGAGTGAGCTCTCTCCTGGGCTTGTTCCAACATAATCCTCAACCTGGAACTGGGCGAGGTACTCCTTCTTATTGCCTGTCTTGCGCTTCTGGGTTGTTGAAACTAGCGTCGTCTTCCTTGAGGCAGGCCAATTCCTCCTCTACTATCTCTAGTCTCATGTGGGTGGGATGTAGATTATCTAGGGTGAGGCGGTAGGCATGGTCCATCGCAACGGTCAGGTCCACCTGGTGTGTCAACTGTGGAAAGTCCTCATCCTCGGTAGAGCGAAAGGTACTAACGAGTCTGGTGGGAACGTGCATCAGATAGTAGTGAAAAGTCGTGCTGTAAAATCGGTGGTCGTAGATATATCTGAGTCTGCGAACGGCTTCTCGAGCTGTGTCCTAGATGCCGGCGGGGAAGGAGTCACGTTGCATTGGAGCATCGAAGATGTGGAAGGTTGTGTCGCTCCGCAGGTTGGAGTAGAGTATCACCTCCACCCTCCAACGCTCCTGAGTCCCCACCTTGTAGGTGAATCCCTGGTATGTCGGCCTCCTTTGGAAGTGCAGGTGTTGCATCATCCTCCAAAGTGCAGTTGCCCATTGTCCGACGTCGATTCCATGGGAGCTGGCTTTTGGGGCTTTAGACATATACCATTTTTGAAAAGACAAGAGTTAATAACCATTTTAAAGAGAAAGGTTGAGTAAGGACACTGGAAAGACAAAATATTTTCTTTTAGTTTTTGAAAATAAGGCCTTAATGGTTTTGTTTGTTCTAACAAAAGCCACGACCTATAGTCGATATGGCTCTGATGCCACTTTTGTCGAACCCAGGAACGATGGAACCTAGATTCTCTATGTTTCATACACTAGTCCAGGAACAGCTAGTGTACACAGTCAAACAAAAATAATAGCAAATCCATATCATGCATTTTAATGAATAATAATCAGAGTTTTTTATAACTCGGCATAAAGCCAAAGAAAAAGAGACATCGGAAAGCATAAATAAATAAGCAGGCCACACGATTCGCCACAGGCAATTGTCTGGGGGCACGGTCTAGTCCTCCAAGTCCTCAGTGTCGATGTAGAACTCCTCCTCTGAACAACAATTTATTAAGCAAGGGTGAGTACAAATAAATGTACTCCGCAAGTTACACCCAATAATAGAATTATAATGCATGCGTGTGTAATCAAGTGGGGTTTATAGGGCTCATTTTGCATAAAGCGACATTTTCTATTTAAATATTCTTACTAAGTTCCAAAGTAGTTTAATCTATAACTAAAATTAAGTTTTAAATGACAATTTATAGTGGATAACGTCCATATAAGTGTGGTAAATGATACCCACCTATCACATGGCTGATTAACCATCCTAAAACATTTGCTAAATTCATTTTAAAGCAAAATCAAATTCTAACTTGGAGTGGCTTTGCTTAGCATGTCTACGACCGTAGACATGGCTATTCGAATAGTTTTACACTCTGCAGAGGTTGTATAACTTTACCCATAAGAGATAATTTGCTTAATATGTCGGCCAAGATGCGCTTCCGAAGGCGTGTGACTAAGCAATTATCACTAGGCTTTTACAATGTTCTACCCCAAAGTTAATATGCCACTAAGGTTTCACTTCCATTGGGCTAACCACCCACTGGGAGCCCCCTCTTGCGCCAAGTGGGACTACTCTCTAATCGACACCCGCACATTAACATGGCACAAATAACAATGAGGTATAACAAATTAATAAGCGTAATCTATCTCATTCCAGACTTGTGGTAGTACGATGGAGCTTAGCAAGATGCGGTTCGAAGACCGACCCTTAACCAGCTTGGGCAACATTCCATAACCCTAGACTCGATAATTGAAATGAATCGATCATGTGCATTGACTTGCACCATACCAACATCTATTTTGTCGAAGTCTAAACCATTTTAATTTACTTTGCGAGTAAAATCATTTTGTAAAATTTACATGGTAAGACAATACCATAGATTCAATTTAAATCAAATTTGAATAATTTGGCTAAACTCCCCAAATCAAAGTTTTTGGTCTAAGCATTGACTAAGCATAATTTTTCAACATGTTCTAGTCATACTAATGTACTAACCAGATTTTCAACTAAGGTAGGAAGGAATGGTAAACTCAACGACAAATTTGGCTATATAATGGAATTGGAAATAACTATAAATTTAAAACAGGAATTAAAATTAACTTGAATCAAAATACGCATGCAATAATAATTTAAAATAGAATTTAAATAATTTGAAATATTTGGATCAAACATGATCAAAGATTTAACTTGCCTTGCTCAGAAGAACCTAATTCAACTAGTTCAAGTTCCCTAGAGTTGTCGAAATCTATACATGAAAATAAGACATTCAAATAAATTCAAATGAACTCTAAATTAAATAATTTTCATTTAGTTTTCTAGATCTTGATTTTATATGAATTTAGAAATTTGAATCGTTGAATTCGGAGCTCGTATGGAGGAGAACGTTTCCTTGGAAAATTAAACCCTAAAGAAATTATCTAAATTCAATTTCTGGAATTTTTTGATTTATTTTTTCTCAAGGAAATTCGGAAAATGACACAGCATGACGTCGTCGCACGAATTTCATTTCCGTCTGAATTCTTTTTCTACAGTAAATCTTCTTTCACTAACATGTGGGCCCAAGGTCTATAGACTTGGTCAACGAAAAGTCAAGGTCTACCTTGATCCTGGCTTATGAAACAATGCACAGGGTCTTGCACACGTGTTGGCATAATGCCACATGGATAGTGATGCAGGTAGAGATGGTGGCGTGGCACTTGCGTGGCGACCAGGTGGCTGCCAATGTGGCGGCCACCTCACACTCGACGGTGGTGACGCTCGGAACCCTAGGGTTCCGTCGAACGGCGGTGAGCTATCCGGCGGCGAAGGTGCCAAAATAAAGAGGCTGTCACGGTGAACCTTATGTGCTCCTTCACAGCTAGAGGGCGTGTGGGGATGGTTGTAGGTGAGGAAGAAGGAGGCGATGAGCTTCGGGTCTTGACAGCGATGGAGCTCCAGTGGAAAATGGTGATGTTGTGCCGAGGGTCAGGTCGATGTCACCAGAGCGTTGCTGATGGCGAAGAAATTGACGTCAGAAGCAGCACTGGAATGAGGGTGAGGAGGCGATGTGGGGGCTCCAGTTTATAGGGTGCAGGTGAGGCCAGAATGGCGTGGGGGCACAAGAAGGTCACGCTGGAACAGTGGCGGATTCTGGGGGATTGGCGGCGAGAAAGAGGAAGGCGAAGGCCGAAACGGGCGCGATGATGACATGACGTATTAAAGGCGGCACAATTTCGGGAGATGCGAGCGATTTGGCCAAGTTTAGGAAAGCTCCCGAATGCGGTAATGGCGGTGGCATTCGGAGTCAAGAGGAGGAAGAAAGGAAGGTGGAGGGTAACACTGGTGTGTGGGCCCCTGATGGCAGAGAGAGGAAGACAAAGGAAAAAGAGAGAGAGAGAGAGAGAGAGAGAGAGAGAGAGAGAGAGAGAGAGAGGCTAACGGGGTGGGTCCACCTGTCAGTGAGAAAGAAGGGGAAGAGGTGGCACAGGCTAAGTGGGCCGGGCGCCTGGGAAAAAGATGGGCCGAAGAGATTCGGCCTGAATTCCATTTTCGGATTTTAGTTGACTTAATAGTTTTAGAAAATGAGTTAATTCAATTTGGCTTTTAGAAAATAGCAATTAAAGTCAAAAAATAATGAAAAAAATTCACAGAAATTCCTTGAGATATTTTGGACTTCAATAAAATATTTCCAAATTAAAATTGGTATTTAGATTTGCAAATAATTTATTTTGGCTTTAAAATAAATAGGGAAAAACTTTTAAAATTCCAGAAAATTCAAAAAAATAATTAAATTTTATTTTTAACTAGAAATGAAAAATTGGGCAGTTACACCGTGGTGGTTATCGTCGCCATGGATAGTCCGACGGAAGCCAGCCGAGTTGTTCATGGTGCCCATGAATCGGCAAAAGCGGCAAGAGAAAGAATCGGCAAAAGCACTGATGAATGCAATAGCAACACCAAGAAATCGGCATCATGCTCAATGCCGATGTGCCCTTTTATAACATGATGAGGCAACCAGAATAAGTGTGGGAAGGGAGACAACGACGTCGCAATCACCATTAGCAAACCATGAGCTCCATGGGAAGGTGAGACATTGTGAATTGAGCAATTGCGGAAAGGAGCCGTTGCCTAAGACTGTGAGGTAAATTCCTCCTCTCATGTGGATTTTTCGTGTAATCTTGTAAAGAGAATTGATTTTCTGATGATCTAACTCTTGCTTGTGTGGATTTTTCAATGTATGGGACATCAACAAGTTCACTGGTCACTGATGCTCTCACCATGCAACTGATGAAGGTCTATACAATGTTAATCCTATTACCATTTATCCATTGATTACCTAACGCCAAATGCAAAAACACGAACAAATGAGTGATTTTGTCATTTATCTTATCTTAACTAATAAAGATTTGGGTTTACCTAACGTAGTGGGGACGATGGCCCCCTCTCCCCACCCACGATTCTCCCTACACATCATTATATGTGTCGTGTTGCAAGTCGGGCAAGCGAGATTGAGTCAAAGCCATTGTTGGATTCAACGGCCGTGGAAGCATTGTCCGCACTCCAGCTTTTGCGGCGCCTCCCCTCCCTTCGCGTCGTAGGAGGCACGGCACATCCGGTAGGCGTCGTCCGCGACGGCGATGGAGTCCTTTGCTTCTGGCGAACGAGCTCGGGTCTCATCGTTCGCGACGGCAATGGAGTGCTCAACTTGTGGTGCATGAGCCTAAGTCTCGTCACCTTGCGCTCCAGCGCCGGTGTCGTCACTAGTTTCTTGGATGCGTTGAGCGGCCGTCTCCTCCGAATCTTGCCAGCATGGAGGGCTTATCGGCGCACGCGACTCCTGCGCTCGCGTGGCCCTCTTCATCCTTTGGTAGATGCAGCAGACCACCAGAGCGGCAATCACCTCCACAATGACAACGGTGCTGACAACATGGTCGATCACGTTGTGGTGGCTAGCCTCGCCATGGATAGTCTAGTGGAAGCCGGCCGAATCGCTCATGGTGCCCAAGAATCGGCGAAAGTGACAAGAGAAATAATCGGGAAAAGCATTTATGAATGCAATAGAAACACCAAGAAATCGACAACACGCTCAACACCGCTATTCCCTTTTATAACACAATTAGGCAATTAGAATCAGTGTGGGAAGGGAGACAGCGACGTCGCAGTAGCCGTTAGCGAACTGTGAGCTCCTTGGGAAGGCGAGACGTTGCAAACTGAGCAATTGCAGAAAGGAGCTGTTGCCAAAGACTGTGAGGTAAATTCCTCCTCTCATGTGGACTTTTCATGTAATCTTGTAAAGACAATGGATTTTCTAATGATCTAACTCTTGCCTGTGTGGCTTTCTCAACGTATGGAACATGAACAAGTTCACCGGTCACTGATGCTCTCACCATGCCATTTATGAAGGTCCATACAATGTCAATCCTATTACCATTCATCCATTGATTACCTAATGCCAACGCAAAAACTCGAACAAATAAGTGATTTTGTTGGTTATCTTATCTTAACTAATAAAGACTGGGGTTTACCCCCGACACAGCGGGGATGATGGCCCCCCTACCTCGACCCGCCGCACAACATTATATGCGTCGTGTTGCAGGTCGGGCAAGCTAGATTTTATCGGAGCCATTACTAGATGCACCGGCCGTGGAAGTAGTGTCCGCACTACAGCATTTGTGGCGCCTCCACTACCTACGCACCGTAGGCGACACGGCACATCCCGCAGACATGATCTGCGATGGCGATGGAGACAGAGTGCTTTGCTTTTGACGGACGAGCCTGTCGACAACGACGACAATGGAGAGCTCTGCTTCTAGTGCATGAGCCCGAGTCTCGTCACCTTGCGCTCTAGCGCCAACACTGTCGCCAGTTTCTTGGACGCGTTGAGCAGATGTCTCCTCCGGGTCTTGCTAGCGTAGAGGGCTTGCTGGGGCAAGTGACTCCTACGCTTGCGCTGCCCTGTTCTTCCTTCGGTAGACACAAAAGACCACTAGAGCAACAATAACCACCGCGACGACGACGGCACTAACAACGTAGACAATCATGTCATGGTGGCTTGCCTCACCATGGACAATCCGATCGAAGCTGATCGAGTCACTCATCGCGCCCAAGAATCGACAAAAGCGGTAAGAGAAAGAATCGGCAAAAGCACTGATGAATGCAATAGCAACACCAAGAAACCGACAACACGCTCAATGCCGATGTGCCCTTTTATAACACAATGAGGAAGCCAGAATCAGTGTGGGAATGGAGACAGCAACGTCGCAATAGCCATTAGCGAACCGTGAGCTCTATGGGAAGGCGAGGTGTTGCAAACTGATAAATTGTGGAATGGAGCCATTGCCTAAGACTGTGAGGTAAATTCATCCTCTTATGTGGATTTTTCGTGTAATCTTGTAAAGAGAATGGATTTTCTGATGATGTAACTCTTGCTTGTGTGGCTTTCTCAATGAATGGGACATGAGAACAAGTTCACCGGTCACTGATGCTCTCACCATCCCACTAATGATGGTCTATACGATGTCAATCATATTACCATTCATCCATTGATTACCTAACGCCAACGCAAAACATGAACGGATGAGTGATTCCGTCATTTATCTTGTCTTAACTAATAAAGATTGGGGTTTACCCCCACACAGTGGGGACGATGGTCCCCCTCCCCTCACCCATGATTCACTAGCATGTCGACCCTCGACCCACGTAGTGGGGGATTGGGGTTTACCCCCACCCACAACCTTGCGCCTGAGCCGCCCACCATTGCTCTGTTTCTTCCTCTGTTTTCCCTCTCTTGCTCTCTCCATCTCTTTATGACTGGTGATCCCCATATGTCATTCTAATCCTTTCTCCCTCTCTTTATCTCTCACTCAATGACAGTGGACCCCACATGTCATACTCTATTGTTTTGTCGTTGGGAATCTGGTTGGCATCTAAGTGCAGTGCATTTGTGATACTTGGGACACATTTTAGTGCATTTGTGACACATTTTAGTGCATTTGTGGATGGTTCTTAATATGAACCGTCTGTGATAGTATTAAGAACCGTCTGTGATATGTCGTCATAGACGGTTTTTGTATGAAACCGTCTGTGATTCGCAGCGTGGGAGTTTGAAAAATTTTGAACAGCTGCAGGAGGCAAAATATTTTGGCGCTGTCCTTATATATTAGACACAGCCTTGTTTCCATCGAGCTCTCCTCTCTCTCCCCACACCGAGCTCCAGCTGACCACCTCGATTCCCCGTCATAGTTCAATGAGGAGACACAAATGACGATGACGATAAGGAGGGATGCGGAGGAGCTCCTTGTCTACCGGAAGGTACGTGTACATCCTCATAACATACATAATTTGTTGGCTGTTTGTTGTAAAGAAAATTATCTTAATTTTGTGTTACCTAAGGTCGGAGCGCCACCGAGGTTGTCGATCCGTCTCTCCTTGCCGGAGCTTGAGTCGAACTCGATGACATGCAAGAACATCTTGTGATATGCTGGTGAGGTACAGAGAGGAGCTCACAAGACCAATCCAAGAAGCCGATGAGTTCTTTAGGAGCTTGGAGGCATAGATGGTTTCTAACTAGTTTAACTTTGTAACTTTATTCTTTTTTCCCATTCGGAGGGGACGTTGTGAAACCTTTTGGTTTCCCTTTCCTATAATGTGTTTGCCATCAGAATTTTAATTGGATTTTAGTTGTCTTGCTAGAGGTTGCATATGGAAACTACTGTCTAGCACTTGATTGGTTTGGCTCAAAATCCGATTTTTTTTTTGCAATGGAAAATACAATTACAGACGGTTCTGAACAAGAACCGCTCAGGATAAAAATATCACGAGCGGTTCTTGTTCGTAACCGCTCTATAGCATTTTCACGAGACGGTTCAAAAACCGCTCTGTGATGACTCATGTCATTCTGCACCCATAAATTCGCGGCTCACAAAACCGCCTGTGATGACATTTTTAAACCGTCTGTAAAGACCTTTTCTATAGTAGTGTGAACAAGTTCACCAGTCACTGATGCTCTCACCATCCCACTAATGATGGTCTATACGATGTCAATAATATTACCATTCATCCATTGATTACCTAACGCCAACGCAAAACATGAACGGATGAGTGATTCCGTCATTTATCTTGTCTTAACTAATAAAGATTGGGGTTTACCCCCACACAGTGGGGACGATGGTCCCCCTCCCCTCACCCATGATTCACTAGCATGTCGACCCTCGACCCACGTAGTGGGGGATTGGGGTTTACCCCCACCCACAACCTTGCTTTGAGCCGCCCACCATTGCTCTGTTTCTTCCTCTGTTTTCCCTCTCTTGCTCTCTCCATCTCTTTATGACTGGTGATCCCCATATGTCATTCTAATCCTTTCTCCCTCTCTTTATCTCTCACTCAATGACAGTGGACCCCACATGTCATACTCTATTGTTTTGTCGTTGGGAATCTGGTTGGCATCTAAGTGTAGTGCATTTGTGATACTTGGGACACATTTTAGTGCATTTGTGACACATTTTAGTGCATTTGTGGACGGTTCTTAATATGAACCGTCTGTGATAAGTATCTTATCACAGACGGTTAGTATTAAGGACCGTCTGTGATATGTCGTCATAGACGGTTTTTGTATGAAACCGTCGTGATTCGCAGCGTGGGAGTTTGAAAAATTTTGAAGCGCTACGGAGGCAAAATATTTTGGCGCTGTCCTTATATATTAGACACTGACCTTGTTTCCATCGGTCTCTCCTCTCTCCTCCCCACCGAGCTCCAAATGACCACCCTCGATTCCCGTCGCGGTTCAAATGAGAGACACACGGACGATGATGGCGATGAGGAGGGATGCGAGGAGCTCCTTGTTCACCGGAAGGTACGTGTACATCCTCATAACATACATAATTTGTTGGCTGTTTGTTGTAAAGAAAATTATCTTAATTTTGTGTTACCTAAGGTCGGAGCGCCACTGGATGTTTTCAGTCGTCTCTCCTGGCCGACGAGCTTGAGTCGAACTCAATGACATGCAAGAACATCTTGTGATATGCTGGTGAGGTACAGAGAGGAGCTCACAAGACCAATCCAAGAAGCCGATGAGTTCTTTAGGAGCTTGGAGGCATAGATGGTTTCTAACTAGTTTAACTTTGTAACTTTATTCTTTTTTCCCATTCAGAGGGGACGTTGTGAAACCTTTTGGTTTCCTTTTCCTATAATGTATTTGCCATCAGAATTTTAATTGGATTTTAGTTGTCTTGCTAGAGGTTGCATATGGAAACTACTGTCTAGCACTTGATTGGTTTGGCTCAAAATCCGATTTTTTTTTTTGCAATGGAAAATACAATTACAGACGGTTCTGAACAAGAACCGTCTATGATAAGTAATTATCACAGACGGTTCTTGTTCGTAACCGCTCAGGATAGCATTTTCACGACGGTTCAAAAACCGTGCTCAGGATGACTCATGTCATTACAGACCCATAAATTGACGGCTCACAAAACCGCTCAGCGACGACATTTTTAAACCGTGCATGCATGACCTTTTCTGTAGTAGTGTGAACAAGTTCACCGGTCACTGATGCTCTCACCATCCCACTAATGATGGTCTATACGATGTCAATCATATTACCATTCATCCATTGATTACCTAACGCCAACGCAAAACATGAACGGATGAGTGATTCCGTCATTTATCTTGTCTTAACTAATAAAGATTGGGGTTTACCCCCACACAGTGGGGACGATGGTCCCCCTCCCCTCACCCATGATTCACTAGCATGTCGACCCTCGACCCACGTAGTGGGGGATTGGGGTTTACCCCCACCCACAACCTTGCGCCTGAGCCGCCCACCATTGCTCTGTTTCTTCCTCTGTTTTCCCTCTCTTGCTCTCTCCATCTCTTTATGACTGGTGATCCCCATATGTCATTCTAATCCTTTCTCCCTCTCTTTATCTCTCACTCAATGACAAGGACCCCACATGTCATACTCTATTGTTTTGTCGTTGGGAATCTGTTGGCATCTAAGTGCAAAGGCATTTGTGATACTTGGGACACATTTTAGTGCATTTGTGACACATTTTAGTGATTTGTGGGCGGTTCTTAATATGAACCGCTCATGATAAGTATCTTATCACAGACGGTTAGTATTAAGAACCGTCTGTGATATGTCGTCATAGACGGTTTTTGTATGAAACCGTCTGTGATTCGCAGCGTGGGAGTTTGAAAATTTTTGAACGCGCGGGCGGGAGGCAAAAAATTTTGGTGCTGTCCTTATATATTAGACACAGCCTTGTTTCCATCAGTCTCTCCCTCTCTCCTCCCCACACCGAGCTCCAGCGACCACCCTCGATTCCCCGTCGCAGTTTAGCGAGGAGACACAGCCGACGATGACGATGAGGGGGGATGCAGAGGAGCTCCTTGTCTACCGGAAGGTACGTGTACATCCTCATAACATACATAATTTTTTGGCTGTTTGTTGTAAAGAAAATTATCTTAATTTTGTGTTACCTAAGGTGAAGCACCATTTGAGGTTTTCATCGCCTCCTTGCCGATGAGCTTGAGTCGAACTCGATGACATGCAAGAACATCTTGTGATATGCTGGTGAGGTACAGAGAGGAGCTCACAAGGCCAATCCAAGAAGCCGATGAGTTCTTTAGGAGCTTGGAGGCATAGATGGTTTCTAACTAGTTTAACTTTGTAACTTTATTCTTTTTCCCATTCGGAGGGGACGTTGTGAAACCTTTTGGTTTCCCCTTCCTATAATGTGTTTGCCATTAGAATTTTAATTGGATTTTAGTTGTCTTGCTAGAGGTTGCATATGGAAACTACTATCTAGCACTTGATTGGTTTGGCTCAAAATCCGATTTTTTTTTTGCAATGGAAAATACAATTACAGCATTTGCTTCGAACAAGAACCGCTCAGTGATAGTAATTATCACAGACGGTTCTTGTTCGTAACCGCTCAGGATGACTCATGTCATTACAGACCCATAAATTCAGACGGCTCACAAAACCATCTGTGATGACATTTTTAAACCGTCTGAAGACCTTTTCTGTAGTAGTGTGAACAAGTTCACCGGTCACTGATGCTCTCACCATCCCACTAATGATGGTCTATACGATGTCAATCATATTACCATTCATCCATTGATTACCTAACGCCAACGCAAAACATGAACGAATGAGTGATTCCGTCATTTATCTTGTCTTAACTAATAAAGATTGGGGTTTACCCCCACACAGTGGGGACGATGGTCCCCCTCCCCTCACCCATGATTCACTAGCATGTCGACCCTCGACCCACGTAGTGGGGGATTGGGGTTTACCCCCACCCACAACCTTGCGCCTGAGCTGCCCACCATTGCTCTGTTTCTTCCTCTGTTTTCCCTCTCTTGCTCTCTCCATCTCTTTATGACTAGTGATCCCCATATGTCATTCTAATCCTTTCTCCCTCTCTTTATCTCTCACTCAATGACAGTGGACCCCACATGTCATACTCTATTGTTTTGTCGTTGGGAATCTGGTTGGCATCTAAGTGCAGTGCATTTGTGATACTTGGGACACATTTTAGTGCATTTGTGACACATTTTAGTGCATTTGTGATTCTTGGTTCTCAATTCCATGACTTCTAATTTACATTGCTTAAACAATTACCTTTTATCACACTTCTCCCATCGTAAGTATACTTTATTCTAATATCTTGTACTGGTGATACTCCCTCTGTTTCATAATACTTTTTGTGGAAACATTGTCTTATAATATTTGTTCAATTATCCTACGTGCAGTACTAATTATGGAGGCAAAATAATTTAAGCAATACTCCTTATAATACCAAATATAAGTCATTTGAGTGTTATGAACTTTTCTCTAAATATAAATCATTCTAAAATTCGAGGTACATTTATCCCACTTTTCCTGTTATACCCTCATTGAATGAATGCTGATATTCTCATTAATAAATAAGGTCTATCTCTCAACCTTTATCTCCTACACAACATATTTGAGAGTGAAACCATAAAAGTATAGGAATAAATGAATGACCCCAAGGTAATTTTCACTTGGTACTTTTTTTGACAGGACACTTACTCCTTAATTTGTGTGTCCAAAGCTAAAACGACTTATAGTTGGTAGTAGATTGAGTAGTCAATAGAACACGTTCACTCCTATTAAATGACATATTTGAACCATTCAACAAATCTTTGACAACATAATAGCAAGGTTAGAGGATTGAAAGTGCAATAACTACACCCTAGCTGGATTCCCTCGGTGTATAAATATTAATTGTGAAACGGTAATTCCAAAATAATTTGGACAAATATTGTGAGGGAATAGGACATATATATGCTCCACACACATGTACTCCAATTCCTTGCTACATATATAGGAGCGAGTAGTAATGTTTTGACCCGTACGGGCTAGGGAGATTAAAACGAGGATATGTACATTGTAATTAATTTTACCTATTACTATAATACAGACATATAGTTCAGTCGCAAAAAAATGCAACACAATTTGGACTACCAAATGGAATGATTTGCATCGAGTATTAAATATCGCACATCGCAAGTAGAAGTCATCAATGTATGCAATCTTAGTATACATACATTAATAGCACCTTAATTATTGTCATTTTGTATGTGCGTACTGCAAAGGCACCATATACTTGTTCGCTTCTCTCGCAAATTGAAGGCACCCAAGTGACGACAAGAGTTAATTAGCTGGTTAATTAGCTTGTCATCATGGTTTAGAATTTTTCATTAGACTATTTGAAGAGATAGTTGATTGAGTACACATATAAGTATCGCACATACTCCATGTATGAATTGAATGTGTCCCAAACTTGAGCTATTTTTTTGTCGGTGTTATACACACTTGTTACGGTAAGTTAATCCCTCATATAAAGTGGCTCACCTACTTCGGGAAAAATTGTTTGGTTGATAGAGCATGCCATTTATATATTTTTATGGTAACATCGTTGTTTTGGTTTTGGTAAATGATATTGTGGACTCATGGTCCAATCGAATTTGCATGCCCTACCAGCCTACCTCTCGAATCTCGACCAAGCGTTGTCCATAATATTTAATACTACCTAGCTCTAGTCCAAATTAATTAATCCCCCCAGTTCACAAAAACCAGCCTATTTTGACCACTAATTACTATTGTAATATATTTGTAAAATCCAATAAAATTATAATATTTTGAAAGTACTTTTGAAGACAAATCTACACATATGATTTTCATGTATCTAATCTAAATATTTTTTTAAATATCGATGGACAAAGTTTCTAAAGTTTGATTGCACGCATTCCAAAGCGTCTTGTTTTTTGTGAACCGGAGGGAGTACAAATGAATAGAAGTTTGGAGTGTGCAAATGAATAGAAGTTTGCAACGAAAACTAGCTCATTTAGAAGTTTTTCATGGACAAATGAATATTCATGGGGTCTTGTTTTGGTAGCTTATCCGTCGTAAAAAAACGGCTCACACACTTCATAAAATGTGTGTAGTTAATTGGCATGCCATTTTTTAAATATTTTTTTAATGGTAAGGGAGTTATTTTGGTTTAAATAAATGATACTGGATTTATTTGATGTCTTAATTTACCCCCGCGTAGTAGGAAATCATCCCACCCCTTCCTCCCCCGCGACTCGCTAGTGTGTCCATGCCCTAACTTCTTCCGGGCGGGCCTTTCTTTTCCCTCGAGGCCCCGAATGAAAACCATATTGCAACATATATCATTCTCTACAACTACCTGCCTATGTATCTAGCAAGGCAACTACCCACACACTTCTCCCTCTTTCTCGTGCAGTCCCGTCGCAACTCTTAATTTCCTCTCGATCCCAACCCCTCTATCCTCCCCATCCCACATGCTCCCCTCACCTTCGTTTCTGATTCATGCTATCCAATCTGGTGTCGTGGTGAGGACAACGTCGCAGCACCAATTTTGGGGGTCTAGAGACGATAGATTGGGGCTCACGCGGTGGCAGCGCAGTAGGTGGAGGAGGCATGGGCGCATGCCTGGCCAATGGACGGTGAAGGCCTCCCTGCACGCGAACGCCACATGAATTGTTGAATTTCCGCGTGAATTGTTGTCTATGTCGTCGCAAGTAGAGATGGCTGAGTGGCGGCAGCATGCTCCTCATCGTTGGCCAGCCCCTCCAACAGGAGTGGTTCATGGATGGTGAGAACTGAGCATAGATTGGCACACCACTAATTACTTCTTTCCATTCTATGCTTGCCTTCCATAGATTTTTTTTTTGATAAATTTCTATTCTTTTTAATTGGCAAACTTCACTGACCGTGTTGGGAGCAACTGAACAAGGTTCTTGACAAGCCAACCGTCTCATACATTTAAAAGTTAATTGACTAATTCATGTACTAAACTGATGGCTGCGTAGTGGTGGAGTATTGTTCTTGGATTGTGCCAGACTTTGATTGCTTCATGTAAAAGAATTGCACTACTAGTTGCGGACACAGGACGACTAGAGGTGGCCGGTTGCTACTAAACAGAGGTGGCTAATACAATGGCCGGTGGGCTTGTGCTATTAGAGGAGTGCACGACACTTGAGATGGCGGGGATCGATAGTCCAAGGTTGTTGCGCAAGATGTGCATGGTCCTCACCAGCATGTAGTGTGCTGTCCAGAGCACTGAGTTGTGAAACGCAACATGCGCGTCATGACCGATGTGAACATCATCGATGTGGACCCTGGTGGTGGGAGCGGCGAGGTCGAGGATGGGACCGACATCGTGAACATCAGTCGATGCCTTGGCAACCTATTGTGACCGCATAGGCAAGCTTAACTCACAAGGAGTGTTGGCTGCAATAGATGATGTTCGGCAATGAGGACTACGACACGGCCTGCGCCCACAGTTCACACATGCGCCAAGTGTAGGTACACGGTCATCGTGGTCCGATTGAATAACTGGACCAAGCTGTTGTTATTTAACCCACTTTGATATTGAAAGTTTTCTTAAAAAAAACAAAACCGACATGATTACTTTCAAAATTGATCTAGGTTATCAGCATTTGGTTTCAATTACATAATACAGAGAAAACTAAGTAAGACTTCTAGTGGGTGGCCGCCAGGATTGTTACAGTAACAAGTGATCTAGGTGTTTTGCCCATTGTTGCCCATGTCTAGACCTTATCGATGATGATGGACTGCTTGCAAAGTAACTAAATGTATTTGGATTGTATATTTTGCGTACAAAGGAAATATTTATTATGAATTTTTACTAGCCTATTCTCAATTGATGTGTTTATTTAGAATTGTATTGCATCAACATAATTGGCTATATCCCCTGCAGATGATGCCCTCTTTTGATAATGTTCTTTTGGTTGATTGATTGATAAATTAGATATACGTGTGTGCGAAATAAAAATGATATTAGATGCAAGGTTTAGGATTCCGTTGCAATGCACGAGCATTCTGCTAGTTGGTGGGCAAAAGACTGAATTTCCCCTTGTAGGGGTTAATCCTTTTGGCTATAAATGTGGACTCCCATGTACAAGGGTACACACATCAATAAAAGATATCATATTCTTCTCTACATCATGTCTCTGTCTGATTGGTTTGAGATTTCTACTGATGAATTATATTATTTAACACGCTATCAACACGAATGTGCTCTTCAATCTGGGTATGTCATTCTATATTACTGGCAATTAGATCAATTTTTGTTTTCATGATGCTATTGACAAATTTATCTATGTTGATGCATGTACACGTACTTCGAATAAATTAGCAGTTATCATAAATGGGGAGGCGCGCACTACCGAGGCTTTTGTTGACATCGCAAAGAAATTTATATCTGTGTCGTGTAACATCTGAAGTAAGGGTTTGTGTTTCAAATGTATAAAAACATGAACTTCTAAAAACTTTTGATGCATCTTGTTGTCTTTTGAATTTTCTGGATTTTTATTCAAAGATTTTGTGCATTTTGAAAACCTAACGCATCAATCCATAGAATTAATAACCCTAATGGTGTACAAAGAAAATTATGTGAACAACCCCTCATAATATTTTTCCTAGGTTCTACAACTTCTTAGTGACTCCCCTGAAAAAATTTCATAATTTTCATAATTTTTTTGCTATTTTAAAACAGCCAGTCAACCTATTAGATCCATAGTCAAACACCTAGAATAGAACCTTCAAACATTTTTTTGAGAAACATGCATTGCTTCAAAAACTCTGGAAATTTTATACAAGGTTGTAACCAGTGTCTGTAATCTCCCATAAATTTCTGAATTTTTGGAGCTTTGAAACTCGGTCTAAAAATTCACAAACCATCTCAGTCTTTTTATTTTCAACTCAGTCAAACCGACCGAGTTGACTCGGTCTGACTCGACTGCAGATCTTCGTATCTAGTGCGATGCAACGACGCCAGCTCATCGAGAGAGCGTGCCTTGGTTTCACTTCGCCGTGTCAGCGCCCAACCACCCACCCCCGGTTTGCGATGAGCGCCCTTGGTTTGCCCACAGTTCTACACCCCTGACCTGCCACTGTTGCCTCACCATCTCCACCCTATTGCTCGCATTGTCCATTCCAGTGTGCTATGCACCGAGCTCAGCCTGCCGGAGCCTCCCTCATGTTTCTCTGCCCTAGCACCTACAAGAAGCCCCCTAGGGCGTCCTCTTCTCCCTTTCGACATCACCAAGCGAAACACCCAAGGAGAGCAAGCCACCATTGTCGGCCGAGATGCCACCTCTTCATCGTCGGTGTTCTCGTGAAGCCCTTCTCTCTCTATCTGCGTCACCTTGTGTTCTAGAGCATTATGGAGCTTTCCCCTAACCTAATTTCTCGTTCATCCTCAGGGTTCCCGGGAATTTGGGTTTTCATCCACTACGGTCACAAGCTTCACCTTCTTCCCTAACTTTGGCATGGTGAGTCAATAATCAAATTGTTTCCTCTCTGAGCATCTTAGATCCTCACTGATGCTTCTCCTACCTCGCATTTCCTTCCTCTTTGCTTAGGTGGAGCTCTCCTTGTTGAAGCGCCGCTGCCGCCTTGGGTCTCCACTGCCGGCTCGACTCCGATGGTCTTTGTCCTCCCTCTCCACTCCGGTATGGTCCTAGTCACCCCTAGTAGCTAGTGCGCTCGCTCT
Organism: Phyllostachys edulis; assembly: GCA_036346405.1. Taxonomy (NCBI): domain Eukaryota; kingdom Viridiplantae; phylum Streptophyta; class Magnoliopsida; order Poales; family Poaceae; genus Phyllostachys; species Phyllostachys edulis. The sequence goes on along the minus strand of CM070549.1, from coordinate 78,205,751 downwards.
TTGGGTGAAGGCGTGGTCAAAACACAATTGCTATTTTGGCTGTAACTTCTCCTTCGCTACACCTCATCGCACCGCCGCTCCAGCTCGTCTCCAGCAATGCTTCGGCCACCCGTGGGTGCGCAATAGTGTAGGGATCCCATTTTAGCCTCCTTCGCCGGTGATTGGTCGAAGAAGCTCGCGGCCGGGAGCGCTGTGTTGTCGGATTTGGGCACATACTGTAGCTAGATCATTAGCTTTTAATCTTTGTCTTAAACACACTTTTCCGTGTTGATTCGGCTTTAATGGCTCTAGTCTCTATGACGTGCGGACCTGCGTACAGAAATCAACGTGTTAATGCGTTGAGTTTGTGTTGGCTCAATGACACGCGGGGCCGGTTTGCACAGTAAACCCCTTGGTGGTCTGTGGACCAAAGCACTGTGTTGTGGACCTTTGGTTCACGCACTATTTTTGTAGACCGTGGCTATGACATGCGGTCCCTACGTGTCAGAAGCATTTTATTCCAGGAATTAAAACAAAAAGAGTATTGTTTTGTGGTACCCACTTGTCAGTGATCGTGGCTAGGTTAGGCCGAGTACAAAAAGTGTTTAATGCTTTTATAAATTGTGAAATGATTTATTTGTGCACTGTAATTTGTTTAAACTTAAAAAATTCACAAGTAATTCGTTTTAACTCCAAATTGAGTGTATTAAATTTTGTTATGTTGAATTTTTATTGTACTTTATTATGGTATAGTTTTCAAACTTGTTTCAGCCCAGAAAATTTTGTTAGTAGAATTATTTTAGGTAGAGCATTATTTTTGCATTGAAAATTCAATTAACTTCAAAAATGCATAAGTATTTATTTATAACTCCAATTTGAGTGAAATCAATTTTGATTGTTTAAATTTTTAATGTACTTTAACATGGAATAGGTTTGAATTATGTCACTATCACCAAAACTCTTGTTATTCAATTTATTTGCACACTATTGGCACCACTTTGAAAATGCATAGAAAATTCATTTATCTCGAAATGAAGTGTTTCAATTTTTCTTGTGTTTAGAATGTCTTGCTCTACCTACCATAAAAATTTCATATTCACCACCTTTCTGGAAATGTTTGCGAAAAGTTTGAGTTCGGTGAACAGTAACCGAAAGTTGAATTTCTAGCCTTTTCTTCCTAGCTGATTTTGTTTAGGCCATAACTTTTGCATGCAACATCGAAATCAAATGATTTTTGTTTTTAAATTCATCTAAAATTATTCTCTACCTACTGTACAAATTTCATGCATTTTGGATGGTTTTGATTTTTTTTTTGTTTTATTCGATGTTATTCGTTCTATTCGCTTTTCGTGTTCAATCGGTAGGTTTCGACGATTCAATTATCTACGAAAGTGATCCTCAGCAACAAGGGGATTCTCTCCAGCAAGGCAAGTAGCCCTCTTATCTTTATTAGCATGTTGATCCTATTATCTTCTTTACAAATAATATCTTGTTTTGCAACTGTGTGTATGCATGTCCTAATTTGATGATAATTTTCGCGTTAGAAGTAGTTATTTCGAATAGTTGCATGAGCTATAGGTAAATGTTATCCTTTGCTGCTGAGCCTAGGTTATTATTTTAGTAAATGATTTAGAGCTCGATGGATGGGCTCTGGTCATTTCTATATATGGTATACAAGTCAGTATCACTTAGCAATGCTTAGAACGGTAGCATGGGGATCATTACTTCGGCGATGGTCATTATATCATCACTCTAATTACTTGGGTCAGGGTACTCATGTATGTATTGTAATTGAAAATAAAAGGATTCGGACTTGGGCACATCGTATGATGGTGTGGTTATTGGCTGTGTGGTTGGTGCCCGAGTCAACAAGGACCGAACATCTTGTGTCACACTGATCCAAGTATTATTGTGTGCATCCACACGAGGGTATTGGGAACCCCTCTTGACTTAGTACTTGGGGGGTGTGTTAATTAATGAGTCGCAGATGGTAGATGTTAGGAGAAAAATGATCTATTGTTCTGTTGTTGTTGGGAATGTGCGGACTGGGTTCCGGGAAGGTTTCCTTACCTGAGGAGCATCGGTAGTTGTCGAGGCTTTGCCGATGACTCTGACACAACGTATGGATCCTCTGTGGGAGCCTAGGATGGGCGGTTCACAGAGGGTTAGCCCCCATACGTGCGGCTCTTAGTTAATACATTTCAGCGTCTCGTAGGACTTAGCTCTGACAACATGTCGGACCCGGGATTAACACCCCAAATCCTCTGTGCATTTTTGAACTAGTCCCGTGATCAGTAGCTAGTTCACACAGTTAAACAGATATGGTAACATCCATAAATCGCACAAATATATTAATAAATAACAACAGAGTTTATTATAAAAAGAGGCTTACAAGCCAACAAGAAATAACACAGCAGAAGATGAAGAAGACGTAGTACAGTCCAGTTAATCTGCCACAGGCAATCGACTGGGGTAGCGGCCTAGTCGTCGAGATCCACACAGATAGCGAAGTCCTTCTCCTCTGAAATTATTTGCATTAAGCAAGAATGAGCACAACTACAGTGCTCGCAAGTTACACCTGTCAAATAACAGAATGACATGCATACATGGATATCTCAAAGGAAGGCTTATTGTATAAATTTGCATAAAGCAGCATTTTCTTTAAATACTTGTACTAAGTTCCAAAGCAGTTATTCTATAACTAAAATTCATTTTACAAATTCTCAGTTTTATAGTCAGATAACATTCACACATGAATGGTGAAGGATACCCTCCTATCACATGGCTTCCTGCCTAATTCCCATTTGGATAGAAGTCCAAAATCATTTATGTCAAATCATTTTGAAATCAAAACCAAAGTATAACTTTGAGTGGCTTTGCTAGCATGTCCATGACCGCGGACGTGGCTATTCGAATAGTTTTACACTCTGCAGAGGTTGTACACTTTACCCACATGACATGGTTTCTCTAGTTTGTTTGGCAACCGTCGATGCCACCACTCACTTCCGAGGCTAAGTGGTCTAGAGCTCATGACAAGGCTTTTATGATGCATCATTCCACCGCAGTCCATCCTCATTAAGGTTTCATAAATCCCCCCTTTGGATAGAAACCCGCCGGGTTAATGGGTGCCCCGTCTTATGCCAGGTGGGAACAATAGTCATGAAAGACTTTGTCAAAAGAAATAGCCATGAAAGACCGCCCACGTACAAACAGGATCAACCGCGATGGAACTTTACAAATTAGTTGGCCAGGTCCTACTCCCCATACTAAGGACATGTGGTTGCATGGTGAGGCATAGCCCATTATAGGCATAGCAAATGAACACTCAGAGGCCGGTCCTTAACTGACTTGGGCAACTTTCCACAAAACCCATGGGCCTCGACCCTAACCAGATTGAGCCCGTGCATAAACATGCACCATCCAGACAACCATTTCGCCCAAGTACAAACCATCATTTTATTTCATTTTGAAAAGTCATTTATAAGCCTCCATGACAAACCAATGCCATGGATACAATTTAAACAATATTTGGTTTTTGGCTGAAACTCCCCAAATCAAACATTTTTGGGTCTAAGCATCACTAAGCATAATTTTTCCAAATGGTCCTAGTTCATACTATTGTATCAACTAAGTTTTATCTAGGGTGACAATATATTTGATTCAAATATCAACATTGGCCATACAAAGGATTTAGACATATCTATAAATTTAAAACAGGAATTTAAATTACTGAATATAAATAAGCATGCAATAATAATTTAAAATAGAATTTAAATAATTTAAAATAATGGGTGCAAATATGGTCAATAATTTAACTGTCCTTGCTCAATTGGTTGTTCTCAAACGGCGTTGAAATCTGACTCTCCGAAGTCGTCGAATTCTATACGCGAAAATAAGCCAAATTCAAACAAAATTCAAATGAAGATTCAAATGAACTCCAAATTAAATAATTATATTTTATTTATCTAGATAATAATTTTCTATGAATTTAGCAATTTGAATCACCCAATTTGGAGTTTGGATGAAGAAGATATGAATTTTACAAGTTTAAACCTAAATATGCATTTTAAAAGAATTTCCCGAATTATTTTTCTAAAGGAAAATCTATATATTGCGCAATGCTGACATCAGCCCTCAGATTTTCGAAATTTAAATAAATCAATCAATTTCTGACAGGTGGGCCCCACGTGTCATAGACACGGTTCACATGAACCAAGTCCATGCGGCTTTGGCTCAGGGGGTTTGATGTGGCGCCACGTAAGTGGGGTTGGCGACGTGGCGAGCACATGGCTGTGAGGTGGTGCCACGGTGGCGTGTGCATGGCCGTGCCACGTTGGTAGAGCCGGCCGCCGCGGGACCAAGGTCACCAGGCTACTATCTTGCGACAATGCGGCGGCGTCGCGCAAAATAGAGAGGAGGTCAAGGCGGTTCTGGTGCGCTCACCCACACGACGAGGAGAGGACGGAGGCGACCGGCGGTGAGGAAGAAGCGGCGGTGCGGTATGGGCGACGACGAAGTAGCGGCTCCGAGGCTCCTCCGGTGAAGCGAGTAGGTGCACCGGCTTCGCGACGACACGGCGATGACGGCGGCGTGGACGGTGGGGGCGGAGCAGCTCTGGTGACGGTGTAATCAAAGATCCGTGCTTCTTCGGTCGCCGGCGAGAAAACTCGAAATTGAAGCGCTAGAGAGGGGGAGGGTGACAATGGGTGGCGGCGTCGGGATGGGTGAAGAGAGGGGCGCCCGGGGCTGCCTTTTATAGGGGTTAAGGGGGCTCCGAGGCGGCGTGGAGGAGGTGGAGATCGTGGCGGCGGTTACAGGCTTGGGCGCCCGCGTGCGCGGGAAGAGGGGGAGAGAGCGTGGGGGTCGTGCGGAGGAGGGCGCGAGACGCGGGCGGTTGGGGCACTGCCGTTGCGAGCTCGCCCGTGCGCGGCAATGGCGGTTCTACGAGGCGACTGCGCGGAGAAGACGATGGCGGGGACGAAGAGGTCGTGGGCCCACACGGCAGTGAGGAGAGAGGCGGTGGGTGGGGCCGCGTGAGTGAGAAAGAGAGATGGTGCGGGCGGGCTGGTTGGGCTGGAAATAAAGGAGGAATGGGCCGCACAATTGAAGATTCGGCCCAAAGGTGATTTAGGGATTTTAAATTGATTTACTAATTTAAATAATCAGATTAATTCGTTTAAGCTTTAGAAAATAGCAATTAAATTCCAAAAATTCTAGAAAAATTCACAGAAGTCTCTAGAATTATTTTGGACTTAAATAAAATAATTCCAACTTAAGGTTGGTAATAGATTTCGCAATTAAATTTATTTGGGCTTTAAATAATTAGGGAAAAGTTTTTTTATTCCAGAAATTAATTAAATTTTTTACTTTTAAACTTTAACTCAAATAAAACTTCAAAAACTTTAATAATTTTTTTGACTTTTAAAACTACAGAAATTCAATTAAAGCAGTCAAACTCTTTCAAATTTAAGAAAATCCAATAAAGTAATAACTTTAATAATTTTTAATTTGGTAACAGAACTTTGGGATGTTACACAGCATACCTTCAAAAGTGTGCTATATCGCGTGGCAAAAGGAGCAGTCTGGCATGTGGGTAAAGTTGTACACCCCTGCAGGGTTTAATCTATTCGAATAGCCACGTCCTTGGTTATGGACACGTTGAATTAGGTTTTGCAAGAGTTAGACACAACGTTTTTGGTAAAACTTGAAATCGGGTAGTGCGAATGGGTATTTCATGCTATGTTGTGGTGGCTATTGGGTAGCCACCTCTAGGATGTTAATTATGTTTATAAATGTTGCCTCGCTATTATTTAAACATATCAAAACATATTTGATAAATTGTTTTACCATCTATTACTTTATTGCAAGGAAAATGCCTTTATGCTAAAAATTGCTTAGTGTAGTAGGCTTCCTTTGATACATGAATGCATCTACTATGTTTTGTTTTTGTAAGTCTTGCGAGTACAACTTTGTACTTAGCTGGCATATTCACTTGCTGCAGAGGAGGTTGATTCCCAAGGGGTCAACTATTGTGAGACTGACTTCGACTTCGACGACTAGTTCGGCGGGTTTCCGGTCGGTTGCCTCGTGGGTAAGGGCAGCCGGTTGGATTTTGTTTATTGCCATCTTATGCCTTGTTATTTCCGCTGCATTTTGGTACTTGATCATGTTATTTGGCCAGTCGGCCCTTTGGATGTAATTTGAACCATGTATGTCTTTTGTGTTGTAAACTATTAAGACTTTGGAATGTAATCTTGTGTATGGCATTGATGTTTTATTTTGTGAGGGTGTATGTGTACCACTCCTGGGAGGTACACAATACACCGAGAGCAGGGAAATTTGGGTTGTGACACTAGGACCAATGGGAAGGTTAAGCATTACAAATCAAATTATCCGACGACTCTCACACATCGATCTACACTGCATCGCAAACCGACCAGCATCAAGCGACAAGGACTCATCAAGACCCGAAATAATGTAATGAGAGACCTAAAGACCAAAAGTGTGCCACATAAGCACTTACAAAGTGCATCTTCCACCAGAAGTTAGTGGAATGGTGGTTTTCTCTAGTACCATGAAGGTACACCATACATTAGTGGTAGTGGCAATTAATCCCCTAAAAGCCAAAACTAAGGCTGGTTATATTTTTCTCTACAGTGGTACAACCATACTTTATAGATCCGCAAAACAAACCATTAGTTGTAACTTTAATCACCCAGAGATAGTTGCAAAATATTAATACCCTGAAATATTTCGATAAGTTGTATCCAAAAGGCATATGACTTTGCAACTACTATTACCCCCATATTCTCTGCAAGGACAATCTACTTGTGTTGCATAATCAAATAATGGTATTTGATAAGTTAAACATGTTACTCCCCGATAGTTTTATCCTAAAATGTCCAAATGAGTAATAGGATGATAGTCTGTAAGACTCTGCATTGTGATAATCTAGTTGATTCGATCACAATATCCTTGCCTATATTCATTTTTTGAAAAATGTATGAAATACATTAGAGCAACAAGACTTCAACTGAAGTTGTCTTCAAAGGAAGCATATGCTAAACACTAATAATCATACTTAAGATTTTAAAAATCTTAATTTTAGTCAGGCCTAGAAGGTGTTGATACGATGATTACTGCTTAAATTTATATTGAAGGTTTTAACACTTAACAATTTAGATTCTAGTTGGTCGATAATGCAAAGATCATTAAGATCATGCATAGTTCATGATGACATTACTAAAACCCAAAGATATGTTGGCTATCTGTCAGATCCCATAGTGCAAAATCCCATATTGGATTTGTATTTCATTGTGGTGGTGTAGTCATCTCTTGGCGGTCATCTAAACAGACCTTGGTAACTACTTATACCAACCACTCAGAGATTATAGCACTATATGGAACCTTACGTGAATGTGTTTGGCTCAAACGTGTGATTAATCACATCCAAAAGTATTGTGGCATTAATACTGTCAATACCCCTCAATTATGTATGAAGATAATGCTGCTTGTATTACACAAATACAAACGGGTTATGTCTCGAGCAACATCACGAAGCACATTGCTCGTAAATTTTTATATCCTCGTGAACTCTAGAATAAGATCACGCAAACAAATTCTTGTTGAAATTTAGCTGATTATTCACTAAGTCTCTGCCTGCATCCAGTTTCTAAAGATGTGTTTGTGGCATTAGAATGAAACGATTTAGAGAGCTACAGGGTTCAACAGGAGTAAATCCCTAGATCATAACCGTTGTAAAATCCCTAGGATTTATCCAAATCTTGAATATTGAATCCTGAAGATTAATGTGAGGACCTCCCGGGGATCGTACCCGTTTCAAGCTAAGTGATTACGCCAAAAGCGCAACACTTAACGAGAGACGAAAATGATTCCGAGTGCCCAGATATGTGTCTCATGTTATCTCCCAAGGATCAGTGGCTAACATGCACATATCATAATACAACATTGCATTCATATCCATACACAATGTACAAGAATAATAGAATCATATTTACAATATCATTGAATAGAAACATAAGGTATGAGTTTGTATAAGAGGGCCGATCGGCCAAATCTGAACAACACGAATAAATCGCAGTGGAAGATAAACTTAGAAATAAAAGAGAAAGAGTCGAGTTGGCACGCCAAAAACCCACAAGCAACCAACTGGAGTTAAAGTCGATGCACTCGTTGTTCTCACCTGAACAAATGGACAATCCGTTAAAGTACAAAGTTGTACTCGCGAGACTTTTCAAGAAAAATATGGATGCATGTAAGTATCAAAGGAAGGCTACTACTCTAGTCAAATTTTTAGCGTAAAGCAATAATTTTCATTAAGATAATCGATATAGATTCAAATTGCCATTTTTAAAACATTTAGAAAATATTGTATAACAGTAAGTAATGATTAACAACAGTATAATCTCCAAATATAATCAACACACGAACATCCCATTCATGACACAATTCATTCCATAACAAATTAACATGCGAACTTCGCGTTCATGATAACATTTCAGATTTGAACAAACTAACATAATGTCATAACATTTCCAACCATAACCCAAACCAAAGTTCCCATAAGCTAACTGTGCATGCTTTCCCACAAGTGATGTCCATAACTGGGGACACGGCTATTCGAATAGATTTATTTCTCTGCAGAGTTGTACAGCTTTACCCACACGATATGAATACCTCGTACTATCGCCATGCAGTCTTCCGTAGGAGTGTGACTGAGATATCATAATGAGGGCGTTACAATGCTATGTCCTAACTATCAAACCACCCGAGGAAACAACACCATGGCCGAAAATCGCTTATCGTCACCATGGGTGTACTCGTTGTGTAAGTAAGTCCCTAACAAACAAGAGACCCTTAAGAGCAAGTACATAAACATGCCCCCACTAGATTGACAAGAGAACCATTAAACGTTAACAACAACAAATGTCAATCTAATTGTGTTTTGATAGCTAACACATAACAAATTATTAAGCTAGGCCTTCGCCATTATATCGGCGTGTGGTTGTACGTAATACTTGATTCATCACACCGTAGACCGGTTCTCAAATACCCAGACGGGGCTACGGGAATATAGGATCACTCCCTTCATCAACCTATCACCCGTCCAAGTCCAACACACAACAACAACTACCTGACAAGTCGACAAGAATCAGATGCAAAGATCTGGATATATTCCTCAAATTCAAATTAATTCAATCCATATAATCCTCAAATTTCATCAAGATTTGATTCAATCCATCGACCGATGGACTAGCTCCATCAACCGTTTTCGACTACAACTACTAGCATGGCTAAGCAACGTGCTACAAATTAGCAACCATTCCCATATAACATATATCCTTAATCATTCAAGGTAAAAAGGGTAATCAACAATCAAAAGAGGGCCAATACAGCAAGTAGGAAATTAACTACTTCAACCCATGAACATACTTTTCAAAATAACATGCAATGATGAGATTAAAAACCATATAAAACATTTTAAAATCAATAGGAGCAATATGATCAAGAGGAGGGTGCTCGCCCCTTTTCTGTACCACTTATTCAATCTTAGGTTGCACTCATAAATACGCTTATATCGTCGAGAAATCTATCGAAAGAACGGTATTGCAATTAACACCAAATAAGCCGAAAATTAAAAAAATTCAAAAATTCATGAAAATTATATAGTGAGTAGATCATGATTTTATATGAATTTAGGTGAAAATTTTGTTCCATTTGGATTTAGTATGCGAAAGTTATAGCAGTTTGAATCTAAGTTTTCTAGAAAATCCAATTTGTTACTATTCATTCAATTTAATTGTTTGGTCAAACTTTGTATAGCATTGGTGAGAACAAGTATTACATGGATAAATAGATAATGATATTCTAAGATCAAAATAACTTGATTCATCTTATTTGGAGTTTTTGTGAATTAGTTATGAATTTTCTAAGTTATCGACTTTTTCTATTGTAAAAATAATAGGGTTATGGATCATTTTCCCAAAACTATACTCTCTATTATAGAGACATGTTTGATACCTATTTTAAAATAAATTTTACTTGAAATGAAAATTATGAAAATTGGTTTCATTGTTTTTGGAGTTAAAATGAATTAGTTATAAATTTTTCAAGGTTAAAAGCATTTTCTAGTGTATAAATAAATGGGTTTTGGATCAATCTCCAAAAACTATATTTTCTGGGATAGTGACAAGGTTAAAACCTATTTTAAAATAAATTTCATCTAAAATGAAAAATAACAAGACTTGTTTCACTCATTTTGGAATTAAGATGAAGAAGTTATACATTTTTGAAGTTAATTGCATTTTTAGAGTACTAATAATTGTATTCCGAATTTTTATAAGAATTAAATACTTTTTCTACCGAGGTTTATCCTAGCCATAGACGCTTACAGGCAGGACCCCAGGTCAAGGGCTGACTCGGTCAACATTGACCAGCCCCTACCGAGAAGGAAGTCGAAGACGTATTTTTGTATTACGTCTTCTGATTATGGAAAGCGTGTTTTCAGTAAAATAATATGTTTTCCTTAGCAGAAAGCACACCACCCGGCTTACCCATTCACTTAACTGGCCATATGGGCCCACTTGTCATACCCTACCTCAACTAAGTTTACCGGTTGATAGGGGTTTTTCGACAAAGATTCGTTGCTTAATTGCTAATTATTGAGCTTTAACCCTAATGACATCGCTACAGGTCTTGTTGGGCGTTCCAACAAACCAAGCACTGGCTTCGCCGGGGCCCCGCCGGCGACTCCGGCCATGACGGCGCTGGCCAAGGCCCGGAACGGAACCGCATTAGCTTGGCGCACCTTAAGGTGGTGGTGGTGGTGGCTAGAGTGGCCAGTATCGGCGTCGAGCGGTGGTGAACTAAACGGCAAAAATGCATGTGGTGCTCCGACGAGGTTTTAAGCAAAGCAAAGCATGCTGAAGCTTCCAGGGAGCTCAGTGAAACTTACCAAGGTGAGAGGGAGGTCGGGAAGACTCAGTAGCAACTCAACGCCGATGATGGCTATGGTGACGGCACTGGTTCATGAGAGGGGAGACTCCCTGAGCAACAAAACCGCAAAATGGTGGTAGGGTAAGTTTGAGTAAGGCCAGTAGACGGTCACTAAGAGAGGAATCGATCAATGGCTTACCAGAGGGAAAATGGGGGTGAAGGGGGTGTTCTTGGCCGAAAAAAGAGGGAACCTTCCAAAACCACGGCTCCTGCGGTGTAATATCAAAATTGATTGAGGGGAACTGAATCTTATACCTAAAGGCACAAAGTGACATGCAAAGAAAAAAAGTAGGGGCTCACCAGACATGAAAATGGCTAAGAGGTGTCGCTCGGTGTGCGCTCCGGAACGCCGAGAGCGTCGGGTATGGACCGGGGACTACGAGCAAACACACTGGCTCAAATCAGCTGAAATGGAAATAGTAAGGAAAACCAAGAAGGTCGGAGAGGCCACGGGCGAAACTTACCGAGAAGGTTGCCCATGCGAGCTTCCTCCTCTTCCACAGTCGGGAAGAGAAGTGGGAGCAAAGGAGGGCATGGAGGCAGTTTTGTGTTGGACTGAGGACGGAGAAAGAAGCAGCGTGAGATGGATATGCTTCAGGTTGGTCGCAGAGGGTGGTGCATGATGGCGTTGACGTAGGCGCGACAGAGCGCGATGGCCGTGTGGAGCGCTACGTCTGAGCGCGAGCCGGCCCGAGGTGGAAGATGACACTGCCGCGCGGTGAGGCCAGGCGGTAAGTGGATCAGCGTAGTGCGAGCCGATTGGGTCAAACCAAGTGGCTCAATGGGTTTGGGTCAGAGCAACAGTGCTCGGCTCGAGCCATATGAATAGTGCTAGGTTTGATATTTGATTTCAGTTTGACCGAGAAACAAAGGTTTTGACCAAGGCTTTAAATATAGAAATAAAATTCTAAAAATTATGAAACTTTTCAGAGGGGTTCCTGGGATGTTCTATTACTTACAAAAATTATTAAACCTTACTATTCATGATTCAATTTGTGTATTTTAAATTCAAACCTAGAATAGGTCTTTGATTTGAATTTGAATTTTCTGGGGTTTGAAATAGGTTCCACAAATTTGGGAAAATTATATTAATTCATGATAAATATTATAGTATTTGAATAAATTATTTCTAGATGATGTTCATAAGTTTTTATTTCTGTTTTCTTTTGGAACTTAACTTTAAGTTGTAAGTTTGAATTTTGATTTAAGATTTTTCCAAGTGCAAAAAAATATGCAAATATTTCCAAAATGTCATGCATGCTGATAAGATGCGTACTAATTCTCATTAATTAACTTGGGGATGATACAATTAAGAAGATTGAATCCCGAAGATTAAATGTTGTACTCTTTTCCTTCGTGAGTTTTTCTGAAGTTTTCTCATGTGAAGGTTTTTAATGAGGTGACAAGTGTAATGCAACTTACGAATATAATGTACTCTTTTCTCCATTCCTTTCTTTCTAGTGGGTTTTTGGAAGGAGTTTTTGATGAGACGTTTGCATATCGTTGTCTACTGCCTAAGGGGGAGTGTTACAAAACCTACATATGGGCAAAACCTACATAGAGGGGTTACACCCATTTGAGCTAAAAATAGGGTTAATTCCTTATTTGCCATTAGAAGTTGGCCAACTCCCTGAAATGCCATCGCCAAATTGCTCTTCCCTCCATTTTCACTCGATCTCAAGTTCTATCCCCCTTTTGCTACTCTCGTCAGTTGCCCGTGACCTGGCTATGAACTTGTGCATGAAAAGTCGAGTTTGCCCCTATGTTAAGTGTGTTCCCAACTTCCCATCTACCGTGAACGCAAAGGGGGAATGTTGGCACCATTTGGCCAGCCAAAAAATTTCAACTTGCACAAGTAGGGCTTGGGACCAATCCATCCTCTTCCTGAGTTCTTTCTCATCTCATCTCACCTCACCTAACCTCACCTGACCTCACCTCATCTCCTCCTATTGAGTGAGGGCCATGTCTGAGGTGTCGAGCTCACTGAATCGGAGGGCGCTAGCGCTTGCCACTGCCAGGCTGGCGGATTTCCCTAACTGCTGTGTGGAAGCAAATGTGTTCTATGCCAACACCGAGGAAAATACTAGCCGGGTCTTTTACAAATGTCCTTATTTCTTAGTAAGTGAATTTGAGTTTGATTTCTTGCGGTTTGGATGTTTCTCCAATAGGTACCAAAGATTAGTTGTCAATTTTTTTGTGTGCTGTAATGAATCCACAAGTTTGTTGAAGCTAAAGCAACTGAACTCCTGCCTAGTCTTTTTCCCATGTGTAGCATATCCGATTTTCAGCAGATATGCTGTTCGGGGGTCCATCCTATGGACCAACACAGTAATAACCGGATCTATACTTTAAGCGCATCCTTATGGTAAAACTCAACAAAAAGAGAGAAATCCAACCACAAATAAGGTACATTCAAAGGTTTGAGTGCACATATTGTCGAACCCGGGAGCGAAAGATCCTCGATTCTCTGTGTCTCATACACTAGTCCAGGAATAGCCAGTGTACACAGTCAAACAAAAGATGATAGCATAACCATAATACACGATATATTCCAAATAATTCAAGTTTGTCACAAAAGGGGCATACAGCCAATAAGCAAAATACAGCAAAAGCAACATGAGAAGGTAGACCACACGATTCGCCATAGGCAATCGTCTGGTGGCGTAGCCTAGTCGTAAAGTTCTCATCATCCACGTAGTAGTCCTCCTTTGAATCAACCATTTATTAAGCAAGGTGAGTGCAAATGAATGTACTACGCAAGTTACACCCAATAATAGATTATAATGCATGCAAGAATTCATCAAAGGAAGACGTATATGGCTCAATTTGCATACAGCGAAGTTTTCTATTTTAATACTCTTACTAAGTTCCAAAGCAGTTTATTCTATAGCTGAAATCAAGTTTTAAATGGCAGTTTTATAGTAGATAACCTCCATATATAAAATGGTGAATGATACATTCCTATCACATGGCAAACCACCCAATTTCCTAATTGGATAAACTATCCAAATCATTTGTCAACATCTTTTGAAATCAAAACCAAATTCTAACTTTGAGTGGCTTTGCTCAGCATGTCCATGACCGTGAACAAATCTATTTGAATAGTTTTACACTCTGTAGAGGTTGTACAACTTTACCTACAAGAGATAATCATCTTATAATATCAGATATGACACGCTTTCGAAGGCGTGTGACTAAGTGATTATCCCAAGGCCTTTACAATACACAATTCCAATCGTAGTTATGCCCACTAAGGTTTCGCTTCCTTTGGATAGAAATCTACTTGATTTTAGCCCCCTCTTACGCCATATGGGAATATATAAAAATAGGTCACTCACACACCCACGCAACCGGATGGCACAACCACAGTGAAGTGTTGCAAATTATTTAGCTAGGTTCTGCCTACATAGGACTTGTGGTAGTACAGTGGGGCTTAGTAAGATGCGGCTCAAAGACCAGTCCTTAACTGACTTAGGCGACTTTCCAAAATAACCCCTGGGCCTCGATCACAAAAATGACTCGATCTCGTGCATCAAGGTGCACCATCTAAACATCCATTTCGCCCAAGTCCGAACCAATTTTTATTTTATTTACCAAGTCAAATCATTTTATGAATTTCTATATTTTTGGGCTAAGCTTTGACTAAGCATAAAGTTTTGCAACATGTTCTTGTTCATACTAATGTACCAACTAGATTTTTGCTATGGTATCAAGAAATGCTAATTTAATAACAAAGTTTGGTTATACAATGGAATTGGGAATAACTATAATTTAAAACATGAATTTAAATAAGCATGCAATAATAATTTAAAACAGAATTTAAACAATTTAAAATACTGGGATCCAAATATGATCAAAGATGTAACTTGCCTTGCTCAAAAGCTTGATGGTCCAACTGTTCGAATAGTTTGGGTTCCCCGAAGTCATCGAAATATATACATGAAAATGTGTCAAATTCAAATAATATTCAAATGAACTCAAAATTTAATAATTCCAGTATAGATAGCTAGATCTTAATTTTATATGAATTTAGAAATTTGAATCAATAGAATCGGAGCTCGAACAAAGGAGAACGAGCTCTCGAAAGTTTGCAAACACATGAAATGATGAAATTGGGAATTTCTGAATATATGAAATTGATTTTCTAAAGGAAAATCAATTATTGCGACATGCTAACGTCAGCAAGGGGATTCATGATTTTCAGCTAAATTATTTTTCAAAAGGAAAAAACGTTGTGCCTTTGACATGTGGGCACCACGGCCATAGACCAAGTCTCACGGAGGTGGAGACGTCGGTGGCGGAGGACCTTCAATGTCGGCGCAATCACCGGAGGAAGAAGCTTCGGCCGGGGATCTTCAACGGCAAAATACGATGAGCACAGAGGGAGAGGGAAGAGGAGAAAGGGGGAAAAGAAAGAGGAAGGAGAGGGGTGCACGATGTTTCCATTTATAGGCATCGAGGAGGAGCGAGTGGGGAGATCACGTGGCGGAGCTCGCGGCGGCTTTTGCGAGGCATGGGCCTTGCGATCGTCTTGGTCTGAGAACATCGGCAATGGGAGCGGCGTGGGCACGGGGATAGGTGTGGCAGCGGTAGGACGAGGGCAGGAGCTCGAGCGATGGGGAAGGGACAGGCTGACGCGGGCGGCACAGGCGGCATGGTGCGGCTCTGTGCACAGGCATGCGGGCATGGGCTCCCAATGGGAGGAAGAAGAACAAGAGGGGGAGGCGCCGACAGGTAGGTCCCACCTAGCGGTGAGAGGGGAGAGAAGACGGAGGCGGGCTAGCGCGGCTGAGCTGGGTCGGGGAGAGTTGGGCTGTGGGAAGGAAGGAATGGCCCAGGAGCAAAGGCTTTCGGCCCAAAATGATTTTCCAAATATTTGTTGCTTTATTAATTACAGAAATTGAGTTAATTCAATTAACATTTTAGAAAATAGCAAATAGAGTTAAAAAATTCTAGAAAATTCACAAAAATTTCTTGAACCATTTTGAACTTAATAAAATTATTTCCAACTTAAAGTTTGCTTTTATTTTTCACATAAATTATTTTTAATTTCTAGAAAGTAGAAAAAACCTTTTTAAAATTCAGAAAATTCAAGAAATTAATTAGAATTTTATTTTTAACTTTAAACCCAAAAAAACTCTATAAATTTTCTTTTTGACTTTTAAACTCCAAGAAATTCAAGATAAGCAATAAAAAGCTTTTAAATCTCAGAAAATCCAATAACATAATAACTTCATTAATTTTAAAATAGTAACATAACCTTGGGATGCTACACATACCCCGTAGGAACCCAAGATTTCGTAGGGGATGGCACCGGTTCCGCCATTGCTGTCTTCTCCCTTCCTTGTGGTTCCACCATTGGCCTCCTCCTCCAGCCTTTACATCTGACTCCTCGTGCTCCTCTTTGCTGCTCAAGCCACGAGATTCCCCTCCTAGGGCTCCATTTGGGTGGCCTCAAGCTTCGGATCGAGTGGGATTTGGGGCCGGTACCAATTCTAGGGTTTTGGGTGAGGGAGAGATGAGGATAATAAGAATGGGTTTTGGGTGGCGAATGGCTTGACTATGGTCGCCTGCTCCCATGAAGACCTGACGTGTGGGCCCGCACGACAACAACTTGTGTGGGTAAGATGGGAATTTAGGAAAAAAACCGTATGAGTATTGCACGTTCGCGCAGCGTTGCCCTAACACCAACTGACAGGGTGGCAAAAAGGGGATAGAACTTGAGATCGAGTGGCAACGAAGGTAAGAGCAATTTGGCGATGTCATTTTAGGAGTCGGCCAACTTTCAATGGCAAATAAGGAATTAACCCCTATAAATATGAGGACCCTATGTACAAGAACATAGATGAATAAAGATATTGGATCTCATCTATAATTTGTCTCTACATTGTGTCTCTTTCTTGTGTTTATTGTGTAATTGGATTGATTGTCTCCAGACTACAGCATCAATTATTTAATAAGGGGGCATTCAAAGGAACCATAACCCGTTCTGTGACCCTCTATCCATTCGGTTGATTTGGAGAGGATGGGTGAATAATGGTAGATGGAGAAAGAGGGCTTATTTGAAGTTTTTCATCCGAATCGGTCATGTGAAGTGGCAATGGGTGGACGGCCACATAGGCAAACATGTTCATTGTGAGCTGCTTTGTTTTTTTTTTTGTTTACGATCTAAATATGTATTCTGAGAGTAGCATTTTAGTGACAGCCCAAACGGGGACTTAGTAGATTGACGCGCACCCAAACAAATTTCTTCAGCCTAGGCCAGCCCCCAAAACCCGGCGACCCCATCTCTCGTCCCTCGTTCCCTTCCCCGCTCCACCGCGGCACTGGCTTCTCCATCTTAGCCATCCCCGGCCGTCCCCTCCTCGTCTGCGCCTCCTCCTCCCGGTCGCAACCGCTCCAAGTACGTGGTCATCTTTCTCCACGCTGCGTTATTCTATTGTCTATCTCATCCTGGGTTGAATCAGAGGGCGTGGGGTTTTCTTGGTTTTGTCATCTTTTGATCTGGTCGTAGTAGGAGTCAAATTTGAGACAGATCTTCGCAGTTTCTACATTTCTGTTGAGAACCTGCACTGAATTATCCGATTTTATGTTTCAATTAGAAGGCCAAGGAGGAGTACAAGTAGCTGTTATTTTGTTTTTTAATATCCGTGGGCATTCCATGTTGGAATTAATATGGGTTAGGACCAAATATTATATGGTAAATCTCAAAGGCCCATGTGTATGTGCTAAATATGTTTAGTCCCACATGGAGGGATTAAAGGGAGTTACACCAGTTTATAAGGTGGAATGTGGTAGCCCCTCTTGTAGAATTGGAGAGAGCCAACACACGCCTGCAGCCTTCCTTTCGCCGCCGAAAGCCGTGCGTCTTGCGTGCGTGCGTATCTTGATATCTTGTATCGTCGATGCATATGCGTGTCGAGTCTTGGTAGCGATTTTCTTTATCTATTCGAAAATCAAAAGCACCGACATTGATGGCGTCGTCGAGTTTTCCACTTCCTGTCTGAAAGAACTCCATAGTTTTGTTTGATGTCTCTTGCGATCTCCATCCGGCGAGGCGCGTACGATCGCACCGGAGAGCAGGACTCGGAACCTCGTCCTGAAAGCTTGCACGGCGAGGGCGAATAAGGTTTTAGGGAGCGTTATACGATCGCTCCTTTGTTCTCTGCTCGTTCTACATCAAGCTGCCGTCTACTACCACTCGACATGATTTAGCAGCGTCCTCATCAAGAATGGCGAGGATTAAAACATCTATGTATTAATTTAAATACATAAAAGACCATACGTCTTCATGGTGCGTAACCCCTAAGGCTAACGACCTCCTTTGGTCATAAGGATTCGGAGGTTACGATGGGTACCACAGTCGACTAGGTTTCGACCGGTAGCTGCTCGGAAATGCTATGAACAGGCACCCTTAACCGTATGATGAATGGAACACGTGCAAAACGTTCCATACCAAGCGATGATATACAAGACACTGACAATAAACCACCTTACGGTTAAGGTTCTCACAAGTACTTAACCGCAAGGTAGTTAGCACATTGTTAACTACCTTAAACCTCCGACCAGTCGTAACGTTTCATCAGGGACGCCTTCTCTAGGAGTAACTGCCGCCTCTTCGGGAGTTATTTAATGGTGGAATGCAGAAGACGAGGAGACACGCACACACAACTGTGAACAACAGAAGGCAACTCAGAAGCCAAAGCAGTAGCATTCAATACATTCGGTGTAATTAGAGATAGTCCCTAGTCAAGTCTTGTAATCCCAGTTCATATTAATAAAGAGCAGCCCCCATTCTCTTCTAGGATACTCCACGTCATTTTTCTCTTTTTATTTTCGTAAGATCGGCGACTCGATCGTCGACAGCTGGCGCTGTCCGTAGGGAAGAAGACGTAAGTTTCCTGAAGAAACTCTTCGCTCATACAAATCCTCGCCCAAGTTCCTGCAATCGCTAATGCGAATATACCCGGAGTTTGGAATGAGGATAATTGGTTCGACTTGGCGGACTACGCCAACCTCGATATGGAAGGATGCATTCATGCCATGGAGGAAAATGGCAGATCATCCTCCTCTTCCTCCTCCGCCGCTCTCGCGTCGCCGGCGATAGCGAGATCGATCGGATGGGCGAGATCGCCACCATTACGGTGGCGCATCGAAGAACCGACCATTCCGATCAGCTCGGAATGTCAGGGGACCTCTTCAAGCCCGGTCTTTCCGACCGGCAAAACAGGTCGAAAATCTCTATACCCTCGATGAAATCATGGCTGAAAGATATTCTCCTACGGCTTCTGGCAATTCCAGGAGTCAACCGACATCTGCTAACGGTGTCGATAAAGCCTCCACTAGTCGTAGGCCATGTGGGGATGATCACGCTCAGCATACGATCGGCGTTCGTCGAATCATGCTGAGGAGACCTCAAGAGGTGCTCATTTCCGACCGCTCTCCGTCGTGGAAACTTGGCGAAGCGAAAGCTCTCCATTAGTTCGATGGAAGCTCATCGGAAGATCGGTCTTTGGAGGCACGAAGTCAACGCGATCGGAGATGAGAATCAAGATACTACTGCGGCCCTACATTCTCTACCACGCCATCACGTCTTTGTTAGAGATGATCCGGGCCATCGAGCACCAACTTCGAGTCCATGGGCGATCGGCGTCCATCGGCTAATTACTTTGGCGTTGCCCACCCAGGTAACGATAGGATACATCAAATCCGAGGGGCGGGGAGGGTTGGTCTGCGTACACCTATGACCATATGAACCCCTGAGACCTTCGATGGCTCGACAAAACTTGCGGCGTGTTCAAGATATGTTAAATAATTCTGATCCTACTTTAGCAGGAACTCCAGGTTTTGTACAGCTCGTGGGTCAAGTATCCGAAATTCTCCAACAGACCATGCAGCGCACGCAAGCGTACCGAGAACAAAGGGTTTTAGGGAGTCAAACTATGACTTCATCCCAACGTTCCTCCCTCAGCAGGGGACAGCATGGTCATGCTCGAGAACAGTCGATACCAAGGCCTCCTCTACGATTCCGACCAAGGAGTCACGAGGGGAGAAGGTTATTTCATGAAGCCACTCCCCCATCACGTTGAGAAGAACCACTGCTTGGATCTGACGATCTCCGACATCGTTTGAATCAAGTAGGCGGTCGAAGGCATCATATCAATGTCTACGACCGGATCGGCACACCGGAGTTCTAGCATTCCAACCTTAGGAACCGGTCTCCGACCGATTACAATCCGGCACCCTCCCAAAGAAGGCGCCATGAATCAATCACAGGTTGCCGAGCCTTCTCTGCAGGGCTCCAAGCTGTGCATTGGCCTAACCGGTTCCGACCGGCCAACTTGGACAAGTTTAATGGAACTCAAAATCCATTGGAATTTCTCCAAATCTATACCACCGCCATCAGAGCTGCTGGAGGCGATGAGAATGTGATGGCCAACTATCTACCTACCGTGCTCGAAGAAGCGCCTTGGTCGTGGTTGTTGAACCAACCGGTCGGATCAATCTATACTTGGGAGCAACTCTGTGATCTTCTAATTGCAAATTTCCAGGGTACGTACGACCGCCCTGAGAAGGAGGATGATCTCCACCGAATCCGGCAGGGTTCTGATGAGACTTTACGTCAATACATCAAGAGGTTTAGCCAGGTTCGCAATTCTATACTCGAGGTCACAGAATCATCTGTTATTCAGGCTTTCAAAACAGGTCTGAGAAATTGGCGGTTTACGGAGGACATAGCAATGAACCCTCCAAGAACAACCGTTGAGCTTTTTGACATGGCCGACAAGTATGCCACCGCTAGCGAAGCAATTGAGTGGTGCGAAGCCATTGATCGGAAAGACAAGATTCCTCAACCCAGCCTGGATAATCCAGAGAAAAAGAATAAGAAGTCTCTCAAGAAGAAAAAGAAACGCAGGCTCGACGACAAGGAGGTCCTAGCTATTCCTGATAAATTCATGAAGGGTAAGAAGGACTACACCGGTCGGGGCAAGGCGAACTCAACCGAGGATTCCAAAAAGAAGAAGTGGTGTCCACTTCACCAGCAGGCAGGGCATGATCTGCGCACCTGTCGAGTCTGGCAAAAGAAACTGGAGGATTATTATGCAGGTGAAGAACCATTTCCCGCAATACAAGAACCCGAAGAAACGAGCTCCAAAAAGGACAAGGATGGCGACGAAGAGATGGAGTACTAGGATCCCCAACACATAGTCAACATGATTTTTGGTGGATCTTCTTCATACGAATCCAAACGTCATCTGAAGGCCATGGAGCGGGAGGTCAACCTCGTCGAATCTCCGACTATTATCAAGCAATCGAAGTGGTCAGACATCGCAATTTCCTTCAGCAAAAGACTGCCCCATTCCTTCGACTCGACCAGGTAGGTTCCCTATTGTTGTTGAACTAACCATTAATAATTGTAGGGTTAATCGAGTCTTAGTAGATGGAGGTAGTTCTTTGAATATATTATTTGCGGGAGCTTTAGAAGAAATGCAGGTCCCCATGACAAAGGTGAAACCAGTGAAATATGCTTTTCATGGCATAGTTCCTAGCTCCACCGCTAAACCGATAGGGCAAGTTTCCTTACCGGTTACGTTCGGAAGGCCCGATAACTTTCGAACGGAAAAAATTTCGTTTGATGTGGTAAACTTTGAATCCGCATACAACGGAATTCTTGGTCGACCGGCATTAGCAAAGTTCTTGATAGCCACGCATTACGGTTATCAAAGTTTGAAAATGCCGAGGCCAAAGGGAGTCATCACTATTCGGGGAGATTGAAAAATGGCTTATGTATGTGACCGAAAATCCTTTGAACTGGTCGATGAACTTCCGACCAGAGAGGCTAATCCATCTACCATGCAGGCCAAGCACTCGAGACCGAAGGTGACACCCAAACCCTCCGACCAGTCAAAAGAGGTATCACTCGACAAAGGCGCCTCTCCGAACAACGCCAAGTCACTACCTGGGCCAAGAGATGCTGGCCCACCTGCTCGCAAGGTTCTGGTCAGAGCAAGACTCGATCCTAAATAGGAAGAGTTGCTCGTCTCCTTCCTCCGAGCAAATCAGGACGTATTCGCCTAGCAGGCGTCCGATATGCCCGGAGTCCCCTGGGAGGTGATCGAGCACAGGCTAGCTCTCCAGCCTGATAAGAAACCGATCAAGCAGAAGCTGTGGCATTTTGCACCTGATCGGAAGGAGGCAATCGATCGAGATTGACAAGCTTCTCAAGGCTTTGGATTCATCCGTGAAGTCAACCACCCTCGGTGGCTCGCCAACCCTATAATGGTTAGAAAGAATAATGGGAAATGGCGAATGTGTATCGACTTTCTGAGATCTTAATAAAGCTTGTCCGAAGGATGATTTTCCCCTTCCACGCATTGATCAACTGGTAGATTCTACCTCAGGTGCGAATTACTAAGTTTTCTAGATGCGTATTCAGAATACCACCAGATTAGTATGTGTAAAGAGGATGAGGAGAAAACTTCCTTCATCACTCCATATGGCACTTATTGTTATGTTAAGATGCCATTTGGTCTCAAAATATTTAGTGCAACTTTTCAAAGGTTGATCTGAAAACCTTTAGTCCACAAATAGGTCGGAATCTAGAAACTTACGTTGACGATCTGGTTATAAAGACCACCAACGCTTCGCAATCACATCTCGACTTACAAGAAACTTTCAACAACTTGAGAAGGCATAACCTCAAGTTGAATCGAAAAAAGTGTGTGTTCGGAGTTTCTGCTGAAAATTGCTCGGTTTCCTAGTCTCGGCTAGAGGTATTGAAGCAAATCCAGTAAAGATAGCAGCCATCGACCAGATGCGTCCTCCGACCACGAAGAAGGAAGTCCAAAAATTAACCGGCTGTATGGCAGCGCTAAGCCTTCAGGCAAGGATACTCTTGTGTTGCCCTTCATGATGCAAAAGAACTTGTGGCGAAGTCGTATAATGTCGGTTTCATAGCGGATAAGTACATCGGCCGGCACAAGCCTTACAAACAATTCCTCTTTCTTGGCCTTTTGCAACCTGGGGACTGGACATTCTAGGACCTTTCCCAAGAGCACCGGGGCTTGAATTTCTTTTCGTCATGATTGACACGTTTACAAAATGGATCGAGGCGGCGGGTTGTTAAAACAACAAGCGAGGCCGCTAAGAGATTCCTCATGAAAATGTGATCACACGATTTGGTGTACCCAATCGTATAATCACGAGATAATGGCGTCGATTCTCTAACGGTCAATTTCAAGAATTCTGCGATGAACTTGGTGTAAAAGTTCATTTTGCTACATTGCTCATCCGCAGAGTAATGGAGCAGTTGAGCGAGCTAATGGTATCATTATGCAAGGGATCAAACGCCGAGTATTCGACCAGTTAATCAAACGGTCAGGAGCTTGGGCTCAAGAACTCTCGTCTGTATTATGGGCCATTCGAACCACGACCAGTCGTGCGACCGGTGAAACACCATTCTTTTTGGTTTACGAGGCTGAAGCCATGCTTCCTCCAGAACTCAAAATTGGCTCTGCTCTAACTGATTGTTTTAACGAAAGCGATCAGAATGAACGAAGACTCGACGATATCAATTTCCTTGAAAAACGACAAAACCAAGCTCTTGTACGATCAGCAGTCTACCAACAAGCCATGCGAAGGTACCATAGTCGTAAGGTGCAACCTCGCAGCCTTGCTGTAGGTGATCTGGTTCTCAGAAAAATTCAGAACCAAGCAAATCGCAATAAACTTTCTCCCAAGTGGGAAGGTCCTTACACTATGGTCGAATTCACCCGACTAGGTTCCGTACAACTAGATATGTCTGATGGGCAAATTTTGTCAAATTCTTGGAACATTGATCAATTGCGTAAGTTCTATGTTTAATTATTATTTACATTCTTTCATTTCTTTCAATTTCAATAAATTCATTTATTCTTTTAAAAAAATAAAAATAAGTAACCTTGCTTATATATATACCTATAGGCTGGTCGTTCATGATTGTTAATTTAAACTGGTCGGAGAAGACAATTTTCTCTCCGATATCCTTTTCCAAGGATCTCTGTTACTCTATGGCAACGACTTCTAAGTCTTACACCATATTGGTCCTAGTCGTGAGCATTTTTTCCACGCGCGACAACACTCTTTTCTTAAAGAAATATATGAGTAATCAGAGCATCATACAAATAACTTTCCATACTGAATGATATGCCTAAGATTATAAAGATTATATTTCATTATTTCAAGATTCTGCTCTGCTCTTGTCAGCTCTTGGTCGGGACACGGAAAGCCTCCTAGTCGAAGTCTCTCCTTTTTAAGACGTGGTCACCTTGCTGGAAGGAGCTTCCTAGTGACGGTTCTTTTCTTATGATCCTCGCTACCAGTCGGATAGAGAGCTTGAACACGTTTCACGAAATATGTTATATGGTTTCAGATCTAAGCATTCCTTCCGACCAGACTTTAGGATAATAGATATAAACAAAGTTCACTTATAATTTGTTGCATTCATTTTTGCATTTCTTCTTATGTCAAATAACAAGGTCTTTTATCCGACTATGTATAACTTTTGATTGGTATTTCGATCATGACAAACAAAGATCTATAACTAGGTGAAGTCATAAGCTGGTTCCGACCACAATGATTTCCTAGTATTACTACGATCAGTTTTGACTTCATATCGGCACATACCTTCAAAACGATGGTCTTGACTTTCATTCTCTTTCTTGGCTACCTGCTTGTATAGTAAAGTTCTTCTACTATAAAGCAGTCGGGGGCTAGGAAGTATATGAGAATTAAAAAAAAAGAAGAGAGAGTCAAACAGGATAAACAAAGGCATTGTTAATGACATAAAAGGTAAGTTTTATACATATTCAATATTTTTTACACTTGTTGCAGGAGCCTACTCTAGAAATATTCCCAGACTAATTACTGCTTGATGGGGATCCGACCTCCATCTCCTCTACTATTTTATCTCCGAGTGGCTTGAGTTCTTCCATGAACTTGGTCGCCTCCTCAGGTGGGCAGTTGAAGTCATCTTCAACAACTTGGAGATCAATGGATGGGTCGGAAGCTTTCAGTTTTGCCAAAGCAAAACTAACTCCACTAGCAACGCCTGTTTTCATGGCCTGGGCATAGTTCTTCCGAGTAGTCTTGAGCAGAGTATTAAGATCCTCTAGAAGTTGACCCAAGTAGTTTATTTTCTCTACTAGATCTCTTAGGGTGGGCAGGCTTGATCCTGATCCCATATCAAAGATCATCTTGCTAAAAAATAAAGTCTTTTCATCTAGACTTTGAACGAGAGCCGCCTCCTTGTCTTGCTCAAATTTTAGAGTCTTTTCTACTCTATCCAAAACTTGTTTTTGCTCTGCAAGAGTAAAACAGGTGATAAGCACAAAAATAATTGGAGGAAGATAATAAGTCAAGTTTACGACCTATTACCTTCAATTTTCTTGTTAAGTTCTTCCTTGTTGGTCGTAGCTTCGGCGATCGACCGGTCCTTAGCTTTGATGTCTTCTTCAAGCAGAGCTATCTTGGCTTTCTCAGCCAGGATCTCTTCTTTTATTTTCTCCAAATTTATCAAATACGATAAGGGAGAATAATTAGCAAAAGGCGAAACATTGAAGAAAGAAAAAGGCTAAGGGGAAAATTTTTACTTTCTAATTCGGAGTGTTTCTGCTCCAAGTCTTTAATCCGCTGGGTCAATCCTCCGACCACAACAAAGTTCTCGACCATATGCTGCTCAAATAGCATTTTCCTCTTTAAAAAATTCTCTATAAAAGATTTTTTAGGAGAGACTATGAAACTGGTCGTAGATACTTACCCGGATCGCCAAATCATTATATCCGCCAAATATTGAATCAGGATGCATTTTGATTTGATGATCCGATATTTTTCCCCATGCCTCGTCAAGCTCCTTATCCTTGATGAATCGGGGGTGAAAAGGGAACTTGTCAGGTTGAGGAGAAGTACCAACAATGGTCGGAACCTGTTGAGGGCCTTTAGGGGCATCTACCTCCGCAGAAGGAGTTAGAACCACCAATGGTTCCAACTCGACTGTTGGCCCTGACGCCTGCTCGGGGGCTTCTCCGACCACTTTTTCCTTAGGAACTTTGTTCTGGGAAATGGTCTGCTCATGGACCTCTTCAGATATCTGGCCCTTAGAAGGAGTGCAGTGGGAAACGACACTGAACACCGAAGGACCTATACCAAGCAAAGAAGGGAAGTTAAAAAAAAGAGCATCAAATCATCAAGAAAATATTAGAGGTATGCGTTTATACGACCACTTTCATTTGAGCGTACCTAGTTAATTTCCGAGATTTGACTTTAAAACGCGGAAGAGTAAAATCTATACCGTCACCCTTCCTTTTCTTTTCTTCTGATCTTGCCGGTTCCGAACCGGCAGAATTGGCCAAATCCGTTGCATCATCCAATAGGATGTCGGAAGCAATGCCCTCGATCAGCTCGTCAAAGATTACGTCCTTGACCATCCGGTGGTAGAAGTAGTTTCACCGACCTCTAAACCGATTGTTCGAAAACAATGTCCGTCCGAATCAACGACCACTGGCAGGATTGGCGGCCTCCGAGTCGCGCACCGGTGGCCTTCAGCCTTCTCCACCTAAACCAACAAATAAATTTGGATTAGGTGATGAAATATTTTATCTAAACTACATATATATATTCCTACGAAATGTTCTGTTGCCTCGGGAGATTCATCTTCTTCCAGTGCATCTGGGCATGAATCGGTCGGAACAACGGTGGGATGTTTAGCCTCACCAGTTTGTGTGATTCGCAACCTGACCAACTACAAAAATAGAGCATGATCAAAAATCTGATCGGAGAATATGTATGCATGATAAAAGAAATTTTTGATTATTTACCTTAAGCCTTGTTACTCTCTCTTCAACAGAAACTATGGCCAAGATCTCAGGGAATCCAGCCTTTTCTCCAGGCTCCCCTGCATAGATCAGCCTGATTCGTTCTCTAATTTCGTCAGGGGAAAGAGCTTTAAAAGAGAAGGAGAGAAAACAAAACATGAACAGGTTTTAAAGGTAGTACATTAATCAAATAAAAATATTGGTCGGAGTTTATCTCAAAGACTTACCACCTCCTAAGATAGCTTCATCACGACCAATGGACCAAATCAGGGAGTGAGTCCGAAGGTTCAACGGACTAATCTGGTGCTTGGTGAAGTCCCTCACCACGTGCCAAGAGGTCAAGCCCTTGACTCGCAGGTCGTAGATGGCATCCACCCATCGTCTGACCACTCCTGTCTTCTCCACGGTCTTTCTCCACTTGGGATTTTCATTTGCTCTTATCCCGACGAAGTAGAGGCCATCATCCCTCGTAACCATCATATAGAACCAGTTCTTCTTCCATGACGACCACGAGGACTTCAAGTACATATGAATGTACTCATTGGCCTTCCCGTCGTGGAGGCGCAATGTACATTCTCCGGGAGTATCCGTGGTTTTCCCCATCACCATTTGGTAGAAATACCTGAAGAGCCTCAAACTCGGAGGCACTCCCAGGTATGCTTCACATAAATATGTGAAGATGCTGATGTTGGCGATGGAATTTGGAGCCAAATTCACCAATTCCACCCCGTAGAACTCCAGAACACGGAGAAGGAATTTGTGTACTGGCAATCTCAGCCCGCATTCGATGTAGGCGAGGAAAACAGGGATTTCCTCATCTTCACGGCTTGGAAAATGCTCTCCAAATGCCGATCTCCATCTGATCAAATTCTTGTCCGGAAGCATCCCAATCTTCTCCAAAGCCTCAAGCTTTTTCTTGCTCAATTCCGAAGGCAACCACTTTGTGATTTGCTCTGACATGATGAAAATCCTCAAGAATGAGTAGAGTTCGTAGGAGATTTTGTAGTCGGAAGAACAAGAAAAGAAGGACAAAGATTTTTTTCTCGGCAAAGGAGATCAGAAAGGGGATCTAGAAGCATAAAAAATCCAAAAGGTCTAGCAATGGGGATTTTATAGCCTCAGATCTTTAAATTACGATCGGAGGTTATCCATAAAAGTCTGAACGGCAAAAAGCTTCTTTTTCGCCCAACGGACAGAGGAACTCTTTAGTTTCCAAGGCAAGTTCTCAACTTTAAAATGAACACAAACCACCTCGAATGTCACGACATTAAATGGGGTCTGCCCGATACAGATTCATCGGAAGAAGGTGTTCACACGACCTGTTCATTTAAAGTTCGGGGGCTAGCTGACGAGGATTAAAACCTCTATGTATTAATTTAAATACATAAAAGACCATACGTCTTCATGGTCGTAACCCCTAAGGCTAATGACCTCACTGGTCGTAAGGATTCCAGAGGTTACACGATGGGTACCCTGGTCGGACTAGGTTTCGACCAAGTAGCTGCTCGAAAATGCTATGAATAGGCACCCTTAACCGTATGATGAATGGAACACGTGCAAAAAGTTTCATACCATGCGATGATATACAAGACACTGACAATAAACCACCTTACGGTTAAGGTTCTCACAAGTAATTAACCGTAAGGTAGTTAGCACATTGTTAACTACCTTAAACCTCCGACCAGTCGTAACGTTTGATCAGGGACGCCTTCTCCAGGAGTAACTGCCGCCTCTTCGGGAGTTATTTAATGGTGGAACGCAGAAGACGAGGAGACACGCACACACAACTGTGAACAACAGAAGGCAACTCAGAAGCCAAAGCAGTAGCATTCAATACATTCGGTGTAATTAGAGATAGTCCCTAGTCAAGTCTTGTAATCCCAGTTCATATTAATAAAGAGCAGCCCCCATTCTCTTCTAGGATACTCCACGTCATTTTCCTCTTTTTATTTTTGTAAGATCGGCGACTCGATCGTCGAGAAAGAACTCTACTGCAACTTCTTCTTCCACTGAATCTGAGTATGCCTATATCTTTCTTGTTAGTTGATTTGCTTTACTGTCTATTGTTGTCTTGAACACTGAGATAGGAATGCTAGCTTCTGTTCTTCTAGAATCTGGTATTGCTATAGTGTTCTTTGTGATCTGCTTTGTGAAAATAACTAGAGTATTTTCCATGTTTTATCTACCATATTTCTGGATTAAAGTAATTCGAAAAATGCTTATATACTCAACAATCCAAAAACCTTATTCTAGGCATAGGCATTTTTCATCAACTGGCTTTGCTGCTGCGCTCAAACCCTCTGTATTCGATGGTGCGAATTACAAGAGGTGGCGCACCAAAATGGTGCTTTGGCTAACTACCATGAACGTTTTCCATGTGGCAAAAGGCAAGCCTAAAGGAACACTTACTCCTGATCAGGAGCAAGCGTTTGAGGCTGCTAATAACCTTTTTAAAGGTGCCGTGGTTAGTGTTCTTGGTGAGAAGTTAGTCGATGCATACATGGTGATTACAACTGGGAAGGAGATGTGGGATGCACTCGATGCCAAATTTGGGGTTTCGGATGCAGGCAGTGAATTGTATCTTATGGAGCAATACCATGACTACAGAATGGTTGATAGCCATTCTATAGTTGAACAGGCTCATGAGATACAAGAGTGCACAAACAACAAGCTTCAAGAAGAAGAAGAAAAACACAAAGGATGGCCTTTGCTTTGTGTGTGGCGAACCTGGTCATTGGGCCAAGGATTGCAGCCAACGCAAGGGTGGGAAGAATCAGCAAGGGCGTAATTCCAAGTCTACCAATGTTGTTGTTGGTACTCTTGGTAGGAACTTGTGGTATGGTAATTTACCTCTCGTTCTTTCCGTGTGTCAATCTACCAATTGGTGGATAAACACTGGCGCTAATATACATGTGTGTGCTGATATTTCATTGTTCTCTTTTTACCAGGTCACTCGGGATTCAGCCGTTCTAATGGGGAACGAGTCACATGCCACTGTTCATGGTGTTGGCACGGTCGATCTGAAGTTTACTTCGGGGAAGATTGTGCAACTGAAGAACGTGAATCATGTGCCATCGATCAATAAGAATCTCGTCAGCGGATCTCTTCTGTGTAAAGATGGCTTTAGACTGGTATTTGAGTCCAATAAATTTGTAGTGTCCAAGTGTGGATAATTTGTTTGTAAAGGCTATGTGTGTGGAGGCTTGTTGCGCCTATCTCTTTCAGATTTATGTAATAATATTGTGAACCATGTTTGCAGTGGTAATGAGACTACTATTTGGCATTCACGACTTTGCCACATTAATTTTGGTTGCACGACGCGATTAGCTAGTTTAGAGTTAATCCAAAAATTCACCCATGCCAAAGATTCTAAATGTCAAGTTTGTGTGCAATCAAAGCAGCCTCGTAAGCCTCATAAGGATGCAGAGGTAAGAAACTTGGCACCATTAGAACTCATACATTCAGATCTGTGTGAGATGAATGGTGTGTTGACAAAAGGTGGTAAGAGATATTTTATGACTTTGATTGATGACTCCACTAGATTCTGTTATGTGTATCTTTTGAAAACTAAAGATGAAGCTCTTCACTACTTTAAAATCTATAAGGAAAAAGCTGAGAACCAACTTGAATGGAAAATCAAAAGGGTTAGGTCTGATCGTGGTGGAGAGTACTTTTCTAATGAGTTCAATTTATTCTGTGAGGGACATGGTATAATTCATGAGAGGACACCTCCCTATTCACCCCAGTCAAACGGGGTTGCTAAAAGAAAGAACCGCACTCTAACTGATTTGGTTAACGCCATGTTAGACACAGCGGGTCTTTCCAAAGCATGGTGGGGGGAGGCTACATTGACTTCAAGTCATGTCCTAAACAGGATTCCTACAAAGAATAAAGAGATAACCCCATATGAACAATGGGAGAAGAAAAGACTATCACTTTCACACTTACGCACTTGGGGTTGTTTGGCGAAAGTCAATGTGCCAATTCCTAAAAAGCATAAGCTTGGACCAAAAACCGTGGATTGGGTCTTTCTAGGCTATGCTCACCATAGCGTTGGATATAGATTTCTAGTGGTGAAATCTGGAGTACCTAACGTGCATGTTGGTACAATTATGGAGTCAAGAGATGCTACATTCTTTGAGGATATTTTTCTGATGAAAGATATGCCTAGTTCATCAAGTCAGGAACCTGATACAATTCCTGAACCTGCCATTCCATTGGAATATTTTGAACAAACCCCTGAGCAAATTCCTGAGGAGGAAGACAATGAAACTCTAAGGAAGAGTAAAAGACAAAGGACTACAAAGTCTTTTGGTCCTGATTTCATTGTGTACCTTGTCGATGATACTCCAAGTACCATTTCTGAAGCGTATGCTTCTCCAGATGCAGAATAATGGAAGGAAGCAGTCCGTAATGAAATGGATTCCATTATCTTTAATGGAACTTGGGAGATCACTGAGCGTCCTTATGGTTGTAAACCTGTAGGATGTAAGTGGGTGTTCAAAAAGAAGCTTAGGCCTGATGGTACTATCGAGAAGTACAAGGCACGGCTTGTGGCCAAGGGTTATACCCAAAAGGAAGGCGAATATTTCTTTGATACTTATTCACCTGTGGCTAGATTGACCACTATTCGAGTACTACTATCTCTGGCTGCCTCACACGGTCTTCTCGTTCATCAGATGGACGTTAAGATGGCTTTCCTAAATGGAGAGTTGGAAGAGGAAATTTACATGGATCAGCAGATGGATTTGTAGTAGATGGTCAAGAAGGAAAGGTGTGCAAGTTGTTAAAATCTTTATATGGTCTTAAACAAGCACCTAAGCAGTGGCATAAAAAGTTCGACAGAACTTTAACATCTGCAGGCTTTGTTGTGAATGAAGCTGACAGATGTGTGTATTATCGCCATGGTGGGGCGAGGAGTCATTCTATGTCTCGTATGTTGATGACATCTCGATTTTTGGGACCAACCTTAATGTGATTAAGGAGGTCAAGGATTTCTTGTCTCGAAATTTTGAGATGAAAGATCCGGGAGCAGCTGATGTTATCTTGAACATCAAGCTGTTGAGAGGTGATGGTGGTGGGATTACATTGTTGTAATCCCATTATGTGGAAAAGGTTCTGAGTCATTTTGGTTATAGCGACTACAAACCCTCTCCAACACCTTATGATCCTAGCGTGTTGCTTAGGAAGAATCGGAGAATAGCTAGGACCAATTGAGATATTCTCAGATAATTGGTTCACTCATGTATTGAGCTAGCGGTACCAGGCCTGACATCTCATTTGCTGTGAGCGAACTAAGCCGTTTTGTTTCCAATCCGGGAGATGATCACTGGCATGCTCTTGAGAGGGTAATGCGCTATCTAAAGGGTACTATGAGCTATGGCATTCATTATACCAGGTACCCTAGGGTACTGGAGGGTTATAGCGATTCAAACTGGATATCTGATGCTGATGAGATTAAGGCCACAAGTGGATATGTCTTCTTACTTGGAGGTGGCGCTGTTTCATGGAAGTCTTGCAAGCCGACCATCTTAACGAGGTCAACAATGGAAGCAGAACTCACAGCATTAGATACTGCCACTGTTGAAGCCGAATGGTTTTGTGAGCTCTTGATGGATTTGCCGGTGGTTGAAAAACCGGTACCGGCTATTCTGATGAACTGTGACAATCAGACTGTGAATGTTAAGGTGAACATTTCTAAGGATAATATAAAATCATCAAGACATGTGAAGAGAAGACTGAAGTCTATCAGGAAAATGAGAAACTCTAGACTAATAGCTTTGGATTATATCCAAACAGCTAAGAATCTGGCAGATCCCTTCACAAAGGGTTTATCACGAAATGTGATAGACAATGCATCGAGAGAGATGGGTTTGAGACCCACGTGAGTTATACCATAGTGGTAACCCATCCTATGTGATCGGAGATCCCGTGAAGTAGGATTGGCGAAACAAGCTATTGGTTAACTGGGAGGAGAGTACCTTTATAGACCCACTCCATTGGAGATGCAATTCTCTCCTAAATCTGTATGGCAGGTTGATTTTTATCTTAATGTGTTCTGTGGCTTGTTAAAGCAAAGATGTTGTCCTATAGAGCAGTCTTGAAAGAACACATCTATATGAGCCCGACTGCTAGTCACAGTCTATGAAATAGGGTAATTTCTAGGGAGCTCATGAATAGGCCAAGAGTATGACTTATATGCTCCAACCCGCGGGGATGCCTGGCAGCCTAGTATCAGTTAAGGAATTAAGTGAAACTTATTCACACAAAACTGTCAATTCAAGGCTTAGTCCATTGTGCAGTTGTGGATAAGTGTAGCTTCTGTTCTAGGTAGATGTTCAACCTTAACCGGTCTCCGTCAAAACACTGGTATATTAAAACAATACTGTGGATCAAGGCATTTGACATGTGCCCTTGAGACCTGGTGGGGGATTGTTGGAATTAATATGGGCTAGGCCCAAATATTATATGGTAAATCTCAAAGGCCCATGTGCATGTGCTAAATCTGTTTAGTCCCACATGGAGGGATTAAGGGGAGTTACACCAGTTTATAAGGTGGAACGTGGTAGCCCCTCTTGTGAAATTGGAGAGAGCCAACACACGCGCTCGCTCGCCGAGCCAAGCTGAGCCGTGCTGTGAGTATGCGTATGCGTATGTGCACGTATGCAGGCGTGTCAGGTGCGGGCGCGATTTTCTTTATCTATTCGAAAATCAAACGCGACCGACATTGATGGCGCACTGTTGGTCTCTGGTCTCTTTGTTTTTGTCCATTAAAAAGAACAGAGTTCGGTCTTTGATGGTGATCATTGGCCTTTGACCATCTTGGCGTCGCCTTGATGGTGATTGTTGGCCTTTGGTCTTCTAGCGACTGTTGGCCTTTGGACTCTAGTGACTGTTGGCCTTTGGGCTCTCTGTCTTTTGGCTATTTAAGAAAACTGAGAGTACTGGCTCTGGTTCGAGTTTTTCCACTTCCACAATACAGAAAGAACTTCATAGTTTTGTTTGCTGTCTCTTGCGATCTCCATCCTAGCAAGGCGCGTGTACGGCCGCACTGGGAGAGCAGGCCTCCGGAACATCGTCCTTGAAGGGTTGCACGAGCGAGGACGAATAAAGTTTTTGGGGAGTGTTCGCGCGACTGCTCGCTGTTCCTCTGCTACATTCTACATCAACTGCACGTCTACTACTCTGCTATGTTCTACGTCAACTGCACGTCTATTACCACTACTCCTTGACGAACGATGTCCTCATCAAGAACTCTGCTGCAACTTCTTCTTCCACTGAATCTGAGTATGCCTATATCTTTCTTGTTAATTGGTTTGCTTTACTGTCTATTGTTGTCTTGAACACTAAGATAGGAATGCTAGCTTCTGTTCTTCTAGATTCTGGTATTGCTATAGTGTTCTTTGTGATCTGCTTTGTGAAAATAACTAGAGTATTTTCCATGTTTTATCCACCATATTTCTGGATTAAAGTAATTCGAAAAATGCTTATATACTCAACATTCCAACCGTAGCATACGGTAATATTTTTCTTCCAACTTTGATGAAACTGTCGTAAAGAGGAATCAGGTGAAACAAGGAAATCACCATTAGCCGAGTTGAGTTTGTTCCATTTAATTTCTTAGTTTACCTAAACAAGCCCTTCGTTGGAATTTTTTTTTAAATAATCTATTTTTTATTACGAATTACAGAAATAATACTCTTTTTCATTTTTATAGTAATAATCCATTGTCGTTGTATGGTTGGTGTGACACCCTGAACTTTTAGAATCTTTTTGGAATTTTCAAAATAAAAAGAACCATTTTGTTTTGATGAGAATTCAAAGCTTAACCTGAAATTTCATAATGGATTTAAGTTACCTAACTCAAACTACAACTAAAGTTCCTTGTTGGTTTGCTGAGTTATTGGAGTTTTGTCGGTCTTCCCTTCTCTGTCCATCTTTTACCCACCTCCGCCCCGCATATCCTTGGGTTTAGACCTCCCAAATGCTTGGACCTCCTGGGTCCGATCCTCCTTTCAGTCTTCTCGCTTGCAACCTCCCCAAGCTCAAGCCACCCTTATGTGCTTCTGAGCTCCTTTGGGATCATGTGTAGCATTTCGTGTTTTCTTGGACGTCCTTCGTTGATTGTAGCCTTGAAGCCTTCTCTGGAGGTTCCTTCAAGATGTCGGCCCGTAGTACCACTCCGCACTATGCGGTACTACCGCTTCTTAGGACCTCCCCTTACCTTTATTTGACCTCCCTGTGTCCTACCGGACCTCTCCATGTCCTCTAGGACCTCCCCTTACCTTTATTGGACCTCCCCAAGTCCCCCAGGATCTCCTCCCTGTCTATTTCCACCCCTATCGAATGTGAGTCGTCCGATTGGCATTGGACGGTTTGATCCTGGTGAGACGTTCGGATGACCCGAACGTCCCACCTCCTCTGAGCCCTTAGATCTTCGTTGGATGGTCCGATTTGTTGTGACGTTCGGTCGGTCCGAACGTCCCAACCATTTTGGGCCATCCGGTTTAGTTCTAAGGCTGAGATTCTGCGCTAGCTATGTTGGTCCGAACGTCCCAATCATTTTGGGTGGTCCGATCGAAATCCAGCCGTCCAGACCTCCTCCTTGCAGATCTGGACCGTTAAGACCTCCCCCTTGGAGATCTTAACCGTCTGACATCTCCTCCTTGTAGATCTCGACCGTTAAGACCTCCCCTTGGAGATCTTAACCGTCCTGCACCTCCTCCTTGTAGATCTGGAACGTTAAGACCTCCCCCTTGGAGATCTTAACCGTCCAGACCTCCTCCTTGTACATCTGGCCGTCAAGACCTCCCCTTTGGAGATCTTGGCCGTCTAGACCTCCCTTTTAGACAGATCCGATCGCGGGGACCTCCCCTTGGAAATTCTAACCGTTTAGACCTCCCCTGGATTTGATCATGCGGTTCTAGACCTCCCTTGCGGGTGAGGGTCTCCTCTTGCCTTTGCAGACCTCCCCGTTTGTGCTTAATCTTGACCGTTGGACCTCCCTTTTGGAGATCCAACCATCCAGACCTCCCCGGTGGGTGAGGATCTCCTCATGTTCACTGCAAGACCTCCTCAAGGTCATTGCAGGACCTCCCCTGCGGGTCTTGGCTGCCCCACTGGGCAGTCGCTCACCCAGTTTTCTTTACCTTTGACTGAGTCCTTGGGTAAGGAAGTCTTCACCGCATTTAATGCATGTTGTGTCACATTAAATGCTCTCACCTTTGCAGTACTCATGTCATACCGATTGTCACATTCCTTGCCTACTCCCATCATTCTATTTACCAACTCTTGTTGACCCTATCCTGGGTCATGTGCATTGGCTTTCACTATATATAGTTTGGGAAGCCCTCCTTTCTCACTTTCTTCTCCATTTCTCCTCTCTGTCTCAACCGAGCATACCTTAGACCTCCTCCACCCGGTTCTTGGGCATTCTCTCTTGAGTCCCAGGACCTCCTCCAACAAGTCCTTGGATCTTCTCGCTCAAGCTCTAGGACCTCTCCACCAAGCTCCTTGGACCTCCACTTGACCTTCCGACCTCTCTGATGGTTTTATCTTTAAGTTTATTTAGAGTTCTTTGGATCTTGTTTGAACTTTGTTTGAGTCATTTGGTTTTCACGTGTAGATTGTCAAGATTGTGGGTAGCCCGAGTTCAGTGAGGGAGAGGGAGCAGCTCAAGACTGTGAGCAAGGCAAGTTGCACTCTTGATCATGTTGCACCCAATACTTCAAATTACTTATGTCGTTTTCAAAGTTGTATGCATGCTTAATTCACTAAGGTATTTCAATGCCTACATTTAAATTCATAGCTATGCCTACTGCTTGGTATGACCTCTATCCATGTTGAATCAACCCCATTGTCACCTTAGATAAAATCTGGTTCTTGTAATAGTGAGGACCCGTAACTCTTGAAAAATGAAATGCTTAGTGATGCTTAGACCAAAATCTTGATTTGGGGGTTTTGACCAAAACTATCATCTAATCAAATAATTTGAGCCATGGCATTGGTGTGCCAGGGAGATTTCGGCCATGACATTGGTGTGTCATGGATGTTTTACTTATGGCCATGGCATTGGTGTGCCATGGAGAATTGAAAAGCAAAGTAAATGGAAAAGGGTTTTGACTTGGGCGAAGCTGGTTGTTTGGTTGGTGTATGTCTATGCACGGGGGGGTCGTGTGATCCGACACCCCAGGGTTGAGGTTTGTCGCCCAAGTCGGTTAAGGACCGGTCTTTGAGACACCACTTGCTAAGCCTATAATGGGCTATGCCAAAATTGTGCAACCACATGTCTCCAGTGTGGGGCGTGGGACCTGGCTAATTAATTTGCAAAGCTCTATCGTAGTTTGCCCTGCGGACGCGGTGGGTTTGTCATGTTATGACTAGTTATAGTCCCACCTGGCATAAGAGGGGGCACCCCATTAACCCGGCGGGTTTGTATCCAATGGGGGGATCTGCGAAACCTTAATGTGGGTGGACTGCGGTGGAGCAATGCAATGTAAAGGCCTTGTCATGTGCTCTAGACCTCTCACCAAAGGAAGTGTGAGGTGGTATCGACGGATGCCAAGCAAACTAGAGAATTCATGTCATGTGGGTAAAGTGTGCAACCTCTACAGAGTGTAAATCTATTCGAATAGCCGTGTCCACGGTCATGGACATGCTGGCAATGTCACTCAAAGTTAGCTCTTGGTTTTGGTTTTCAAAAGGTTATGAAAATGGTTTTGGTGGTTTAACCAAATTGGGTGTGGGCAGCCTTGTGCAGGAGGGTATCCTTCACCATTTCAATGATGAATGCTATCCAACTGAAAACAGATTTACAAAAATGAACTTTATCTATTGTAACCTGCCTTGAAAATTAAAACTTGTATTTGAAATAAAATTGGCTTTATGCAAATCAACCCTAGTATGCTATCCTTTGATATATCCCTATGCATGTCATTCTGTTAATTGACGGGTGTAACTTGCGAGCACGGTTATTGTGCTCACTCTTGCTTGATTCATGAATTGAGCAGATGAAGACTACTTTGATGACGAGGATGATCAGCTCAATTAGGCCGCGCCCTCCAGCCAATCACCTGTGGTGTAATGGGTGGATGCTATCTTTTGTCTTTCCGCTGCGTGTGTGTTGCTCCTGGTTGCTGAAGTTTGTAAGCAACCCCTTGTAATCAAACCTTCTTTTGCTGTTAATAAAGTCTTGTGGATGTATATGTTATCACTTGTTTCCTGTGAGAACCAGTCGATGATCTCTGGGGGCTGGTTTGGATCACAGGGGACTTTAGGCTTGTCCCCAAGCCCCACAACCTCCTCAGGGTGGTTCCCTCCGGACCTCCCTCGAGTTATGACGTAGAGTTTGCGGAGGTCTGAGGTCCAACGACCTCTGCGGGTCAAGACCTCCCAGACCTCCGAGTGGTCCTCCTGGACCTCTCGGGAGGTCTGTGCGGTCCTACCGGGACGTCCTCTCGGGACGTCCTAGGAAGTCCTTTGCGGACCTCCCAGGAGGTCCTAAGGGACCTCTCGGGCGTGCCCTGGGCCGGGTCATGACAGTTGGTATCAGAGCATCTTGACTGCAGGACGCAGCCTAATAGAATGGCCGTTAGAAAGAGTTCAAAATATATTTCAATAAACCAAAGAAATAAAATTGTTCTCTCCTTACCTGAGTCATCTATCTGATCTTACCCCTCTTCTGTGTCTTATCTCACCCTATCTCCTGCTTATTTTTTTGCTTGCCTCAACGTTTTATAAATTAAATGGATTTCTTTCCTTGGAATATCTATAGGACCGATCAAGGTTGTTGTGGCAGCATTAAGGACCTCCATGTTGCGGCAATGAGTGGCAGTCATTTGTAAAGGTTACCTCTGGGGCTACTTTACAAAAGACCACCCCTCCATGTCGAGACCTCATTACTTGCAGCCCCGAGGGCAGCAAGCCTCGCGTAGAAAGTGTTGAGTTTGATTGTTGAAGTTCTGGCTTTTGGGGTTATCTTGGGTTTAGTTGCTTTAAGTCTTAAGCCTTACCCCCCTAGTTCTCTTATCTTTTCTTACCTCTTGGACCCTAGCAGATGGTGACCACAAGGGGTAGTGGCAGCGCCAGTGGCCAGGGTAGAGCCCCTGGGAATGATCCAGAGACTCTAGTGCAGCAGCCACCTCCTCCTTCAGCCCAAGGTCCAGACTAGAACCAAATGATGGCCAATCAAGCACAATTGATCAACTTATTAGCTCAGTCCATCACCAACACTCAGAACCTCCAAGCAAGAAGCAGCAGCGACCTCTGTGCATGTTCCACCTCCTCCTAGAGCCAACATTTCTGAGTTTATGAGGATGAGGCCACCTACTTTTTCCAGCACCACCGAACCTCTAGAAGCTGACGACTGGCTCAGAGTTGTGAGCAGAAAACTGGACTTGCTCCACTGCACAGACCGAGAGAGAGTTCTATTTGCCTCTCATCAACTCCAAGGACCGGCCTCGGAATGGTGGGAAAACTTCACTCAATCCCACCCCGACGCTCAAGAAATCACCTGGGAGGAATTCACTCAAGCTTTTAGGCGTGCACATATTCCTCATGGAATGATGGTACTAAAGAAGAAGGAGTTTAGAGCCTTGCGCCAAGGGAACTACACAGTCAGTGAATATCTACACAAGTTCAACCAGTTGGCAAGGTATGCACCTGAGGATGTGGCCACAGATGAGTCCAAGCAAGAGCGGTTCCTGGACGGACTCAATGATGATCTTTCAGTCCAACTTCTTGCTCATGATTACCCATATTTTCAGCACTTAGTGAGCAAGACCCTTCGGCAAGAGGGCAAGCATGTGGAGATGGAAAACCGCAAAAAGAGGAAGGCAGCCCAGTAGCTCAGTCAAGGGTTCTCTGGCCAAAGACCTCCCAATCTCAAATTTATGAGGTCTGCGACCTCCTCCCCCATCAGGACGTCAATGCAAGGCAAGCGGTCTGGCACCTCCAGTTCTCATAAGACCTCCCCAGGAGGTCAATTTCAGGCAAGGCCAGCCACAAACTCTGCAACGGGAGTGACTTGTTTCAATTGTCATAAAGTGGGGCACTATACAAACAAATGTCTAAAGAAATTTCAAGCTTCAGCTCCAACTCCCACCCGATCAGCTCAAGGGTCCTCAGCTCATGGCAGCCACACCCATCCAAAGCCTCCAGTGCAATACAGTAAAGGGCGAGTGAACCATCTCACAGCTGAGGAAGCTCAATAAGCTTCGGATGTGGTCCTTAGTACGTTTCTTGTCAATGTCATACCAGCCTCAATTCTTTTTGATTCCGGAGCTTCTCATTCGTTTATCTCTTCAAAGTTTGTGGGTAGTAATGGGTTAGCTATTACTCCTTTATTAAACCCTATGCTAATCCATTCCCCAGGCTTGGAAATGAGAACCAACTCCTTATGCCCAAATCTTTCCTTGGAAATCTTGGGAGTACCTTTCTATGCAGACTTGATAGTCCTGCACTCCCAAGGATTAGATGTGATTCTTGGAATGGAGTGGTTATCTAAGAACCAGGGCCAAATAGATTGTGCCAACAAGTCCATTATGCACACCAATGAGCAAGGGGTGCAAGTGGAATTCAGCCCAGAGACCTCTCCTAAGGCAGGTCCTAGGGTGTCTTGCTTAAGAGAAGTGAGACTTGAAGACCTCCATGTGGTAAGGGAGTATCCCGATGTGTTCCCTAGTGAGTTACCTAGAATGCCTCCGGATAGAGATTTGGAGTTTGTCATTAACCTAGTCCCAGGAACAGCACCTATTTCCAAAAGACCATATAGGTTGCCTGTCAATGACCTAGTTGAGCTAAAGCAACAAATTGAAGAAATGCAAAGTAAAGGTTTTGTGAGACCGAGTTCCTCTCCTTGGGGAGCTCCTGTGATCTTTGTGGCAAAGAAGGATGGTACACAGCGCATGTGTGTGGATTATAGAGCTCTCAATGATGTTACCATCAAGAATAAGTATCCTTTGCCCAGGATCGATGACTTATTTGACCAACTTAAAGGGGCAGCAGTTTTCTCCAAGATTGACCTAAGGTCAGGTTACCATCAATTGAAGATCCGACAAGAGGACATTCCAAAAACAGCCTTCTCAACTCGGTATGGACTTTATGAGTTCACAGTCATGTCCTTTGGACTAACCAATGCTCCTGCATACTTCATGAACTTGATGAATAAAGTGTTTATGGAGTACTTAGATAAGTTTTTCATTGTCTTCATAGATGACATCCTTGTGTACTCTAAAACTAAGGTAGAGCATGAAGGTCACCTTCGGTTGGTCCTGGACAAACTCAGGGACCACCAGCTCTATGCAAAGTTTGAGAAGTGTGACTTTTGGATGAGTGAAGTCACCTTTTTGGGCCATATTATGTCGGCTACTGGAGTGGCAGTTAACCGTAGCAAGGTCCAAGATGTCCTAGATTGGAAACCACCTAAGTTAGTGCCGCAAATAAGAAGCTTCCTTGGCATGGCAGGGTATTACCGTAGGTTTATTGAAGGTTTTTTGAAAATAGCAAGACCTCTCACCCAATTGCTCAAGAAGGAAACCAAGTATGTTTGGACCCCAGCTTGTGAGCATAGCTTTCAAGAGTTAAAGAAAAGACTGACCTCTGCTCTAGTGTTGATTTTGCCTGATGTTCGGAAAGATTTTGAAGTCTTTTGTGATGCCTCAAGACAAGGTCTTAGTTGTGTTCTAATGCAAGAGGGCCAGGTAGTAGCTTATGCCTCTCGGCAATTAAAGCCTCATGAAGCCAACTACCCCACTCATGATCTGGAACTAGTAGCCGTGGTGCATGCTCTAAAAATTTGGCGTCATTACCTTATTGGTAATCGCTGCGAGGTCTTCACAGACCATAAGAGCTTGAAGTATATCTTCACCCAAGCCGAACTCAACCTTAGGCAGAGAAGATGGCTGGAGCTCATCAAAGACTATGTGATGAATTACGGTGGCCCGATCTTCCGATAGGTTCGATTTGTTTCGTCGTAAGGACGTTGACGCTTTGAGGCTTCCGACCCGCAGATCTTCACCTCGCAATTCGCTACACCCGCACGATCGCCGTTATCAACCACGCTTGCACGCGATCGACCTTACCACGAGGGTTATGGTTCTGCGCAGCAATCGAAGCAACTCACAAGAACACAGAGATGCAATCTGAAATATATTACGAATATGGATGAAGTTCACAAGTGGGGTTCTCAAACCGAACAAGCGCTAAACCGCAAAGTGGCGTAATAATCTAAGAAAAACCCAACCCTAAACTGTGGCGGCTCTCGCATATATATAGGGGAACGTGAGGAGGTGGGAACCCTAGGGCGGCGAAACTATTCACGGTCGTTCACGTGAATGCTGCAGCCCCTAGGGTGGTCGGCCATCACATGGGCCTTATGGGCCAAGTCACCCATATATTACATAGCTAGTGGGCCAATAATTGGTGACGCAACACCATGGTATGTAAATGCAACGCCAGGCATGTAGACATAGCTCGCTTGTAGGAGTAGAAGTAGCGTGGTCCAATTGGATAAAATGGTATTGCAAAGGGCCGCAAGTCCAACTGTGGAAGATTGAGTTGAAGTAGTAGTTGTAGGTCTTCTGGAAGTGGTCGTAGACCCTGCAGAGCTGGTCGTAGGTCTTCTGGAAGTGGTCGTAAACCCTGCAAAGCTGGTCGTAGGTCTTTTGGAAGTGGTCGTAGACCCTGCAGAGCTGGTCGTTGTCCCTACAGAGCTGGTCGTAGACCCTGCAGAACCGGTCGTAGGTCTTCTCAAAGTCGTGGTTGTATCCTTAGGGTCGATGTCCTCATCACTATGATCTTGGAATTCACTACCACCCAGGTAAAGCAAACGTGGTAGCTGATGCTTTGAGCCGAAAAAGCTACTACATTCTCTTAATGGTCCAAGAGAATCAGCCCAAATTATATGAAGAAATGAGGCGTCTTAATCTGGGAATTGTGGAACAAGGTTCTGTGCATACGCTTGAGATGGAGCCTGTGGTCCAAAAGCAGATCCGAGAGAATCAATTCAAGGATAAAGACCTCCTGGAGATAAGAGACAATGTAGGACAAGGCAAAGCTCCTGGGTTTTCATTGGATGAGCAAGAGGTCCTTTGGTTCGGCAAAAGGCTATGTGTGCCGAACTGCCAGGACATAAAGGACCTCCTGCTTAAAGAAGCCCATGAGTCACACTACTCTATCCATCCTGGGAGCACAAAGATGTACCAAGACCTCAAAGAGAGGTATTGGTGGGTTGGCATGAAGAGAGATATAGCCGAGTTTGTAGCAAACTGTGATGTATGCCAAAGGGTCAAGGCTGAGCACCAAAGGCCTGCTGGTTTGCTTCAACCTTTACCTATTCCTAAGTGGAAATGGGAGCAAGTTGGTATGGATTTCATCACTAGTTTACGAAGAACCCAATCGGGTTATGACTCCATTTGGGTTATTGTGGATCGGTTGACCAAAGTAGCCCACTTTATCCCAATCAAGACCACCTACTCAAGCAACAAGTTGGCTGAGTTGTACCTAGCCCGAATTGTATGTTTACATGGTGTACCCAAGAGCATAGTGTCAGATAGAGGTTCCCAATTCACCTCAAGATTTTGGGAAGGTCTCCATGAAGCTTTAGGGACAAGACTTAATTTCAGCACTACTTACCACCCTCAGACCGATGGTCAAACAGAGAGAGTGAATCAAGTGCTTGAAGACATGCTTCGAGCTTGTGCTTTGGACTATGGGGAAAGTTGGGATAAAAATCTCCCCTATGCTGAGTTCTCCTACAATAATAGTTACCAAGCTAGTTTGGAGATGCCACCCTTTGAAGCTCTATATGGGAGGCAGTGTAGAACCCTTCTCCTATGGGATCAAGTGGGTGAGCTTCAATATTATGGACCAGATGTTATCAAGGACACTAAAGAAAAGGTGAAGCTCATAAGGGAGCACTTAAGAGAAGCTCAGTCTAGACAAAAGAGCTATGCCGATACCCGACGTCGGGACTTGTCTTTTAAAGTTGGAGATTTTGTATATCTTAGAGTAACTCCACTCAAAGGAGTTAGGAGATTCCGAACCAGAGGGAAGCTAGCTCCAAGATTTGTTGGACCATACAAGATATTGGCAAGACAAGGTGAAGTAGCTTACAAAATTGAGCTGCCCACTTCTATTTCGGCAATGCACAATACATTCCATGTATCATAATTGAGGAAGTGCCTTCGGGTACATGAAGACCACACCTCACTGGAAAGAATTGACCTCCAAGAAGACCTCACTTATGTAGAGAAACCAATCAAAATTTTGGACGTCATAGAGCGTGTCACCAGGAGCAGAATCCTTCGAACTTACAAGGTGCAATGGAGTCACCATCCAGAAAGTGAAGGCACATGGGAGCTGCTCGAAAAAGCTATGAACTGGTATCTGGATCTAATTTCTGATATATTCCTTACCGTGTGATGAATGGAACACGTGCTTAAAGTCCAACGGACAAAACCTTTTTGTCCAACGGACAAAAAAACTCTTTAGTTCCCAATGCAAGTTGTCAACTTTAAAGTGAATACAGACCACTTCGTATGTCACGACATTAAATGAGGGTCTGCCCGATACGACTTCGTCGGAATAAACTGTTCACACGACCTATTCCTTTAAAGTTCAGAGGCTAGCTGACGAGGATTAAAACCTCTATGTATTACTTTAATACATAATAAAAGACCATACGTCTTCATGGTCGTAACCCCTAAGGCTAACGACCTCACTGGTCGTGAGGATTCCAGAGGTTACATAATGGGTACCCTGGTCGGACAAGGTCCTGTGCCTAGTCTCCGACTAGGGAGCTGCTCGAAAACCTATGAACTGGTATCTGGATCTAATTCCGGATACATTATTTACCGTGTGATGAATGGAACACGTGTTGTATATTCCATACCACGCGACGTTACATAATCCTAAGACACTAACAACAATCACCGTGCGGTTGTGTGTCTCACAGTCACTTAACCATAGAGCAGTTGATACTTTATCAACTGTCGTCTCACTCCGACCAGTTGCAACGCTTCGCAAAAGACGCCTTCTCCAGGAGCAACTGTCACCCCTTCGAAAACT
The DNA here is from genome assembly GCA_036346405.1 of Phyllostachys edulis. Lineage (NCBI taxonomy): Eukaryota > Viridiplantae > Streptophyta > Magnoliopsida > Poales > Poaceae > Phyllostachys > Phyllostachys edulis. Next base: position 78,160,839 of record CM070549.1, on the reverse strand, counting down.
ATATAAGGATGGAGCAAAGACGAGAAGACACAAGAGATCGGATCGTCCTGCATCAGATTAGAGCAGCGCAATCAGCCTTAGACTCATGCTTTAAGTCTGATTGATTAGCATAGCAAGGATCATATTCAGTGTAATTAGGATTAGTCCTCAACCGAGGCATAGACACCCCCTGTAAACATCCAGTTCATATCTATAAAAGAGCAGCCCCATTCTCTCCCAGGAGATCTGTGTCATTTTCCTCTATATATTTCGTAAGATCGGCGACTCGATCGTCGACAACTGGCACCATCCGTGGGGAAGAAGATGCAAGTTTCCTAAAGAAATTCTTTGCTCATCAAATCCTCGCCTATTCCTCGTAATCGCACATGCGGCTATGGCAGGAGTTTGGGACGAGGAGAACTGGTTCGACTTGATAGACTACTCCAACCTCGACATGGAAGGATGCATCCGCGCCATGCAAGAAAACAGAATGTCATCATCCTCTTCCTCCGCCGGTTCGCACGTCGCCGACATTAGCAAAATTGACCGGATGGATGAGGATACACCACTACGACAAGTGGTGCTTTCAGAGGAACTAGCTATTTTGACCAGTTCGGAATGTCCAAAGACCTCTTCAAGCCCGGTCCTTTCGACCGGAGAAAAAGGTGATGAAAATTCAGCACTACAACTCGAGAATCACTATACTCTCGATGAAATCATGGCTAAAAGGTACTCACCTACGGCTTCTGGCGATTCCAGAAGCCAACCAATATCTAGTAACGGTGTCGATGAAACCCCCACTGGTCGTAAGCCAAGTAGGGATGATAAGACTCAGCATACGATCAGCAGTCTGCCGGATCAGGCTGAGCCCACCACGAAGACCTCAGGAGGTGCTCATATTCGACCACTCTCTATCGTGGAAACTCCTAGCAGAAGCATTGGAAGGCTCTCCATTAGTTACGATGGAAGCTCGTCAGAAGATCGCTACCGGAGGCACGAGGTCAATGTGATCGGAGATACAAATCAAGATGCCTTACACGGTCCTACACTCTCTGCCACGCCACCACATGCTGGTAGAAATGATATGGGCCATCAAGCACCAAATGCTAGAGGTAACAGAACTGATAGACGTCCATCAGTTAACTCGCCTGGCCCTGCCCCACCAAGAATAGCTAATCGGACGGAACAAACCAGGAGGTCGAGGGAAGGTTCAGATCTTCGAACACCTACTACCAGCTTGAATCCTCCGAGACCTTCGGTAACGGTACAAAACCTGCAACATGTTCTGGATATTTTGAATAATTCTAACCCTGCTCTAGTAGAGACCCCAGGTTTTGTGCAACTCGTAGGCCAAGTATCAGAGATTCTTCAGCAGACCATGCAACGAACGAAAGCATACTAGGAACAAAGGAATTCAGGAAGTCAAACTATGACTTCATCTCAATGTTCCTCCCTCAGCCGAGGGAAGCATGGTCATATTGGGGAACAATCGATACCAAAGCCTCCTCGACGATTCCGACCAAGGAGTTACGAGGGGAGAAGGCTATTTCAAGCAGCCACTCCATCACCTCGTCGAGAGGAGCGATCACTTGGCCCTGATGATCTTCGTCATCAACTAAACCAAGCAGGCGGTCGGAGGCGTCACATTAACGTTTACGATTGGATCGAGACACGGGAGATCCGGCAATCTAACCTCATAAACTGGTCTCCGACCGATTACAATCCGGCACCTTTCCAAAGAAGGCGCCATGAATCAATTATAGATTGTCGAGCCTTTTCTGTAGGGCTCCAAGCTGTACGATGGCCAAACAGGTTCCGACCGGCCAATCTGGATAAGTTCAATGGGACTCAGAACCCATTGGAATTTCTCCAAATTTATACCACCGTCGTCAGAGCTGCTAGTGGTGATGAAAATGTGATGGCAAACTATCTACCCATAGTACTCGGAGGATCTGCCCGGTTGTGGTTGCTTAACCTACCGATCGGATCGATCTACACTTGGGAGCAACTTTGCGACCTTCTGATTGTGAATTTCCATGGCACGTACGATCGGCCTGGAAAGGAGGATGGTCTTCACCGAATCCGGCAAGGATCCAATGAGACTCTCCGTCAGTACATCAAAAGATTCAACCAGGTTCGTAATTCAATACCAGATGTCGTAGAATCATCCGTCATCCAAGCTCTTAAAGCAGATCTAAGGAATCGAAGGTTGTAGGATCGGAAAGGCGACTAGAGGGGGGGTGAATAGACGCTTTCTCAATTTTTCACCTCGATCGAACTCAACAGTACTTTTACTCCAATAGCTATAAAAGCTATGAAGATCTGTATACAGGCACAGCGGATAACCTATGTTGAATCGATCAAATCCCGAAGCACAAGACTGAAAACACCTCACAACTGCACAGAAAGATGCAATTCAGAGATAAACCAAGTCTGATAAAAACTCACGACAAGTACAAGCCAATAGGAGCAGCCTCAAGCAATAAACAAGTAGAAACTCAACTTGCTGGCCATCTCACAGCTCTGCTTTTTCATAGGCGCATCAAAACCGAAGTGACAGGCAAAAACAGCAATTGCCGCCCAGAACTATCGAGGAACAGGCCACAGCAATTTCAAGCACAAGGAAAACTGCTGGCAATAAAAAAACTGCAACCAGTCACATCGTCATGACAGCAAGCAATAATCTAAACCTGTTTTTGCTGTCGCTACAAGCTGCTGCCAAGTACTGAAAAAACATCCAGACTCAAAACAAACTGCTAGAACTTGCAACAACAAAACAAAAGTAAAACGATGGAAATCAAATCTGGAGACTAGATTTCTCTGATACACTTGAGACTACAGGCAGCGCTTCAAACCACAAGGAGCTGAGAGGAACGGCACTAAACAAATCCAAAAAGTTGCAGCCAAACCAAAGCCTCATAGATCCGACAAGCCGCAGCAACAACCGCTGCCCAGAGCAATCGACTCACAAAGAAATCTGCAGGACTCAACTACGAGGAACTAGCACCTCAAGCAAAAAATCAATGAGGCAGACACCAAAACCCAAACAACAAAACACAGCCGCCGCAAGCATCGGAAACAATTAGCAGATTGAAAATTGTTTACTTGCAGAGACGCTGCCGAGGCTCCTCAATTTGCGGGCAGCAGGGCTCCGCTACAAATCCGGTTTTTTCGGACCAAACACGGCGCTGCGCCATTTTTTCCCAGGGAGCGAGCACCGACACCAAGGCTCAAAAACGCCATAGGTGCACACACAGGGTCTGCTAGACTGCTACTCTTACACGCATGATCCAACAAGATGGCAAAAAAACAAATTCTGTCTCAGGCAATCAAACCACAGATCCGGTCGCAACAAGAAGGAGCTAATCAAGAAACCACTCCAACCAGCAAATCGCCAGATCTTGCATTAACAGCCGCCGCCAAAAACAAAACCAATAAGGAAATCACTCCAGGCAAAAAACAGCAAACTGCTATAGCAATCAGAGTACAAGCCGCCACCATAGGCATCTAATTAACCGGCTCCTTTTTCTGCTAGGGGACGGCCATCAATACAGACACTCCATCCAGCGCTGCCAAGGGCTTTTCCAAGAGCTACAGGCACGCCACTAGTTTCCTGGAGGGGGCGCCGCCACCATGACCCCAAAAACGCCCCCCACTCTTTTTCTTCTAAGCAGCACCCAACAGAATATTCCATCTCAGCCCCTTTTATAGGGTAACCTCTAACCCTAAAAACCTTAGAGAAGATTTACCCTAATGGGCTTCCGTTAAGGCCCAACATCAACGGAATACACACGAACGCATCTCAAAGCGCCGTCTTCATCATCGATTGATCTAAACCGCTTCACCATGCGTCGACCCGCGCCGCGGTTTAGCCAAAAGGTCACCAAGACGGTATTTGGTAAAATTACCAAAATACCCCTTCTCGATCCTTTCCAAAAGACCGAGTCCATCTGTTGAAGCAATCCCATGCTTCGCCACGTGTAGGTTGATCAACGGCTCTATGTCGTCAAGTCTCTCTTGTCCGGATCCCACCGGCACCACTAAGCACTTGCAACGACTCCCGCGCCGCTTGATCCAACCAGTCGCACCGAACTGCCCGTTCGGTCATCCTTGTCCATTCTAGGCCATGCTCGAGTCACATGACCTCACCCGGCATCCTTGATCGTTCTGGACCTCAGCTCTCCAAGCTTAGTCCTGTCCACCTCACCGTTGACCGTCATTGACCTTCAAGCCACCTGCACAGCAATAGACAAGCAAACACGAATCCGGGAACAAGTTCTTCACAACTTGACCCACGTTAGCCAAAACATGCAGTATGCAACACATATGCATTAACAAATATGGATATGACCTATCCCAAAATCAATTCACCACTTATATCAACATTCAGCACAAAAGCCGGTCAGACCGCCGCTGACCTGACAGATCTGAAACTTTGTCGAAAACGCGTAAAACTTCAAACCAAAAGCCACATTGCCAATTGTTTCATCACCCTAAGATCATGGGCATATCCCCATGATATCCACAATCTCCCCCTTGATGAACACATTGGTAATTTCTCAAAAAATGTAGTTTTGTGGTTTGAAAAGTAAAATACTCGATGTTTTCGCACACAGGCACAACTTGGTCCAAATGCAAGAAAAAGCAAAGGAAATGACCAAGCTGACTCCAGAATAGCATAAACAAGTGAGATACAGCAAAATAAAGTAAGAAAGTTTCAAATTCCAGAGAATCGACAAAAATCTCACTTAAGGTCCATATGAAAGAACGAAAGAGCAATTGTTCTATTTGACCTTAGATCATTGTGAGGCTTCAAGATTTGCAATTCAAGTTCAGAAAAGACAATAAGACCAAAAGAATGCAATATGAATGCTCCCCCTCACTATGATCATCATTTTCAATATCTCGATTTCTCCCCCTTACAAAACATCTCCCCCATAACCAAAAAGCTCTTTATTAACATTACATTTTCGCTATAAATTCTCCCCCTTTGACAATGGATTCATCAAGGAATCATCCCTTCCTCTCATCCAGAGATGACAGATGCACAAGAAAGGAAGAAACAAAAGAAAGAGCATGCATGAAGTGCAATGGGCTGGCTTCATTTTTGTTTTGATTTTTCAATTTTTAGTTAAAAGAAGCTTTGGAGATTACTCAATTGAACAGGCTAGCATTTCTACCATTACTCAAGATACAACAAGCCTGACAAAGCTAGCAAGATCATGTTAAGACATATATAGCAAAGCTAGGCTAATGAGCTCAATATATCACATGTTGTTGCATTAAATTAAGCAATGCATCAAAATTAGCAAGTTCAACAACAGTTATCCTAAAGTGATAATGGCCATATCAGAATGTCATTGTGAGATCCAGAAGCTAGCAAAGACCATCTTAGAGACAAAAAGTCCTGAATTGAATCATTTAGCTCAACTTTTGTCAAAAGCCCAAATTTCAAATGTTCCTCATTTACAATGAATATTCAAATTGATAAAAGGTCTATCTTAGTAAAGAAGATCATGGACTAGGAGCCATCCACAATCTCTTCCTAAGCTTCAACCAATTTTGACAATTTGCTTTTTAGCCATGTGCTAGATCTCAAGCCTCACTACGACCATCCCAAGCAACAAAAGCTTAAAAGAGTAGTCTAGGTCATCCAAAACTCCCCCTGAGTTCATGCCTAGTACAATGGCAAGCTGTTTCATGAGAAAGAATTGGTGAAATCAGTTTTTCGCACAAAAGAGATCATTTTACATTTTGCACAAAGGCTGTTTTAGATTCTTTAATGAACTGAAAGCTCAAAGATGTTCAATTCTAGATTCAAGAGCTAACAAAGCAATTTTGACAGGGCCAATGTCACAAAAGGATCACTAATTGTGCAACTAGCTAAAAATCCACAAATTACAATTTTCGCCTGTTATATCAAAAGTTCTAGCTCATTTAGCAAAGACATTGTTTGCACATGTAAAAGCATGATAATTCTAGCAAGTCAAAGAACTAGATACAATCTTGAGCAAGAATTGAAATACTAAAGCTCAATAGGGTAATAAGCAAAGCTTCAACAATTTAAAAGAAAGAAGCGGTAAAGCTTATATAACAATGCATCTTTTTGGATTTTATTGTGATTTTTATATGTATGCAATATGATACAATGAGATGCACAAAAGATGTAAAAGCCTAAAAGGTTCACAAAAGAACTAAGAAAGTTCCGAAAAGAACCAACTCCCCCTCAAACCAACCCATAGGGATAAATTATCCCTAACTTGCTTCTCAAGGTGGCAAACCTTGTTGGGTCTAAAAAGCTTTGAGGGGAGATCTGCCAAAAGCCTTGGACTCCACAAAAACTAGCACAAAAACTTCAAACGCCACACGATCTCTAGGAAAAGCAACTCGAAAAGCTAGGGAGCGAAACACCAACACTAAAAAACTTACAGGCAACTCAAAAACCTGCTAACACTAGTGATTGGGAGACAAGCTCGACCTAGGCTGTGAGAAGAGTGCATCCTAGAAAATCATGGGATAAGAAGAGTGCCTAGAAAGGACATGTGCTAGAACAGAGCCTCCTATCTACCCTGAACACAACAAACCCAACACCTGACACGAACCAGATGCAATGCAAGGTAGACTAGGGATACCATACACAAATGTAGGGTATAGAAGCTCGAACCTGAGTCCCACTGCTTGGTAGTGAGATGTAGTCATGATGGATGAAGATCCAATCCTTAAAGCTTCAGAAGGTAGTTGCGCTCACCCATCATCCTCATCTCAAATTCCTTCGTCTCCAAGAAGTGATAGTCATCATTAAAGGCACATATGAAGAAGAACCAACAGCTTGAAATCAAGAATCACATGTTCTTCTTCTCAACTGAAAAGACTACACCAAAGAGACAGAAAAAGTCTATGCCTTGGTACTGGGTTAGTGAAACATTGTCTAAAGAAACAGTACCAAGACACATGACTAGCCAGGATAGCAGCAAATGATCCAAAGCTCATTTAAGCATATAATCAATAGTTCAGGATATGATCATGAATATAGACAAATCAATTGCAACACATGCTATCCAAGACATGACAAAGCTCAAACTATCCTTAATCAACAATAAGGCATACACTACTACAAAACAGGCTATAGTAGACGCCCCATCACAGACGGTTCCTTTGGAACCGCTGCGTGTTGGGTCGGTCAACCCATGCGGTGGCGCGGAACAACTATCACAGACGGTATTTTTAGAACCGCTCAGCGATAGTCATCTATCACTGACGGTTGATAAATAGAACCATCTCGTGAATTATCACGACGGTTCTATCCAAAAACCGCTCGTGATAATCCTCTAATCCTGACGGTTTTACGTTACAACCGTCGTTTGTAGTATCACGACGGTTCTTATTTAGAACCGCTCAGTGATATGAATTTATCCTGAGCGGTTCTAATTAAGAACCGCTCGCGATATCCTCCCATCGCCGCATCAAGGCTCTTCTTCATCGCCGACCGCCGCATGGGCCGCCGCCTCTCTGCCATCGCCAGTAGTGGAGCAACCCGGCCGCCCCCGCCACGCTGGCTCCGAGATCAACATACCTACACACTTCAAGATCGATGGGATGAGGAGCTCTTACTATGGGCAAATAGATATAGTAACTTCACCTCCAAACTTTTTTTTTCATTTTGTAATTTTCATATATATAGCCAAACAATGTGGCGATAAACACAAAAAGATTAAAAACTAGAAACCTATCTAGTGGCGGAGGTAGGTGCTATCTCCGTCTTCAATACTTCAGTGGCGGCGTCGGGAGGCGGACGGTTCATGATCGAACGAAGCTCGAATACGCCCACTCACGACGCCATTGCTCGAGTGTGTCCCAAGATCCTCGATCGTTGAACCAAGAAGAATTGAGCCCATAGGCTCTCTTCTCTTGCTTGAGGGGTCTCGGCCTGGTCGACTCGATCGCCTGCTGCCTCGATTAAGCAGTCCAAGTGACGACAAGCCTCCTGGAGACGTGCAACTTCGTTTTGAAGGACCACGTCAACGACACGGTAAACTCGCCGAAAGTGGGAGATCACCCGGAAGACACGGCGGAGGAGAATGTCAAGACGGCGGAAGGTGGCCGTCACCCGCTCCGGCAAATTCTCGGACAGAGGAGTGAAGACATTGTTGAAATAGTGTTCTTCCAAGAAGACGATTCAACGTCAATGAGAGAGAGTGCTTGCATCTGGTGTGTGTCTGAAGAGGAGGCGACCATTAATTTCTGTTTTTGTGGAGAAAGGGGATCAAGGAGGTTGTGTGAAATACATTGTAGAAGGGACACATCTATATATAGAACAAGTTCTAAACCGAACGGAGACGAAGAGATATTTGGGGAGTCAGAGCGACGTTGGAAAATCAAGAGATGAAGCCGCGCCGTGTGATCGTGAGACGGCTAGAGCATGCGAGAAAATGAAGACGAAGAGACACGCGGAAAATGAAGAGTTATCACGACGGTTCCGTTGTACAACCGCTCAGGAAAAGGAATCACTGATTTGCGGTTCTATTTAAAAACCGCTCGTGATACGCCAATATCACGAGCGGTTGTAGTGAAAACCGCCTATGATACGTTTATATCACGAGCGGTTCTCGTTAGAAACCGCTCTGTGATATACTTTTTATAAGCCGAGAAACGCTAGGGTTTTGCTCTCACTTGTCACTTCCTCTCCGCGCCCTTAGGCTCTCGCGCTGTTCGCCTCCTCTAGGGTTTAGGGCTCGCCAGAGTTCACCGCCGACCACGACCTCGGCGCCGCCGCCCAACCTCGGCGCCCCGACCTCGGCGCCTTCAACCTCGGTGCACCGCCCCCGACCTCGGCGCCTTGACCTCGGTGCCGCCGCCCCACCACGGCGCCCCGTTCACCTCCTCGTCAGAAGCCCGGCGTCGCCGCCTCCGACCTCGGCCCTCCTCCTCCCGTGTGGGCCTCCTCCTCTCAGACCGGCCTTCTCCCCGCCGTCCTCCTCCTCTCAGACCGGCCTTCTCCCGTGCCGTCCTCCTCCCCGTGTCGGCCTCCTCCTTGCACCGTGAGTTCTTGTGCGGCATCTTCTCTGTGAGTATTGCTCCTCTGTGGCAGTTCGGCTTTGTTGATCAGTGGGCTTTGTTGACATGCTTTGTGATGAACTCTGTCTTATACTGAGATTGAATGTGATAGTTAGTTCATACTTGAGCTCTATTGTATTACTTGCTACTGTCAATATGATCTACTGTTAATTGGTTACTTTCGGTTGAGCTCATCGTTCTGTTGCAAATTGATCAGTGGGCTTTGTTGACATGCTCTGTGATGAACTCTATCTTATACTGAGATTGAATGTGATTGTTAGTTCATACTTGAGCTCTATTGTATTACTTGCTACTGTCAATATGATGTAATGTTAATTGGTTACTTTCGGTTGAGCTCATAGTTCTATTGCAAATTGATCGGTTCTATTGACTAGTTTGTGATTCTTCTAGTTGTCTCAGATGAGCTCATTCAACTTTTCATTTGCCATCTGATCTCTGTAGTCAACCTCTGCTTGATCGAAGTTTAATCTGTTGCTAATTAGCTTGAGATCGTTTGACGCTTAAGCAAAGTATTGTTTAGAGCTCATAGTTTGAATTTATATTATCATATTCATTTAATGAAGAGTATAGACAATAGGATTGAGATGGCAAAGACTTGTTCTTTAGCTACTCTCCTTCTGAGAGCACATAATATCATCAATCCAGAAAGAAAGTTTTACTTGATTCTATTTTGTTTCTATGTCTTCATTAAAGGCTAGTCTTCTGTACATGAAGCATTAAACCTTTGCTTCGTTGATTAAGGAGTGTTAGAATAGGAGCAGGGAGGCGGCGAGCCCTACAGGATTAAACCTTTGCTTAGCATTTCCTTCGTCGATCCTGACACACTTGAGTGTACCTTTACTTCTTGCCAATCCTCCAAGGCAAGAAGCATATGGTACACTCTAGTGTGTCAGGGTCGATGAAGAGTATAGACAATAGGATTGAGATGGCAAAGACTTGTTCTTTATCTACTCTCCTTCTGAGAGCACATAATAGGAGTAGGGAGGCGGCGAGCCCTACAGGATTAAACCTTTGCTTAGCATTTCCTTCGTCGATCCTGACACACTGGAGTGTGCCATTTGTTTCATGCCAGTCCTCCACGGCATGAAACAAATGACACACTCCAGTGTGTCAGGGTCGATGAAGAGTATAGACAATAGGATTGAGATGGCAAAGACTTGTTCTTTAGCTACTCTCCTTCCGAGAGCACATAATAGGAGCAGGAGGCGGCGAGCCCTACAGATTAAACCTTTGCTTAGCATTTCCTTCATCGATCTCGACACACTTGAGTGTACCTTTGTTTCATGCCACCCTCCACGGCATGAAATAAATGGCACACTCCAAAGGTGTGTCGACCTCGATGAAGTAGGCTTCCTTAGAGAAGCTAGTGGATTAAGGAATGTTAGTACTCTGTATGAGCTCATTCAACTTTTCATTTGCCATCTTGATCTCTATAGTCAACCTCTGTATTTCTTCCCGAGATTAATTGTTTCATATTTATGCTGGAATTATTTATGATTATTTGCTAATATTGCACATGTTGAGCATATTATTAAGTTTAAATGTATATGTTAATTTGGGACACTTGCAATCCATTTTATTGCATATGTAACTTATATAGATAGCAAGTGCGAGATGGCAGAGGCATCGTCTTCGCCGCCACCACCGACGCCGAGATGGAAGAGGCGCCGACGAGGTCACGACAATCGACGCCACAGATGGAAGAGGCGCCGACGAGGCCGCCGTCATCGTCGACGGCCGCCGTCACCGCCGATTTATAATGACACTGAAGCGAGATGGCAGAGGACAATCGAAAATGCCTACGGGCCGATCGGGTCATCACGGAGGTCGGTGACTTTGGGGTCCCTCTGAGTCCCAAGAGATCGATGGCAAGATTCCGGACCATCTGCGGGATACTTGCAAGGAACGGGTCCTCATCACCACACCAACGTGGAAGGACTGACGAAAAGAAGCGAAGGCGCTACAGGGGATGTAACTTTCAAAGAAGTTCACTATTCCGTATACATGTGGCACGCGTCGCGACGGACGGCGATGCTCACGATGGGTAAATCGTGGAGGACCTTCAAGAGCATTCTTGTCACGGCACGTGAACACGGGTCAAACGCCTTCGCAAAGACAAATTCTTGACGCGGAAGCATGGGACACCTTTGTGGCTATGAAAACGACGGCGAATTTAAGGAGCAAAGTGCGGCGCACAAAGCTCTCCAGACATCTAAACACTCACCAAGACAGACTTCGCACCGCTGGGTACACGGTAAATACGAGGAATGGGCGGCGGAGAAGGAGAACCCGCTTCGATGTCACGCACCTGCGTTCCCTAAGCCGGTTAAAAGCGAGGGCACAAGTCTCGTCTTCGGCAAAGATCTCCTTCACAAACCCGGCAGACAGAAGTGTCCCAACGCGTGTGGTAAATATGTCGAACTACTAAGTTGTTAATAAGTCCATAACTTCATAGTGCCTATAATAACATGATGACCTCTTGCAAAGATGACTTGATCGCCTAAGCTTCCCAAGGCTCCTTCTATGCGAGCAGGAGAATGATATACTATCTACGGCCTTGGGAAACAAGGAGCACCCGGTCGCACGCGACGGCCTTGGGGTTAACGTATCTTGGAGTCATGGATTCGCGGACGACTCATCGCACGATAAGACTAGGAAGAGATCCAAGGCCGAGCACGACAACCGGTTGGTACAGATGATTACTAACCAATTTCAAGTAGAGATGGCAAGATTGCGAGTCAAATGGATATACTCATGAGCCACGGTCGCAAGCCGCCCCGCTAATTCGGGAGGCGCCTCCTCGACGTCGGAGTAGCGTCGCGTCCACAAGATAATTGTGAACATGACGACGTCCGACACCGATAGACGACATCAAGGTAACGATATCTATGGAATGCACCAAAGATAGACCTATAGGACGCCTTAGCTAATTGCGATCGCTTTGTAGGAGCCGACATACCAGAAGCTCCAAGTGAGGATGGATGGGTCCTTTGTATTGAGGTCGCGTGGGGATGGTGTATCCATACGAGGAAGGGCAAGGCAAAGACGGTGCCCACCGGTGCACGGTTACGCCAGGTCCGTGGATATGGTACATGTCAATTTCCGAGCCGTCCGCTAAAGATTTGCCCAAACGAAGAGATCACAACACTAGGGGATGCCGCCCTCTCTTTATCCAAAGGCCCAAGAAGGACATCGCTCGACCCAAAGAAGGCCGCGATCCGACACGACCATTCCTCTCCAACGGACCTCGATGACTCCACCTCATGTTTAGCCTCATAAGGCCACCTCTTCGATTCCCGTGGAGAAGACGCCAAGGAACAACAAAAAGCGTGCCGTCAGATCCGCTCCCGAAGTCGCTCTCACAAGAAGACGCCGCCAATCGCTAAAGCCAAATCGAAATCCACAAACGCATAGCGCCTCCCAAGTCCGGAAGTCCGCGATACCCGAACTACATCATCGAAAACCATTGTGCTCCGACGCAGATAATGCACGCCGATATGCTTGTCGCTTTGCATGCCCGGTACTTGGCGAGGACCCAAAAGAAGGGTGCGATCATCGAATCACCGCCGACACGAGGACAAGCATTTCTTCAACGGACGAGGTACTTCGTCGTGGGCTTCAATGACTTATTTGAACTATTCAACCTCGTTGGCCTCGACGCCTCACCTCTCGATGTTGGACAATCGTAAGTGCGCATAATCAAGTTCTACATTCATGTAATACCAATAAATATCACAACTCATTGCTTATGTATAGATACATGCCAAAAAATGTTCCGGAATGGAAAGAACCAATGGGTTTCTCGATCCACATGTGGTATCGCTGCAAACCATCCAACAAGATTCATCCTTCGCCGAGAAATACATAACGAGGTCATTGCTTCGCCGATTTAACATGAAGTACATAGTGGTGCCCTACAACCGTGGGGTAAGTGTCACTACTTGCTATACAAATTTCATTTGTACTTTATACGCAACCACGAACTTAGGTTTAATGACTATAGCGACATACATGAGTAGGTACCATCGATCCTTTTAGTTATTATACCCAAGAGGAACCATGTGATATACCTTGATTCCCTAAACCGCAACAAGCACGACTTCAAAGACTCTAAGAGGAATACTCGAGAGATATGCTCATTTCCTCCTTACATAACTCTATTGTAGTCTTCATTCGCTTGAAATGGCCGAGGATAACCTTTTCAATCATGTAGGTCGCTCATCAATTATGTTGCCAACAAAGGAATATACAATGGAAAGAGCGCCAACTAACACACACAGATGGATTTTCCGCACGCAGCTACAACACTATAATCCTATATCATACTTCATAATAACGCTCTCGAACCGACTATACTCTTGCTATTTTTGCAAAGGCCGCCAAAGAAAAGATGATGAGTTATGTGCAATCTACGCTTGCTATCATATGCGCCTAATCCTTACAGACTAGGAAGAAGGATCCCGAGGTTTGTCAATCTCAAATAATTATTTCCTAATTATAAATTTAAATATATATATATATATATATATATATATATCTTAGCACTTTACTCTTGCTAGCGGCAGCCTTGAATTTACAATGTGATTCACTGCTATGAAGAGATCAAGGACATTCGAGGAAGCTCTGCGCCTTTATCAACACGTAAATCATTAACGACAACGGAGAGTTTCACTCCGTCGCCAACCCGAGCATCACCCTCTAAAACCTCTCAACGCAAAACAATTGTAATCTAGTTGTAACTATAGCGACAATACTTGAACAAATGCTATCTTTTGTAATTTATTTTGAGTAATGATCACTTTGAGTTGTCATGGTCGCTGAATCTGTTTTTGTGAATGCTTGAATCTGCTACGTGAATGCTTGAATCTGCTTACGTGAATGCTTGTTTTCAGAGGGCATGGCTAGCAATTCCCGAGGCTAGCCAGAAAACAAAGAATTTGTGGAAGGGGTACGAGCTATCACGCATAGCTTTTGTGTTAAAATCGCTGCAGTGAAGGCAGTATTACAGACGGTTTCAACCGCAAACCGTCAGGATAGAGAATATCACGACGGTTTTAAACAAAAGCCGTCTGTGATATTCGAAATCACGCACGGTTTTTATTTAGAACCGCTCGTGCTATTCTCCTATCACGCATGCTTTTTGTTTAGAACCGCTCGTGATATTCTCGAATCACGAGCGGTTTTTAGTTGAAACCGCTCAGGATATTTTGACTTCACTGACGGTTTTTAATAAAACCGCTCAGGATATTTCCTATCACGAGCGGTTTTGTACCGCTCGTGATAATATCTCGTTATCACAGCATCAACAAACATAGACGGTTCGGAAACCGTCTGTGATGATGGTTCCGAACCGTCTGTGATGTCGGTTCCTGTAGTAGTGATAGGAGCAAGCAAACAAGCACATAGCATATCACCCATCATATACACAATCAAAAGCAAGCTAGTGAAAGCTATGGCAAGACTCATGCATCCACAATTAACAGTAAAGCACAATAACCATGTTAACATAAGGCATGTTATAGAACAAGACATGGATAAAGAATGCTAACATGGATATCAAGTGAACAAGTGGATACATACAGCAAACATCAACACGAGCAAGATAAATCATGTACAGATAGCACAGGCTCATGAAGACAAGACCAAACTCATATACCCATGGAAATTAAGAACAACTATGAAATTCATGGATATACAAACAAGGTAAAGGAAAAGGCATGATAAAGGATATCAAAGAAGTAACACATGCCAAAAAGGTACAAGTGAGCACAAAGATAAGCACAACATGCCAAGATTGAATAATCACAAAAGTAAATGCATGAAGGTAAAAGATAGCTCACAAACCAGGTGTAGATCCCAATCATTAAAGCACATGCCTCTTGGAGGCCATCATTGGGGCGGAGAACCATCAAGTGTCTCGATCATGTAATGAAGCAAAAGATTAGAATCCTTTAAGTCCATGTTCTCCAACCCGCGTTCTCGGTACCTACACATGAGAAAGGCAAGGTGTCCGAGTCTTGGGTCCCGAAGGGTTAGAGAGCAAATGCTTGGGAACCCAAACCTTGGACACACCACCACCAGAAGCAGTCGAAACATTATGTGAATTAGCATGATGCAAATGATGGTCCATGCAAGAAGATCCAATCTCATCCTTGAAGGCACGCCGCGAGTGGACAACTCGATGAGGAAAACGAGGTCCTTCTCTAGGAAAGCGGCAATGGCCTTGCTTGAAAGCACCATGAAGAGAACCAACAGAAACATCAAAAGAACTCACACATCCTCGCCGTGGGTGTGTACCTCGATGAACAAAACGAGGTCCACCTCTTGGAAAACGGCGGAAATCCTGCCTCGGGGCAGCTCGTGGACCAAAACCAAAACTATGCAAACCATGTTCACGGTGCTGTCCGACACCACTAGAAAAGGTGTCAAAGAAGCCATCAACAAATCGAGTCTTCGTGCTTGGCTCTTTAGTGTGCATGTCATGAGAAAGACTATGCCCACTAGGAGACTTAGAAGCATGAGCTCGACGAATCTGTTTTGCATGCCGAAAACAAAAGTCAACAAGATGTCCATTCTTCCCACAAAATGAGCAATGGTGTAAATGTCTACTAGTAGACACGGTCCAAGAGGACGAAGCACCATTATCGCTCAAAGAAGAAATCCTGGAAGAATCAACATCATGACTCGTCCTCGTATCGACACTAGACCCACACATGCCATGAGAAAGGCTATGTGTGTTCCTAGAGGTACGATGACGCACTCGACGCTCATGTTTCAAACGGCGAAAGCAAAACCCAAGAGTGTGTCCAATCTTCTTACAAAATGTGCAATGGTACTTCTCTTTTGAAGATTTAGTACCATTTGAGAAAGAAGCACATTTGTCTTTTGAAATTCGTTGGACAACACAAGAAGAGTCCGAAAGAGTCGAACTCACCAAAGAAGAGCTATCCAAAGCGATGCCACAAAAACCAACATCAAGTGACTCACGTTTAGCACAAAAAGACTCCAACTCCGAATGCAAAGATGCAAGAGAAATCTTAAAAACATCAATCTCGGAGTGAAGGCAAATACAAGAGTCACATGACTTAGCGCTCATATTATCGCGCAAAGACTTAACCTCGCTCTTCAATGAAATGCAAGATGTGCAAGAAATTAATGATGCTTTCGAATTAAGCATGCAGTTCAAAATATCAATTTCAGTTTCTAAACAAGCACAATTCTTGCAAGAGACTAAACCATCCTTAAGCAATTTTTCATGTTCTAAGCACATGCTACAAGGCCTAGCTTCAATTTCAATAATCTCAGCCCTAGCATTTTCTAATTGCTCAAGATGCATGGAAATAGTCAATTTAAGCTTCTCAATTTCAGCAAGCATGCCTACACAAGAATCACAATTATTTCTAGCCATAGATCTAAGATTGCCTATTTCTAACTTAGCATTGTCAAGTTCATGATGTAAGGCAATACAAGAATCACATGGCATAGAAGCATTTAATCTCAATATTTCATTTTCAGATTTTAGGCATGCAAAAGAGTTATTCAGGTTCTCCATGTCTACAAGCAATGAATCATAAGCATTCATGGAGGTTTTCAATTCGGAGAGCTCATGAGACAAATCATCATTTTCTCTTTTTAGCAATTTCATTTTCTTCCTAAGAGCAAGCAGTTTAAGATCATATGAATATAAGACATTAATGAGTTTTTCTTTGCTCACCTTGCTTAGCTCAAGTAGGGGATCATCCTCATAAGAGTCATCACTATCATCAAAAGGCTCATCATCAAAATCCTCTCCATCATGTTCATCCTCAAAAGTCACGTGATATATGCCTTCGGGCTTCTTCTCCTGCTCTAAAAGTGACTCATCCCCAAACTAGGACAATCAAAACAAAAGGATTTGCCACAGATATCACAGGAGACTTCCTCCTCCATCGCCATTAGACTTATCATGCATTCAAATATTTTGTTACGGCCAACACCATTGGTAAAAGAACCACGACAAGACGCAAAGAACCGCTCACAAGTCCTCATATCTGTCGCCATGCTCAAAGATCAGTAAAGATCACAAAAGAGCAAACTTGGCTCTGATACCTTCTCTTAATGGTCCAAGAGAATCAGCCCAAATTATATGAAGAAATGAGGCGTCTTAATCTGGGAATTGTGGAACAAGGTTCTGTGCATACGCTTGAGATGGAGCCTGTGGTCCAAAAGCAGATCCGCGAGAATCAATTCAAGGATAAAGACCTCCTGGAGATAAGAGACAATGTAGGACAAGGCAAAGCTCCTGGGTTTTCATTTGATGAGCAAGAGGTCCTTTGGTTCGGCAAAAGGCTATGTGTGCTGAATTGCCAGGACATAAAGGACCTCCTGCTTAAAGAAGCCCATGAGTCACACTACTCTATCCATCCTGGGAGCACAAAGATGTACCAAGACCTCAAAGAGAGGTATTGGTGGGTTGGCATGAAGAGAGATATAGCCGAGTTTGTAGCACACTGTGATGTATGCCAAAGAGTCAAGGCTAAGCACCAAAGGCTTGTTGGTTTGCTTCAACCTTTACCTATTCCTAAGTGGAAATGGGAGCAAGTTGGTATGGATTTCATCACTGGTTTACGAAGAACCCAATCGGGTTATGACTCCATTTGGGTTATTGTGGATCGGATGACCAAAGTAGCCTACTTTATCCTAGTCAAGACCACCTACTCAAGCAACAAGTTGGCTGAGTTGTACCTAGCCCGAATTGTATGTTTACATGGTGTACCCAAGAGCATAGTGTCAGATAGAGGTTCCCAAGTCACCTCAAGATTTTGGGAAGGTCTCCATGAAGCTTTAGGGACAAGACTTAATTTCAGCACTACTTACCACCCTCAGACCGATGGTCAAACAGAGAGAGTGAATCAAGTGCTTGAAGACATGCTTCGAGCTTGTGCTTTGGACTATGGGGAAAGTTGGGATAAAAATATCCCCTATGCTGAGTTCTCCTACAATAATAGTTACCAAGCTAGTTTGGAGATGCCACCCTTTGAAGCTCTATATGGGAGGCAGTGTAGAACCCCTCTCCTATGGGATCAAGTGGGTGAGCGCCAATATTATGGACCTGATGTTATCAAGGACACTGAAGAAAAGCTGAAGCTCATAAGGGAGCGCTTAAGAGAACTCAGTCTAGACAAAAGAGCTATGCCGATACCCAACGTCGGGACTTGTCTTTTAAAGTTGGAGATTTTGTATATCTTAGAGTAACTCCACTCAAAGGAGTTAGGAGATTCCGAACCAGAGGGAAGCTAGCTCCAAGATTTGTTGGACCATACAAGATATTGGCAAGACAAGGTGAAGTAGCTTACAAAATTGAGCTGCCCACTTCTATTTCGGCAATGCACAATACATTCCATGTATCACAATTGAGGAAGTGCCTTCGGGTACCTGAAGACCACACCTCACTGGAAAGAATTGACCTCCAAGAAGACCTCACTTATGTAGAGAAACCAATCAAAATTTTGGACGTCATAGAGCGTGTCACCACGAGCAGAATCCTTCGAACTTACAAGGTGCAATGGAGTCACCATCCAGAAAGTGAAGGCACATGGGAGCTGCTCGAAAAAGCTATGAACTGGTATCTGGATCTAATTTCGGATATATTCCTTACCGTGTGATGAATGGAACACGTGCTTAAAGTCCAACGGACAAAAAAACTCTTTAGTTCCCAAGGCAAGTTGTCAACTTTAAAGTGAATACAGACCACTTCGTATGTCACGACATTAAATGAGGGTTTGCCCGATACGACTTCGTCGGAATAAACTATTCACACGACCTATTCATTTAAAGTTCAGAGGCTAGCTGACGAGGATTAAAACCTCTATGTATTACTTTAATACATAATAAAAGACCATACGTCTTCATGGTCGTAACCCCTAAGGCTAACGACCTCACTGGTCGTGAGGATTCCAGAGGTTACATAATGGGTACCACGTGGGACAAGGTCTCGTGCCTAGTCTCCGACTAGGGTGTTTGCTTTAAAACCTATGAACTGGTATCTGGATCTAATTCCGGATACATTATTTACCGTGTGATGAATGGAACACGTGTTGTATATTTCATACCACGCGACGTTACATAATCCTAAGACACTGACAACAATCACCGTGCGGTTGTGTGTCTCACAGTCACTTAACCATAGAGCAGTTGATACTTTATCAACTGTCATCTCACTCCGACCAGTTGCAACGCTTCGCAAAAGACGCCTTCTCCAGGAGCAACTGTCACCCCTTCGAAAACTATATAATGATGGAGCAAAGACGAGAAGACACAAGAGATCAGATCGTCCTGCATCAGATTAGAGCAGCGCAATCAGCCTTAGACTCATGCTTTAAGTCTGATTGATTAGCATAGCAAGGATCATATTCAATGTAATTAGGATTAGTCCTCAACCGGGGCATAGACACCCCCTGTAAACATCCAGTTCATATCTATAAAAGAGCAGCCCCATTCTCTCCTAAGAGATCTGTGTCATTTTCCTCTATATATTTCGTAAGATCGGCGACTCGATCGTCGACAACTGGCACCATCCGTGGGGAAGAAGATGCAAGTTTCCTAAAGAAATTCTTTGCTCATCAAATCATCGCCTATTCCTCGTAATCGCACATGCGGCTATGGCAGGAGTTTGGGACGAGGAGAACTGGTTCGACTTGATAGACTACTCCAACCTCGACATGGAAGGATGCATCCGCGCCATGCAAGAAAACAAAATGTCATCATCCTCTTCCTCCGCCGGTTCGCACGTCGCCGACATTAGCAAAATTGACCGGATGGATGAGGATACACCACTACGACAAGTGGCGCTTTCAGAGGAACTAGCTATTTCGAAAATGTGATGGCAAACTATCTACCCATAGTACTCGAAGGATCTGCCCGGTTGTGGTTGCTTAACCTACCGATCGGATCGATCTACACTTGGGAGCAACTTTGCGACCTTCTGATTGTGAATTTCCATGGCATGTACGATCAGCCTAGAAAGGAGGATGGTCTTCACCAAATCCGGCAAGGATCCAATGAGACTCTCCGTCAGTACATCAAAAGATTCAACCAGGTTCGTAATTCAATACCAGATATCGTAGAATCATCCGTCATCCAAGCTCTTAAAGCAGATCTAAGGAATCGAAGGTTTACGGAGGACATAGCCATGCACCCTCCAAAGACAACTGTCGAACTTTTCGACATGGCCGATAAATACGCAGCTGCTAGCGAAGCAGTTGAATGGTGTGAGGCCATCGATCGGAAGGATAAAATCCCCCAACCTGGCTTGGATAAACCAGAGAAGAAGAATAAGAAGGCTCTCAAGAAAAAGAAAAACCACAGACCCGACGATAAGGAAGTCCTTGCAATTCCTGAAAAGTTTACAAAGTAAGAAGGACTATACCGGTCGAGGCAAAACAAAAGCTCCGACCAAAGGATACAAGAAAAACAAGAAGTGGTGTCCACTTCACCAGCAAGCAGGGCATGACTTGCGCACTTGTCGAGCCTGGCAAAAGAAGCTAGAAGATTACTATGCAGATAAAGGTCCACTCCCCGCAATACAGGAATTCGGTGAGACGAGTTCCAAGAAGGACAAAGATGACGACGAAGAAATAGAGTACCAGGAGCCTCAACATACGGTCAACATGA
This sequence comes from Phyllostachys edulis, assembly GCA_036346405.1. Classification (NCBI taxonomy): domain Eukaryota; kingdom Viridiplantae; phylum Streptophyta; class Magnoliopsida; order Poales; family Poaceae; genus Phyllostachys; species Phyllostachys edulis. Next base: position 78,140,133 of record CM070549.1, on the reverse strand, counting down.
TCTTTGGTGGGTCTTCTTCGTACGAATCAACGCGTCATCTGAAGGCCACGGAGCGGGAGGTCAACCTTGTCGAGCCTCCGACCATCATCAAGCCATCAAGGTGGTCGGACACTGTAATCTCCTTCAGCAAAGAAGACTGACACATCCCTTTGACTCAACCAGGTAGGTTCCCTATTGTCGTTGAACCTACTATTAATAACTGTAAGATTAATCAAGTCCTAATAGATGGAGGTAGTTCTTTAAACATTTTATTTGCGGGAGCTTTAGAAGAAGTGCAAGTTCCCAAGTCAAACGTGAAACCTATGAAATATGCCTTCCATGGTATAGTTCTTGGTTCTACCGCTAAACTGATAGGACAGCTTTCCCTACCAGTTACGTTCGGAAGACCCGACAACTTCCGAACAGAAAAGATTCCATTTGATGTAGTGGATTTCGAATCCGCATACAATGGAATCCTTGGTCGTCCGGCTTTTGCAAAATTCTTGATAGCCACGCACTGCGGTTATCAGAGTTTGAAAATGCCAGGACCAAAGGGAGTCATCACGGTCCGAGGAGATCAGAAAATGGCTTACGCATGTGATCGAAAATCCTTAGAGCTGGTCGATGAACTTCTGACCAGAGATGCTAATCCATCTACCGTGTAGGTCAAGCACTTAAGGCCAAAGATGACACCAAAGTCTTCCGACCAGACAAAGGAGGTACTACTCGATAAGGGCGCTTCTCTGGACAGCGCCAAGTTGCCACTTGGGTCGGGAAACACTGACTCATCTACCCAAAAGATACTGGTCGGGGCAAGACTCGACCCTAAATAGAAAGAGTCGCTCGTCTCCTTCCTCCGAGCAAATCAGGACATATTTGACTGGCAGGCGTCCGACATGCCCGGAGTCCCTCGAGAGGTGATCGAGTACAGGCTAGCTCTCCAGCCTGACAAGAAACCGATCAAGCAGAAGCTGTGATGTTTTGCACCTAATCGGAAGGAGGCAATCCAGTCGGAGATTGACAAGCTCCTTAAGGTTGGATTTATTCGTGAAGTCGACCACCCTCAGTGGCTCACCAATCCTGTAATGGTTAGGAAAAATAATGGGAAATGGCAAATGTGTATTGACTTTACCGATCTTAAAAAAGCTTGTCCGAAGGATGATTTTTCCCTTCCACGCATTGACCAACTTGTAGACTCAACTTCCGGGTGTGAGTTATTAAGTTTTTTAGATGTGTATTCAGGGTACCACCAAATTAATATGAGTAAAGAAGATGAAGATAAAACTTCCTTCATCACCCCATACGGCACTTACTGCTATGTTAAGATGCCATTTGGTCTCAAAAATGTTGGTGCGACTTTTCAAAGGTTGATGCAGAAAACCTGTAGCGCTCAAATAGGTCGAAATTTAGAAGGCTATGTTGATGATCTGGTCGTAAAGAGCATCAACGCTAGCGATTACATTCCCGACCTACAAGAGACTTTCAACAACTTGAGAAGGCATAACCTCAAGTTGAATCCGAAAAAGTGTGTGTTTGGAGTTTCTGCTGGAAAACTACTCGGTTTCCTAATTTCGGCTAGAGGTATCAAAGCAAACCCAATAAAAATATCGGCCATCGACCAGATGCATCCTCCGACCACGAAGAAAGAAGTCCAGAAACTAACTAGCTGTATGGCAACGTTAAGTCATTTCATAACATGGTTAGGGGAAAAAGGATTGCCTTTCTTTAAGCTTCTCCAAAAACATGAAAGTTTCGAGTGGACTAAGGAGGCAAACGATGCTTTTGAAAACCTTAAGAAGTACCTTACGAGTCCCCCGATCTTAGTTTCTCCAAGATCGAGAGAAACATTGCTAATTTACGTGACTGCAACGCCACGGACAGTTAGCGGTGTACTGGTCGTAGATCGTGACAACGTCCAATGACCAGTATATTACGTAAGAGAAGTCTTATATGGACCAAAAGAAAGATACCCACATGTACAAAAGTTGTTATGTGGTCTCCATATGGCTTCAAGGAAACTAAGGCATTACTTTCAGGCCCATAAAGTGGTCGTACCAACTGGATATCCCCTCGGCCAAGTCCTTGGAAACAAGGAATCATCAAGACGAATAGCAAAATAGGCGGTTGAGCTAGGGGCGTTTGACCTCCATTTCATCTCACGAACAACAATCAAGTCCTAGACAATAGCAGAATTCATTGCCAAATGGACAAACCCTGAACCCACCCAAGGGCCTGAGTACGAACACCACGACGAGTGGATAATGTTCTTTGATGGTTCCTTGATGCTCAAAGGCTCGGGGGCTGGAGTTGTCTTGATATCCCCTATTGGCGAACACAACAAGTATGCCATCCAGTTAAATTTTTCTGCTACAAACAATATGGCGGAATATGAAGGTTTACTAGCAGGACTTCGAGCAGCTCGTTCGCTCAGGATTCGCGGATTACTAGTGAAAGACGATTCTCAACTAGTAGTGAATCAAGTAGGGAAAGAGTATCAATGCTCGAGTACCAAGATGTCATCTTATTTGGCAGAAGTACGGAAACTCGAAAAGCACTTCTTCGGTTTCCAAATCCAACATATTCCTAGAAAGGAAAACTTTCTGGCAGACCAGTTGGCATGGATGGCCTCCACGAGGTCAACCGTCCCGTCTGGAGTTTTTCTCGAGCAACTCGATTCACCCTCGGTGGTCGAGCTTTCCGAGAACATACATGCTTCCTTACAGGTCGTACAAATCGATCGTGAGAACATGGATGCTCCGCAGGTCGTTGATGGTTGGCGTTATCATGATCAAGGTAGAAATTAGATGACATCGATCTATAATTATCTTCAGCATGACATAATTCCAGAAGATGATGTAGAGGCTGATCATATAGCACGAAAAGCCAAATCATACACTCTGATCGAAAGTACCTTGTATAAACGAGGATCTCACGGAGTGTTGATGAGATGCATATCTCAAGCGAAAGGCATTAAATTGCTAACCGACATTCATGAAGGAGTCTGTGGAGCACATCATTCCTACAGAACACTGGTCGGTAAAGCCTTTAGACAAGGAAACTATTGGCCAACTGCCCTTCATGATGCAAAAGAGCTCGTGACAAAGTGCGTACAATGTCAGTTTCATAGCCGACAAGTACATCAGCCGACACAAGCTTTGCAAACAATTCCTCTTTCTTGGCCTTTTACAACCTGGGGACTAGACATTCTGGGACCTTTTCCAAGAGCACCCAAGGGCTTCGAATTCCTTTTCATCATGATTGACATGTTTATAAAATGGATCGAAGCCGAGCCTATTGTTAAAACAATAACTGTGGCCGCTAAGAGGTTTCTCACAAAAAAAATATGATCACACGATTTGGTGTACCAAGTCGTATAATCATAGACAACGGTGCCCAGTTCTCAAGCGAACAATTCCAAGAATTCTGCGAAGAACTTGGTATCAAGGTACATTTTGCTTCTGTTGCTCATTCGCAGAGTAACGGAGCAGTTGAGCGAGCCAATGGTATCATTATGCAGGGGATCAAACACCGAGTATTCGAACAGTTAATCAAACGGTCAGGATCTTGGGCTCAAGAACTCCCTTCTTTTTTATGGGCCGTTCGAACCACGACTAGTCGTGCGACCAGTGAAACACCTTTCTTTTTAGTTTATGGTGCTAAAGCCATGCTTCCTCCAGAACTAAAACTTGGCTCTGCTCGAACTGATTGTTTTGAATGAAAACGATCAGAATGAACGACAACTTGATGACATCAATTTCCTTGAAGAATGACAAAACCAAGCCTTGATACAATCAACGGCCTACCAACAAGCCATGCGAAGGTACCATAGCCGTAAGGTGCAACCTCGCATGCCTCGGCCAGAGGTGATCCGTTCTCGAAAAATTCAGAACCAAGCAAATCGCAATAAACTTTCTCCTAAGTGGGAAGGTCCTTACAATGTGGTCAAAATCACCCGACCAGGTTCTGTACGCCTAGCGATGTCTGATGGGCAAGTCTTGTCTAATTCTTGGAACATTGACCAATTGTGTAAGTTCTTTGTTTAAATTATTTCATACATTCTTTCAATTCTTTTCGGTTAAATAAAGATTAGTCATTCCTTTACTTATTTTGACGAGTGATATTGTTTATATATCTGTACTTATACTCTAGTCGTCTACTGTTGTTATTTACACTGGTCAGAGAAGACAATCTTCCCTCCGACATCCTTTACAAGAATCTCTGTTACTCTTTGGCAATGACTTCTAAGTCATAAGCTGTATAGGTCCTAGTCGTGATCATTCCCTGAATGATTCTCACGCGCGACCGCATACTTTTCTCAAAGAAATATATGAGTAATCAGAGCATAATACAAATAACTTCATGTAGCGACTCATATGCTCAAGATTGTGAAGGCTATATTTCCTCATTTCAAGATTCTGTTCTACTCTCGTTTGGCTACTGGTTGAGACACGAAAAGCCTCCTAGTCGAAGTCTCTCCTTTTTCGCATGTGGTTCCGCCCGCTGGAAGGAGCTTCCTAGCGAGGGTTCTTTTCTTACGATCCTCGCTGCCAGTCGGACTTGAGCCTGAGCATGTTTCGCGAAGTGCCTTTCATGTCTTCAGTTCTTAGCTATTCTTCCTACCAGTTTTAGATATTGTATGTAAAACTTGTCGTCCATTGCATACATTTTTGCATAATTTCTTTTCTCATCAAAGCAACTCGTTTTTTCCTACCATATACTATTTTGTTTGGTATTCCGATTATTACAAAACAGATCTATAACTAGTCGAAATCATACACTGGTTTCGACCAAATTGATTACCTAGTATTGCTACGATCGGTTTTATAATATCATTGGTATATGCCTTCAAAATAATGGTTGAGACTTTAAAGTTCTTTTTCTTGGCTTACTGCTTATATAGTAAAGTTCTCCTACTATAAATCAATCGGCGGCTAGAGAATATATGAGTACTTCAAAAGTCAAAAGGATAAACAAAAGACTTGTTGATGGCCAAAAGGTAAGTTTTTATATATTTCATAATTCTTATATTACAATGTCCTACTCCTGGTTATCCCCAGACTAGTTGCTGCTTGACGGAGATCCGACCTCCATTTCCTCTGCAACCTTGTCTCTGAGAGGCTTTACTTCCTCGAGAAACCTGGTCGCCTCATCAGGCAGGCAGTTGAAATCTTCTTCAACAGCTTGGAGATTGGTAGAGGGGTCGGAAGCCTTTAGTTTTGCCAAAGCAAAACTAACTCCGCTGGCCACAACTTCTTTCATTGTCCGGGCATAGTTTTCTCTAGTAGTTTTCAGTAGGCCATTGAGATCTTCCAGAAGTTGGCCTAAATAGTTTATTTTCTCTGTTGGATCTCTTAAGGTAGGCAGATTCGATCCTGATCCCATATCAAAGATCATGTTATTAAGTGCATTGACTTTTTCATCAAGGTTTTGCACAAGAGTTGTCCCCTTGCCTTGCTCAAATTCTAGAGCCTTCTTTGTTCTATTTAGTGCTTGAGTTTGCTCTGCATGAGTAAAACAAATAGTGAATAGGTATGATTAGAAGAGATGATATGCTGGTCAAGTTTACGACCAATTACCTTCAATCTTCTTTTCAAGAGTCTCAACGACTCCCTTGTACCTGGTCGTCACGTCTGCGATCGACTACCCTTAGCTTGGCATTCTTCCTCAAGTCAAGTTATTCGGATTTATCACCATGACCTCTTCTTTTTTTTTCTCCAAATCTATCAAATATGCTAAGGGAGAATAATTAAATAAAAGAATAAAGTATTGAAGAAGAAAAGTTAGGAAGAAAGTTCTTACTTTCCAATTCGGAGTGTTTTTGCTCCAGGAGCTTTATTCACTAGGTCAGCCCTCCGACCACAGCAAAATTTTCGACCATGTGCTACGCAAATAACATTCTTTATTAAGTTCCTTATAAACTTTTTAGTGGAGAAACTATGGAACTGGTCGTGGATACTTACCCGAATTGCCACATCATTATAATTGGCAAAAATTGTATCAGGACCTATCTTGGCTTGATGGTCCGATATTTTTCCCCAAACCTCGTCAAGCTCCTTATCCTCGATAAATCGGGAGCAGAAAGGGAACTTGTTAGCTCGAGAGGGATTATCAACAAGGGTCGAAACCTGTTGAGGGTCTTCAGGGGCATCTACCTCCGTAGATGGAGTTAGAATCACCATTGGATCCTGAACGACCGCCGCACCGACATTTGCTCAGGGCTTTCGACCAATATGTCTTCGTGAGTTTTTTTCCCGAGAAGTGCTTTGACGGAACTTCCTGTCTGCTCTCAAAGAACGCTTTTGGTCGAAACGACCGAACACCGTAAGATCTGCGAGAAAGAAGCAAGAAAAATCAAAACTTCAAATCATCAAAGACTTTTAAAGGTATGTACTCATATGACTATTTTGTTTATACATACCTGGTCGATTTTTTAGTTTTGACCTTGAAACGCGGTGGAGTAAATTCTGTACCACTGGTCTTCCTTTTCTTCTCAACCAATTTCACTGGTTCTGAGCTGGCAGGGTTGGTTAAGCCCCTCACATCCCCCAACATGAGGTCAGAAGTGATATTCTCGACCAACTATTCGAGGATAGCGTCCCTGACCATCGGGTTGGAGGGTGTGGTTTCGTCAACCTCCAAATCAGTTGTTTCAGTAACAACTATTAGGTCGTGAACGACCACTCTGGCGTCTACGACTTCCGCAACCTTGCTCTGCGGACCCTCAATTTCTCCCACCTAAGTCCAAAAAAAACAAGTTTGGTTAGGTGATGAAATCTTCTATCTAAGTATATATATCTTCTTTCAAATGCTCTTTTACCTCGGAAGAATCATCTTATTCCGCTGCCCCTGGGCAGGAATCGGTCGGAACCACAGTAGGATTACGATCTTCACTGGATTGTATGATTTTCAATCGACCACCTACAAAATTAAGAGCAAGATCAATAAACCGATCGGAGGATATATATATATATATATATATATATATATATATATATATATATATATATATATATATGAATGATAAAGGACAATTGATTATCTACCTTAAGTCTCGCTAGTCTCTCTTCAGCAGAGACCATCGCTAAGATGCCGGGAAATGCAGCCTTCTCACTAGGCTCCCCGACGTAGATCATTTTGATCCGCTCTTTGATTTCCTCAGGAGAAAGGGCTTCAAGAAAACAGATTTTAAGGTTTTATGATAATCAATTTATAAATTATACTGGTCGGAGCTTCCTCAAAGACTTACCATCTCGTGAGTCCGTGATTGCTTCATCACGACTAGTGAACCAGAGCAGGGATTGTGTTCGGAGTTTCAGAGGACTGATTTGGCATTTGGTGAAATCTCTCACCACATGCCAGGAAGTCAAGCCCTTGATCCTTAGATCTCAAATGGTATCCACACACCTTCCAACCCTCCCTGTCTTCTCCACGGTCCCCCTCCACTTAGGATTCTCATTTGCCCCAACTCCGGTGAAGTAGAGGCCATCGTCACTCGTAACCGTCATGTAAAACCAGTTCTTTTTCCATGACGACCACGAGGACTTTGAGTACATTTGGATGTACTCATCGGCTTTTCCGTCGTGAAGCCGCAGCGTGCATTCTCCAGGAGCCGCCATGGATCTTCCTAACATTGCCATTCGATAGAAATACCTGAAGAGCTTCAAGTTTGGTCACACTCCTAGGTACGCCTCACACAGATAGGCGAAGATGCTAATATTGATGATGGAGTTCAGAGCCAAATTCACCAACTCCACCCCGTAGTACTCCAGTACACGGGGGAGGAATTTATGCACCAGCACCCTCAGCCCGCACTCGATGTAGGTGAGAAAAATTGGGATTTCCCCATCTTCACGGCTTGGATAGTGCTCTCTAGCCACTGACCTCCATTTGATCAGATTCTTATCCGGGAGCATTTCGATTTTCTCCAGTGCCTCAAGCTTTTTCTCGCTCAGATCTGAGGGCACCCACTTTGTAATTTGATCCGACATGATGAAAGTTCTCAAAGGGATGAATAAGTGGTCGGAGGGTGCTTTGGGCGGAAAAGAAAGCAGAGGTCAGAAAGGTTTCTTGACAAGGAACTGAAGAGGATTGAAGGAAGATCTGGAAGCGTAAAAGCTCTAAAGCCCAACAATGAGGATTTTATAGCTTCTGATCATTAATTGAATTGGGAGTTGCTTAAAGTCCAACGGACAAAACCTTTTTATCCAACGGACAGAAAAACTCTTTGGTTCCCAAGGCAAGTTGTCAACTTTAAAGTGAATACAGACCACTTCATATGTCACGATATTAAATGAGGGTCTGCCCGATACGACTTCGTCGGAACAAAGTGTTCACACGACCTATTCATTTAAAGTTCGGGGGCTAGCTGACGAGGATTAAAACCTCTATGTATTACTTTAATACATAACAAAAGACCATACGTCTTTATGGTCGTAACCCCTAAGGCTAACGACCTCACCAAGGTAGTTAGGATCGCGATCCAAGTCTTAAAGTCTTACGACTCTACGAACCCACGACAGCCTGTCGATCCAAGTCTTACTGCCGATCCGATCCTACTCAAGGTAGGTAGGATCGCGATCCTACTCAAGGTAGGTAGGATCGCGATCCTACTCTTAGAGTCTTACTGGTTCTATTTAACCCACGACACTGTCGATCCAAATCTCAATCGCCGATCCTACTCAGAGACTTAGGGCAATTTTTTTAGGGGCAGGGCTTTGCTGATATTTTGTTTTAGAGCAAAATTTGTTGATATTAATTTCTGAGAATGACACTATAAATAAACAAGGAGCATGCAAAATATTGTATCGATGTGGTAATGCTAATACAAATATCTATATTATGGCATGAGCAATCTTGAGCTTGATAATGATAAGCTATTTTTATTCCTGGAGTATGTCTAGCTACTTTTAAGGAACATGCAAGTGGTAAACCATATAACAATCATACAAACTTATAGTATAGATGTTAAATATGTGTATTTTTACAAATCCGTAGAATCGCCGATTCTACGATTCGATACTACGATTCGATCCTACCGGAGGCAAATCGATCCGACTCGGGATCTCGACTCTGACTACCTTGGACCTCACTGGTCGTGAGGATTCGAGAGGTTACATAATGGGTACCCTGGTCGGACAAGGTCATGTGCCTAGTCTCCAACTAGGGAGCAGCTCGAAAAAGCTATGAACTGGTATCTAGATTTAATTCCGGATATATTCTTTACCGTGTGATGAATGGAACATGTGATGTATATTCTATACCATGCGACGTTACATAATCCTAAGACACTAAAAACAATCACCGTGCGGTTGTGTGTCTCACAGTCACTTAACCGCAGAGCAGTTGATACTTTATCAATTGTCGTCTCGCTCCGACCAGTTGCAACGCTTCGCAAAGGACGTCTTCTCCAGGAGCAACTACCACCCCTTCGGAAACTATATAAGGATGGAGCGAAGACGAGAAGACACAAGAGATTGGATCGTCCTACATCAGATTAGAGCAGCTCAATCAACCTTAGACTCATGCTTTAAGTCTAATTGATTAGCATAGCAAGGATCATATTCAGTGTAATTAGGATTAGTCCTCCACCGGGGCGTAGACACCCCCTGTAAACATCCAGTTCATATCTATAAAAGAGCAGCCCCATTCTCTCCCAGGAGATCTGTGTCATTTTCCTCTATATTTTCGTAAGATCGGCGACTCGATCGTCAACAGTTGTTGCCTAATGGTCCACTCATCGGTTGATTTGACGCACTTGCAGCGCCCAAAGACCAAAGAAAGGGTGGTTCCACACCCCCCGGTTAGGGGCCCTTTAGGAGGGCGTTCAACAGGCATAGGAGGGGGAGCATGGCTCGACACCGAATTGTTGGGCGTACTGCAAGCCAGCCTCCTTAGATCGACGACCTTCGGAGGTGGGTGGTTGTAAGGCCACTGAGTAAACACCTTGTGGCGAGTGGTGGTTTCCTGGTCAGAGTACGGCTCCCAGCGCACGTCGTTCGAGGGAGAAGCGCTCGAACGACCACAACTGCAGTAGGAGGGGGCAGCCTGTGAGGATAGATATCGGCTTCGTCCTATAGCACACCTCTCACATGCTGTGGTACGTCGCGGCAAGTATGGCTGATCCCCAGCTGATCTGCAGCTCCTCGCCGTTGACGATGGCCCTCGCGTACCCCACAAAGCGGGCATCGATGGAGTCACCGTGGCTGTTGGTAAACAGTACTAGCCGAAGAGCCACAACAGGTACACCTCGAGGTGCTGCGACACCTGATTGTCGGTGGGCTCCGGGACCATCCGCTCGACCTACGCACAAATGAATAATTAGTAAGCCCGTCATATGGCCAGGATAGTGCATCGCTAAACATGGAAAATGGGTAGCATACGTACTTGAAACTGTGAAAGCCACCGCAGCGTTGGTCCAGTCTCTAAGCCTGTCGAGGTGTCCACATACAAACCACCCCCAAGTCAGTCGCGTCGTTCCCATGAACCAGATGAGGGACACGATGGCTCGCGCGGTGCTGCGCGTCGACTAGCCGGTCCAGTAGGTCGAAATGCCAGTTTAAACCACCAAGGTCGCGAGCCATACCTGCAAATCAATTTCCAGTTAGCAATTACGACACAATTAGTGGGTTCAATTACTTATAGCATAGCTCCGGAAATTCTGAAAATTAAGTTGCATTCTTGCATAAGTCTAGTGATTTTTTGTTCATAACCTACCATGGTTTCAAAAGTAACCTACCATGATTTTATATGCAAACCTACGACTATGCTATTTACAACTATTAACAATATGCATGGACCCTGTCCAGGTGGGGTGCCCGGTATGCATGGGCACCACCATTTTCTAACAAAATATTATGTAATGACTATTTTTTAATAATATGTTCACACATATTTAAACTTATTTATCGATGTTAGCAATTGTTATCATCAACACTCCATAAAATTAAGTTGTTTTCGTAACTAAATGTGTGAAGTAGTCAGCTGATTGGAAAAAAAAACCGCAACAAATTATATATAAACATTAAGTATCATCTAAATACAATATTTACAATGCTTGGTTTACCCAACCCTAACATTCGTTCAGCCGATAATTGCTTAATAGCCTAATCTTTATCATCATCGCTACAACCCCCCCAAAAAAAAAAATTTCTAGCTTCTCCAAAGGATAATATGATACTACACATTACGCATCTAAAGATTTTTAAAGCTAACCTATCATTATTTTATTTGCTACAATATGTCACTACACATGATGTTGCTTGCTAACCTACCATGGTTTTGAAAGTACACGCATACAAAATAATGCTAGAGACTCACCGTCGTCGTCGTCGATGCGAAGACACTTTCTCTCCCCCCTCTCCCTCTTCCTCTCCTCTCTTTCCCTCCCCCTCTCCTCTTTCCCTTCGTCTCTTCTCCTCTTTCCCTTCCTCTCTTCTCCTCACGCTCGCTCTCTGGAAAAAATGGTGAATCGCCTCACCAAGACGTGCCTTATAAGCGCCCCTAGTCGCCCAACAGTTGGGTGACTAGGGCCCAACGGTGAACGACAGGTGTTCTAGTCGCTCCACCGTTCAGCAACTAGAAGGTGAAAGGTCCAATCACTCAACGGTTAAACGACTTGGACACTTGTCGCTCACCTGTTGGGCAACTAGCCCAAGTCGCCTAACCATGGAGCTATAAGTGATTATTGCTTAAAAAAAAGGTAGTATTATTTTCTGTAATTCGAAATAAAAAACAGATTATTAAAAAAATCCCCTTTGTTGGGCACACTTTGCCTGTACGGTTCTTGCAAGCAGTTTTACGATTTTGTATCATATTCCAAGTGTTTCGAGATTTTTTTTTTACTGCTCATAGAGTAGTTAATCATATTTTTGTAAGACTCTTCCCCATGTTACATTTCTAGTGTTGCAGTGGTTTCCATCTAATGAATTTTGAACACAGTTAAACATCAACACCATTTTCATCTTGCCCTTCCTAACTGTAGTGTGTTTGATGTGCACAAACTCGGCGTGTTTCCTTTTTTACTTGGAAAGGTATTAAAGTAGTCATCTTTGTTATAAAATGCACGTCATATTAAGAAACCTAATTGGTTAGCAAAAGACCGAATTGCCCCGTGCAGGGATTAATCCTTTTAGCTATAAATATAAGGACCCATGTAGAAAGGTACACACATCAATAATGATATTGGATTCTCCTCTATATCATGTCTATCTATTGTGTGATTGGTTTGAGATTTCTACCGATGAATTCTATTATTTAATAGATATAACACATTTTAGAAAACTAAGAAAGTTAGAGTATGAAGATTGGGAGGAAGGAGAGAGAGGAGGTGGGATAGGAGGGCAGAAATTAATAGAGTGAGGTTCTTGCTAGTTACTTGTATATACTAGCCGAATGCCTCTGTGTTGCAATAGAAAACCAAACTTCTCACTAAACATGTTATAGCTATACGTCCTTGCTCAAAGGAATAGTAGTTTGTGACATCCTGATTACATCCACGAAAAACACACGCAAGAAATGAAGTACATTTCACAAACTATGTGTATATGCTAGCTTTTGCATTCTCAAGCTCCGAGCACATATGAGTTAAGCTTATTTTTGTGAAGCGTAGGAAATGCCTATCAAGGTGATATGCTAATTTTGTCTAAAAAAGGTGATAGCATGATGCTGTGATACTACAGTAAAAGTAGTAGAACAATACAGATGGAAGAAGCTAAGAGTTGCCTCCCAAGTTCGGATCAATGTTGTAGTAGGATAATACCCTTTCTACGAAACATACATCAGTCACTGTCATTTGCAATATGCCAATATTGCAACTTATTATCTGAAACAAATTACTACATGAACTTGCTTCAAGCTAGTCAAGCTTTGCAAGAAAATCATGTTCATATCTTTTAGAATGCCCAAGCCTTAAAATTTGTACCTTCCATTGTATAAGAACATAATCTATCAGTTCATTCATATGCAACCCACAAGGCATCAATTAGTGCAGATTTCATAAAAATAGCAAGAAAGCACCAAGACATTGAGAAAAACACACTAAAAGAGAAGTTTTACAATCCTATCCATGACACACTAGTTGCAAATCCCCTCCTGAGTTCTTGTCACCTAGCCTCCTCGTTGTGGCACATGCCTCAATTTCAAGGAGCAGCCTCTGCAGACTCTTCTCCTGCATGAACTGTAAAAAAACAGAAACAAGAAGCTAGAATTTGCAAACTAAAGCTGCCTTTCAATACGATTAGAGAGCAAAGAAAAGCATCATCTCCGGCATGCCATCACCCATAAACATATTGTTCTTACCTTCATTAGCAGCACATACGGTAAAAGGACTTTCAACCTGAGCATAAACCATGGCACATCGCACCTGGTCATCTGCCGACGTGAGCACCCATGGCGCATCTCCACTGGCTCGCCACGTTGTAGAGCTCACTCCTTAGTCCTTTACCATCGTTGCATGCACGGCTCGCACCGCCGCAAAGCCACGGCACGAGCAGCCATCGGCGCCTAACAACAGCACCGACCTACCCCTCTGCTGAGCCGCCGTGCTAGCCTACCCTCCACTCCACACCTCTACCTCTACACGAGTGCCTAGATGTCGCCTCCATTATGAGACCACCTCTGCTCGGCAGGAGCCCAAGAAGCTGCCGCCGCGCGACGCAGTCGCATGCTATGGTTTGACTGACACCCAATTGAGTTTCTTGAACATCTTGCTGCCTGCCCACCGCCTAACTGGAACTCCCTGCCTTTCGATTTCGCTGACAGCGCCACTTGTAAGCCACGGTTGCATTTCACTACTACAAAAAGGCTAATACTGGACGTCTCATCACAGACGGTTGACCAAAACCGTCGGTATTACATTCAATCACAGACGGTTTTGGTTTAGAGACCGCTCAGGCATCGCCGCGCTTAAAAACCGCTCGTGAAGAGGAATATCACGACGGTTCATTTTGAAAACCGCTCAGGAAGTATCACGACGGCTCAACACGAACCGCTCGTGATATTAATCAAGATCACGCACGGTTTTAAACACAACCGTCAGGAAGTATCACGCACGGTTCTCAACAAGAACCGCTCGTGATATTAATTAGTATCACGACGGTTCTTAACAATAACCGCTCGTGATAATATCGCCATACTCCACGGTCGCCGCCATCCGCCGCCTCCCGATCGCGCTCTTCATCGCCGATCGCGCGCTCGTTTGCCGCCAATCCGCTTCGCCCCGATGCGCTCTTCGCCTCACGCCCGAATTTATTCCTTGTTTGATAAAAAGGATCATCCGCCATCCAAGATGATTATCCCCACATACTTATAAAATTAAAAACAGAAATGGCTGCCTCTTCCTCGTCGCCGCACCGATGGCCTTCCGGCCTCATCAGACGAGCACCTCTCTGTAGGTTGAACTGTCTTTGCGGAAGAACACTGCTTGATCAATGTATTCACTCCTCCGCCACGAGAGAATTTGCCGGAGCAGGTGACGACCACCTTCCGCCGCCTTGACATCCTCCTCCGCCGTGTCTTCCGGTGATCTCCCACTTTCGCGTTACATAGCGTCATCGACGTAGTCCTCCAAAACGACGTTGCACGCCTCGGAGGCTTGTCGTCACTTGATGTGGAAATCGAGGCGGCAAAGCGATCGACACGACCAGGCCGATACCCTCAAGCAAGGGAAGAGAGCCTATGGGCTCAATTCTTCTTGGTTCAACAATCCGAGGGTCTTGGAGACACTTGAACGAGCGCGTCAGCGAGTGGACGCATTTCAGGCTTCATTCGCTGATGATCAGGAACCGTCCAATGCCAACGCCGTCGCCTATGAAGTATTGAAGACGGAGATAGCAGCCTACCTCCGCCACTAGAAAAACTTTGTTTTATTTATAGGTTTTTACTTTTTAAAATCTTTTTAGTTTAACGCCACGCTGCTTGGCCATATATATGAAAATTCCAAAATTAAAAAAAAGTTTGGAGGTGAAGTTACTATATTTAATTATATGTTGAATTATTGCGCTCTCTCTCTCTCTCTCTCTCTCTATATATATATATATATATATATATATATATATATATATATATATATATATATCGAGACGGTTTTGTGGAAAAACAAAATCTAGTTTGGAGGTGAAGTTACAATTAATATTAATTATATCGTAACTAGCGCCATTAACGGGCCGGTGGACGATTTCAGCTTCGTCACGATCAGAACCGTCCGATGCCGACACCGCCGCCTATGAAGTATTGCGTATGGAGATAGCAATTACCTTCGCCACTAGAAAAACCTTGTTTAATTATAGGTTTCGCTTTTTAATATAAACATGTAATTTCTTCACATGTCATGTAAGTGTATATACTTGAGAAAAAATATTTCACCGACGGTTCCATAATGGAACCGCTCGTGATATGTCTCATTTCACGGACGGTTCCATTATGGAGCCGCTCGTGATATGTCCCATATCACGACGGTTCCATTATGGAACCGCTCGTGATGATATCACCGACGGTTCCATAATAGAACCGCTCTCGATAAGTCTTTATAAGTAGGAGCTAGCACAGCTTGCCGCTAGGGTTTGCGCCTAACTCGCCACTCCTCAGCCGCCTTACTCTCGCTCGTTCCTCTCGTCCGCCGCCGACGCCGCCATTCTTCCTGTTGCCGACGGTTAGGTAGACACGGTGACACCGCAAAGACACTCAGACGATAAGAGTGTCTTTTGCAGCGTCACCGCCAGCTACAACCACGGTGACGCCTAAACTCGCACTCCCCAGCCCGCCGCTAGGGTTTGCGCCCGCCTAACTCCGCTCCTCCCCACCTCGACGCCGCCGACCTGTCGTTGCCGCCGCCCGACCCCTTTGCGCCTCGCTAGGGCTCTGCCCGCTTTGCTTTCCCATCCTCCTCTATTCTCCTCTAGATCTGTTAGCTTAATGTCTTTTGTTGAGTTTGATTTTTATGCATGAGCCTTAAGTTGTGTCCTCGATGTTTGTGTGATTTATGCAAGGTAAAGGAAATGGATGAGGGTTGTGCCGGTGGTGGGTCGCCACCGTGGTTGCGCTGCACTAAGGTCCCTCTCTGCCTCTACCCTCCTTGCTCTGGATGAAAATGGCTAGCTAGTGCTCATGCGATGGATGCCGAGGGCTACTATCGGTGTGGTGGGTTTGGACACCCTTGGTCTTGTTCTCTTGTCGATGAACCGCTTCAATAATGTTAATAGTCTTATGTTGAAATTGAATTGATAATTAGTTCATATTAATAGTCCCTTGCTCGTGATGTAATGATGTAAATAGTCCTATGCTGAAATTGAATTGATAATTAGTTCATATTAATAGTCCCTTGCTCGTGATGTAATGATGTAAATAGTCCTATGCTGAAATTGAATTGATAATTAGTTCATATTAATAGTCCTCTTGTCTGTGTGATGTAATGATGTCAATAGTCTTATGCTGAAATTGAATTGATAATTAGTTCATATTAATAGTCCCTTGCTCGTGATGTAATGGTGTCAATAGTCTTATGCTGAAATTGAATTGATAATTAGTTCATATTAATAGTCCCCTTGTTCATGCCGGTCAAGTTCTCCTACCTCTTGCGCATGCATTCGCCCTACCATTCCATTCATAATCTCTTCTCTATAAAGTCTCCAGCGTTGGTGCTTGTGCCATTAAACTGTATCATATATATATATTATATATATATAATCTCCACGGGCAATCTCATTGAGCCCTTGCAAGTATAAGAAGTATGGATGCAAAGAGAGCGGTCGGACATCCAATTACATGGATTGGACGTCGCTATGTTCAGAAAGTGACGTTGATGCTCAACTACTCTGACTGGGAAGTGGCATCATGTATTAGCAACCAACAATTCTTGAGCATGTAATTGTCTTTAAAGCCAACAAGAACACCAAGCAACAAGTTGAGAATTCTTTTGAAATATGAGAATGGTTGCTTGGTGTTCTTGTTGGGTTTAAAGACGATTACATGCTCAAGAATGGTTAGTTGCTAATATATGATGCCACTTCCCACCGGAGTACCACAAGATCAACGATATTTTCTCAACATAGCGACGCCCAATCTGTAATTGGATGTCCGAACGCTTCTTTGCATCCATACTTTTATATTTTCAAGGGCTCAATGAGGTTGCCCGTGGCTACCGCCTCATCCTTCTCATGTCTGCGTGGACGATCCCCCAAAGTGGCCGAGAGATCACGTAACAATATATATGTAATATATATATGATGCCGATTTAATGGTACAAGCGCCAACGCTGGGCCTTTATAGAGAAAGTCATCACAGACGGTTTCAAATGCACAAACCGCTCGTGATATGCACTTATCACGACGGTTTGTGGCTAAAACCGTCAGTGATATGTGATTATCATGCACGGTTTGTGGCTGAAACCGTCTGTGATATGATTATCACGACGGTTTGTGGATGAAACCGTCTGTGATATATGCTTATCGCAGACGGTTTGAACCACAAACCGTCTGTGAAAGTATACATCACAGACGGTTCAAAACCGTCTGTGATGACCTCATGTCATCACTGACTCATAAACTCAGATGGCTCACGAAACCGTCTGTGATGACGTTTTTGAACCGTCTGTGAAAGCCTTTTCTGTAGTAGTGTTTGGATCCACAGGTGATGGGGATAGGAGGAGGAAGTGGTGTGTGGTTGGGTATTTGTGGGAGGGGTCATGGGAAATGTAGTTGCAGACAACAGACTTGCAGTTGGGTCGAGGGGATTGCGGCTCTTGGGCGTGCGTGGGACCAGCGGATGGACCGATACGGGCGGTGCTAAAACATTTTTGATGATGTCTCGTCGGTTTCTTGGTTCTAGAGAGCGGTTGTTGATGAGTTCAGTTGCTCCCCCACTTTAGTTGATCTGGTCCATTCGTGACTGGAAGGTCGGACAGACGCGAACGATGGTGGGAGGACGGACGACGGTAAACTCTAATATTTAATTAGTAGAGATAGAGATAGTTAAAGACATTCAAGAAAAAAAGATGAATTTATATTTATATGTGGATGATTTTTGAAAGACCTTTATATGTGGATGATGTAAAAATGAAAATGTCAACCGCTCAGGAAAAAAATGTGGACGCATACATTGTATCCTTGTTATTGACTCGTGTAAAAAACAATCAGAATATGCCACAAGCAGATGATAGTAGCATGCAAGTTGAGTGATATTTGGATTCCAGTGATGAAAATACCACTACAAGCAGGCCGAAAAAGCAGCAATTGTGTAAAATGAACCTAGGTCAGCAGAGTTTCATTGGTCGGGAGTCTAAAATCATCATTGGTGTTACCATTTTCAATAAGAAGGCTCACCTGAAACAAACTAACAAAGGATAAGTACATATACGACATTGATTAACACACGAAGGCACTTTGAGGAAATTTACTCAAATCATACAAGGAGAGAGAGAGAGAGAGAGAGAGAGAGAGAGAGGCGAGGAAGGAGGAAATAAATCCTATGAGATCTTATCTTGAGACCGTTGCTTAGACCACTTTCAAATAATGGCATGTGGACATGCAAGAGGTGGTTGATTTATTTTGTAAATGGTATTGTCGTAGTTGAAAGACTAGACAGTAAATAAAGGGGACCCCTCCGGTACCCGAGGGGTCCTCAAGATAAGGGACTCGGTGTAAACCAAAGGACTTGTATTGCAGACCTTTCCTTTCTTTGTTTCCAAAGCCCCCCGCTATGGAGGAGAGTGGCTATTTATAGCCTTTTACAAGTACACTGGATTACAGCCCCGCCTCTACAGGCCTATGCCGGTAGGGGCCGCAGGACTTTTCTAGACCTAGACCTAGCTCCCGACGGTGGTAGACCACTGGCCCGGTCCACCTTGCTGGGTGCATCCGGTCCAGGCACAAGATGTTCTCCTGCTCCATGGTCTCTGCTCCTCCAGTTCTTCGGCACCCTTCGGGAGCCCTCCGGAAGTCTCCGGCGCCCGGTTGGTTGGACCGCCTAGATGTTCGCCTTCGGAGCCTCCGGTAGCCTTCGAGTCCTTCGTAGCCTTCGAGTCCTTCGTAGCCTTCTGAGTCCTCCGTAACCTTCGAGTCCTTCGGTAGCCTTCGAAGCCTTCGGTAGCCTTGGTCAGCAGCGCCGCCTTCGCCGAGTCGAGGGGCCATTGTGCCGCCTCTACGACAAGCCCTCGCGGTCGAGGTCCGCGTCGTCATGGTCAAACCGCGTTCACTCCGGCGATACAGTACACCGCCCCTTCGCTCGGGCGGCGCTATTATGGTGGCGCTACGGTTAGGGGTTACGCTACTCATAAATGTCGTGGCGCCGCTTGGTTGATTTGGTGCGTGCTTCGAGGCCGTGTTAACGCCACGGCGGCGCCCGGGCGGGTTTTCCGATGAGACGCCTCGCTTTTGGGGAGCCTTAATGGCCCGAGCGCCACGTGCTCTGCTTTGGTGTGGTGTGCGGCTCGTTATCTCGTGCTACACGGCTTATCGTTCCGACTATCGGCCTATAATAGGCCCCCGGTCGCTTCCTGTGATGTGCTTTTGCCGGTCGCTTCTTGTCCTTGCGCCCCGTTGTTTCGCTTCCTTGTTTACCTCGCCTCCGTTGTCCGGAGAGGCGCTTGTCGTGCCTCCGACATGACCAAGCGGGTGAAGGACGGAGGTGGCACCGTGTCGTACAGCGACGAGCTGGGTCGCTCGCTGGTGACGGACTCCATGCTGCGCGCCCTGAAACACGAGGGGAAGATAGGGACGTTGGAGGATGTCCGCACGCCGGGATCGGAAACCACTCCATCCCCCGAGGAGGAGGAGACGATCGTGTTCGTGGCGATCTTGATGCGGGCTTCACCGCCTTTGTGTTGACATGCTCCACGGGTGCTCCACCAGACGGGTGGATTTGGCGCACTGACGCCTAACTCGATCGCTGCTTGGCGCTGAGTGGGTGCCGCGCTCATGGGGTGAGCAAAGAACGGGCGCGGTTGTTCACAGATCTTCATGATGGGCGGTGCCACCCAAAAGAAAAAGGACACGGGAGACCTTGAACTTCGGCGTGGAACTTCCAACCAAGGCTCGGCTTCTCCACTATTTGCCCGCCACGGCAGCTCGAATAGGTGGGACATCGATTGACCCGGCTGGTTTTACCACAAATGCTCGGTGACGCGGGCTTCGCCAGATGGGGGCCGATTCAACTTATCGCGACGCCCGCCATCGAACTATCTCGCCGAGAGGAGGGCCTTCACAGAAAGGCTTTGACGCCGCTACCAGATGTCTCACGAGGGACTTCGTGGAGGAGTTCTCAAGCCACTGGTCTCGCCATCGCTCGGGATTGGAAAGTGGACCTCGAAGCGCCGCAGGATGGGATGCCCGTTCTGGAGTTTGGGGAGCGCCTAGGTGCTTACTCTGAGTGGATACACGTTCCTTTCTTTTTCGTCGCGTTTTTTTTTGTAACTATTTTAGCTGCCTCGCCGTTGCGTAGTGTTGCCATTGGCCGAGGCGGAGCGTATCGCGGAGCAGCTTCTCGGCCCTTACACGGGGGAGGAGCACTCGAAGCGGGCGAACGCGGTGCACGACCGACGGTTGAACCGCGCGTACCGAGATCCTACCCTTCGCTAGCCGGAGCGGCCCGACCCCGATGACGGAAAAAAGAAGCGCGCTCGAGGACCCGAAGAGCTGGAGGGCTCGGGCCCGATTAGCGCTATACCGCTGCGGGCTTTTGGGGGTGCGTCGGTTGGGGGGGCGGGCTTTGCTGGTGGAGGTCCTGCTGGGCCGTCTTCGAAGAGGGCTTTGCGGGAGCCCGGTGCCCCGAGACAAACGGGTAGTGCGGCCAGTTCGTCCGCTGGGTCCCTGGCCGCTCCTGCGGTGGTTGTAGGTGCGGAGGCCGTAGCGAGCTCGTTTGGGATTGCAAGTATGGCCCTCGACGAGGTGATCCGTGGAACCCCGCGCAGTTTATGGTGATGGCACGGAGGACACCGAGTGGAAGATCGCGACGATGTTCCCGACGCGACGGTGAGTTTGCTCTCCTCGCATTGTTTGTGGGCTCGCCGACGGGTTTTGCCTCAGGGCGGACGTTGAGGGCCCGGTGGCTCTCGCTTTTGTCTCACCAAGGCCATGGAGGGTCCCCGAGGTGGGGACAATGCCGGGCGGCGGTGGTGGCTCGACCGCGAGGGGAGGGGGTGGTGCTGCGGCTATTGCCGCCATGGCTTGGCGAATTTGGGGCCGCCAGGCCCTCCGATTTCAAGGTCAAGGCGGCGGCGGCTGCTGTGCGAGGAGGTGTCTAACTTACGGCCCGCCTCGCGGTCCGAAAGTTATTCAAAAGGTGGAGCACGCAGCGATGTTTCGAGCATGGAGGCGAAGCGCCGTGAAGGTTGGTCCGTAGGCATGCTCCGCCGCCAGGGCAAAGTTCGATGGTTTTATTATTTTGCGCACCATCATTCTGCCCCGCCGCCGAGAGGACATCCAACGTGGCTACGCTGGAGATCCAGAGCGGTGAACTCGAGTTCGCCGAGCACCGAACTTGCTGAGAAGGCGGAGCGGCTTGAAGGCAGGGTTGCCGAGCTAGAGGCAGAGCGTCGCACGCTGCAGGAGGAAGTGGAGTCACTCCGGAGCTCGCGACTGCTCTCGGCGGAGCTTCGACGGAGCGATCTGCTCTGTCGCGCGGCTAATGCTAGCCGGGAGGCGCTGGATCACATGGAGGGGCTATGTTCGAGCTTGGCGCTGCGTTCTCCGCGAAAGCACGCTCGATCACCGTCGCCACTCGAACGCTCGCGCTGCGGCGGGGAAGTGTTCTCGCCGCCGCTGTGTTTATGGCAACCACTGCGCAAAGGCGGCGTGGACGGCGGCCCTCGTGTCTCTGCAACGCGGCGGGTGTGGCCATGTGGATGCGCCGGGGGGTACATCGCCTGCTGCGCCCGCCGCGATGTGGCGTTGAGCCAGAAGCATGTGCGGCGGGCCAGCAATGCCCTTGCCAAGGAGTTCTGGGCTCCGTCCGGTAGGGATGCCACCATGGAGTCGCCCGACGCCCTGGCTCGTTGAAGCTAAAACCTCCTGCGATGCCGCGGCGCGGTGGATCAAGGGCTGGCGCCGGAGACAAGGTGTGACCCCCCGCACTATCCCTAGGGGTCGATTTGGTTTTTTTTTCTCCTTTTTTTTAAGGGCCTGCGCTGGCCGGTCTCAGTGAGCACCGGTCGTGGCTCAGAATCGTTATTTTGGTAATTAATAGAAACAAACAGGCCTTGTGTGTTGGTATGTGTTTGTTTCATGGTGGTGTTTACATTGGTCAGGGGAGAGTCCTGTTTCGTCGTACCGCCGGGCGGGGAGCGGTTCCTCCGTGGTGGCGCACGAAGTCTTATGCTCCTTTTCGTGGTACGAAAGACGAGCGACTCTTGGTTTGCAAGTGGCATCGGGGTATCTGTTACCGTGGTATGGTATGCCACGGCGCGAAATGAAAACGGTGGAAGAAAGCCAACCCGAAGGGTTCTATGAGGCGGTTCTTTCGCTGGCGCGAACAATGGGCTTTGGACGCGCGGGAGGAGATACGATCTTTCTGGCTGGGTCGAGGTGTGGGGAACGTGGCGGGTTGCAGTCGCGCTGCTCCCACGATATCCTCGAGCTCTTCGGACGCGTCGGACGACTGTACGGAAGAGGAATATATGATGCTCATGGCTACCTACCCATCCGACGAGGAGGTGCTCGAGTGGGTGCTGCGGGAGCAACGAGCGCCTGGCCGATGATTTCGCCTCCACCATGGGTCCTCGCAGGTGTGCCATGCGCCGAGTTGCGCTGGTTGTACTTAATGAAGGGTTGTTGTTAGGCTTTTTTTTTAATGCTTCGTGGGTCGCCGCTTCAGGCGATTCCCTGCGTGTAATTCATAATAAAGTAGCAGGATTCTGTCGTTCCGTGGAGGCTCAACTTTGTCTCTCTTTTTAGGTAGGGCTCCGGGGAGCCCTAACTCGAAATGCTTGCGAGGGGGAGGCGGAGCCTCGCGCCGTCCCCCATACTTTTTTAGGTAGGGCTCCGGGGAGCCCTAACTCGAAATGTTTGCGAGGGGGAGGCGGAGCCTCGCGCTGTCCCCCATACTTTTTTAGGTAGGGCTCCGGGGAGCCCTAACTTGATTTTTGCGAGGGGGGCGGAGCCTCGCGGCGTCCCCCATCCTTTTTTAGATAGGGCTCCGGGGAGCCCTAACTCGAATGTTTATGGGGGAGGCGGAGCCTCGCGCCGTCCCCCATCCTTTTTAGATAGGGCTCCGGGGAGCCCTAACTTGATTTTTGCGAGGGGGAGGCGGAGCCTCGCGCCGTCCCCCATACTTTTTTAGGTAGGGCTCCGGGGAGCCCTAACTCGAAATGTTTGCGAGGGGGAGGCGGAGCCTCGCGCCGTCCCCCATACTTTTTTAGGTAGGGCTCCGGGGAGCCCTAACTCGACATGTTTGCGAGGGGGAGGCGGAGCCTCGCGCCGTCCCCCATCCTTTTATTTAGATAGGGCTCCGGGGAGCCCTAACTTGATTTTTGCGGGGGAGGCGGAGCCTCTGTAAAATCGAGGAGGCCGACTAGAGGGGGGTGAATAGGCGTTTTAAAAACTTCTTTGGCTAAAACCGATTTCTAATGCGGAAGCTAATACAAATACGGTTTTGCACAATTAAAGCCTAAATCAACTAGGTTCACCTAAGTGCACCAACAATACAAGTCTAATGATAAGAGTAACAATTAAGCATATGACTTGTAATCAATTCAATTAGCAATATGAATAGCACAAAGCAAGCAAGCATTCATACATTAATAAATAAGCAATTTAATACAAGGAATATAAATTGCAATATGTAAATCACAAGAATGCAAACCACAATTGACACGGCGATGTTTTACTGTGGTGATCGGAGACTTGCTTGTCTCCCTAATCCACGCTTGAGGTAAGCCCAAACTAATTGGACCGGCTCCACGAATTAAGCCAAACACCTCGATTCCACTTGGGTTGTTTCTTTCCTCCACTCCGGAGATGGCGACCACCACGCCACTCACAAACCGCCTGGTCTTCTCACAATCTTCTTTGAGAAGCTCACAGCGACGACGCCCACGCCGCCTAGGTGTCGGCAAACACCAAGAGTAACAAGACTCTAACTCTCACTTGAACCAATCAAGTGTCAAAGCTCTATGGATACGAAATCCACAACCTAAGGCAACACATGCACTTAGGGTTTGCTCTCTAACCTCACTAAGTGCAACACATGCACAAAAGAGTATGAGAGGCTTGCACTAGCTCAATAGAACTCAAAGGGGCACCAAAGAACTCTCCTCACACGCCAAGGTGGGTATTTATAGCCCACACACAAAAACTAGCCGCTGGGAGAAGTTTGTCAAAACTCAGCCGAGGCCGGACTAACCGCAGTAAAAGCCCGGCCAGTCCGCACCCTCCAACGGTCGAAAAACTAGCCGCTGGGGCACGGCCGGTCGACCGCAGTAAAGCCCGGCCGACCGCTCTGCCGGTCTCGACCGCCAAAACACGCGGTCACGACCGCCAGCAATTTTCCAAAAGTCGCTTCGAAAAGCTGACCGGTCGATGACCCGCAAGGCCGGCCAGTCCAAGATTATAATCGCGGTCGACCGCAGCATATGGGCGGTCGACCTTGCTTTCAACCGCGTCAGTCCGCACCTGAATTTCAGCACAGGCGACACTCGAAAAACGGTCATAACTTTTGACTCCGATGTCGGAATTGAGTGATCTTGGACTCTATGGAAAGCTTATTCAGAGGGCTACACAACCCTCCTATTTGATTTGATCTCAAACACATTTTGATCAAATCAAAAAGCACAACTCCAAAGAGCCACTACCTTGGTCTAAGTCCAAACAAATAGCAACAAGCAATCTTAGACCATGCCAAAGGAAAATGCATGAATCCCAACAATTTGCAAAACACATTTGCAAACTTAGATCATGCCACAAGGAGTAGGTACATGGACTTCAACCATTTGCAAAGCACATTTGCAAAGTATAGTCTCATGCTACAAGGATTATCCACGAGCCACAACTATTTGCAAAACACATTCGCAAATATTGGCAACATGTTAAGGTGAGCTAGAGCAAACACAATGAGCTATCAACACATGACTAACTCAAGCTACTAGTCAAAGACCCCTCTTAATAGTACGGCAACCTATACTAGCAATCCGGTCTCCCAACCAAACACCGAGACCGTAAAAGACTAGGAACACATCCTTAGCCCTAGCTAGTCATACCTTTGCCTTATGCAAACACTTGAAGCTTGATGACGACATCCTCACTTCAAGTCCGGTTCTTGACTTGATATGCATCAACTCATGATGCATCCTTCATTTGACCTTCATCAACACATGATGAAGCTTTACTGATCTTGACTTGATGCTCATCAACACATGATGACATCTTCCATCCCGAGTCTTGATATGTATCAACACATGATGCACTCTTCACTTGACATCCATCAACTCATGATGGGTCTTCACTTGACTTGATGATCAACACATGATCATCTCTTCTTGACTTGATGACTATCAACACATGATGTCATCCCAAGTCATCAACCACCAAACATAACCTATTCATCCAACTCATGGAAAATGTTAGTTCCACGATATGATTATCATTAATTACCACAACATACCATTAACTCATAATGGCGGGACAAGATACCACAATCTTTCCTCATTGGTAATTGATGATAACCACTTCAATAGCAAATAATTGAATAGAGTTTGGTATGAGTATATAAGCACTATATAAGTTATATATACTCAACATGAGTGTATACGAACTACACAAGTCGATAACTCAAGAATACATGAGCATATATAAACTACATAAGTCTCATATACTCATATGAATATATTAACTACACAAGTTAAACATATTCAAAGATATGTGAGTACACATAAACTACACAAGTTATGTTATACTCACATATAAGTGTATATAGACTACACAAGTCATATATACACACTTGAATATACTAACTACATAAGTTATATATATTCAAGAATATGAGCATATATAAACTACATAAGTTATATATACTCACATGAATATATTAACTACACAAGTTAAATATATTCAAGGATATGAGTATATACTAACTACACAAGTTATATATATACTCATATGAATATATTAACTACACAAGTTAAATACATTCAAGAATATATGAACTACACAAGTCTCATATACTCATATGAATAAATTAACTATGCAAGTTAAATATATTCAAAGGACATGTTTCAAAGTAAAGATCCCAATTGTATATGGACAAGGAAATATGGATCAATACTAATGAAACCACAAAACATAGTGTGAACTCCCTAAATGTGTGCATACACAAATGTGTAATAAGAACATATGCACATATTCAAGTTAGACTTTTGGTGAATTCATCCTATATTTTGGATCCGAGGAATGCAACAATATATAGAAATATAATGTAGAATGCATACCTCTTTGATTTTCCTTTATATCCAAGCTGAGACTAAACAATAGATATATCAATAAGAGTGTTAGTTCAAAATAGATTTGTCATTAATAACCAAAACTCCATTAACACATAATGGCGGTCTAGATTCTTCAATCTCCCTTTTGGTGATTGATGACAAATCCTTGATCAATAACAATATTTGGATATAAATCATCATAAGATAGGAATTTAAGCTATTTAACTATATCCATGCATGTCACTAAGCAATTTGAAACTTCAAGCGTTATGCATATGAGAATGACATGCATGAAAAGGTGAAAATACAAGAGAGAATCCAGATATGTTGCATTGATCATATAAATATTCTCCCCCTTTTGGCATTAAACACCAAAAAATCCAAAACAAATTCAAGCCAATAAAGATGTTGCAAAAGAAAGAGCTTGGCAATTGAACTCATTTTATTTTGACCATAGCGTTCTCCCCCTTTTGAGACCGCAAAACATTTCCACAAACTCCTCTTTTATGGCTGAAAAGAGTAAAACACTTGAAACGAGTTATATTGGAGTTTAACTAAAGGAGATGATATTTGGAACACATGCTCATCCACTTGAAATTTTTCAATAAACATTTTATGAAAGACCAAGCTGATACCAATTGAAAAATATTCTCTCCCTTTTGGCATGAAATCATAATGAGCATATGAAAGTGCATGGAAGCAAACTCCGAAAAATCTGAAATAAATCATGGAGCTAGCCCTTGAAGATACACACACTTTTAATTTTGGAAGGCTTAACCAAATGTCAACCATTTTGAAGTTGTGAAAATCACAAAGTTTCAGAAATCTAAAAATTTTAGGTTTTTCAGATTTTGACATTCCATTTAAGCTTCGAAAGATAGCTGAAAAATATGCTAAAACAGTCCTAATAAATCTGAGAAAATTTATCATAGAAGATCAACTATAGAGGACAAAAAGTCATCATTATGTCTTCCTCAGATTGTGAATCCATTTGGAGATACAAAATTCAAAAATCAGCTCAAAACAATGCAGAATTCTGAAATTTCAGCATTTGGACAAAGAGAGAAAAAGTCAAAACTTTTTCAAATCAAGTCGAAAAGATTTGAAATTCTTCATAAATTAACTTTATACTCCTAGGAATCTTTTCCAAAAAGAATTTTCGAAAAAGGAGTCTCCATTTAAAAGATATGTCAAATTTTGCATTGAAGGCATGAATTTTGCTTAACGAGAGGAGAAAGGTAAAACCTTTTCAAACGAGGTCCAAATTCTTTGAAAATATCCAGATTTGAACTTTGGAGTATTTAAAAAGTTTTCCAAAAAGAATTTTTAAAAAATGAACTTTCTTTCAAAAGATATGGCAAAATGCACTTTGTAGGCACAAGAGAATGAATTTGCATTAAAGATTCAAAATGCAAACTACTTTGAATTCCATGGAATTTTTCACTTCCTTGGCCTTGTATGAGTTATAAATACTATTTCAAGCCAAGATACACAAAGAAATCTGGCTCAAATAGCGAAACTCACTATATGCAAGAACATGTCATTTTGGGTAAAAGCTTGTTTTTCGGTGAACTTCAAAATGATATAACTTTTCAACGGTTGGTCTTTTGTAAAAACTTTGAACTAGAGAAAAGTTTGAAATGACCAACCCTTCGAGTTTGGTATTGACAACTTTTTCAAAAACTCAATAGATTTTGATTCATGGAAATATGTCGTTTAAATCAAAAACAAGATCACACAAGATCATTTTGAGGTCAAATTTGCTATTTGTTTTCTAAAATAGGAAATTTTTACTTCAAAAGCATTTGAAAGCATTTAAAATACATATTTAAGTACTCTTGTCTAGTTTTTCATAAATTTGAATATTTTAAGCAAGATTTTTGACTTTTGACCAAAGAGGCTCTTTAAAAAGCTAAACTTGCATATCATTAACAATGTCACTCCAAGAATACCAAATGAAGCAAATGAGAATTAAAACATGCATTCACAAGATCCGTAACCATTTTGGATAAAATGCAAATTAGTTTTCCCATATAAGAGTTTACCCATTTTAAACAAAGACTAAAACGTTTTTCATTTTGCTAAGAAAACTCCTTTTAGGAAAAACTCCCCTTACACAAAGGTTGCTCTTGAAGATACTCCTTTGACACACAAAGGTTTTCTTCGTCCAATCTTTTCTTTGCTTTTGATACACAAAAGCTTTCTTCATCCAATCCATATCTCCCTCTTTGTCATCTTTTTGAAATATATCCATTCAAAATTCATAATGACTTCATCCTCTTCCATTTGATCCTTAATTTGCATCCAAAATCTCTCTTTGATATTAAGCACAAAAACATTCTCCCCAATGTCTTTATATCTCTATGAAGATTATACTTGAAAGATAGTCCTTGAACTTCAGCTTGTTGATACCATGAGTCGACGATACTTGTTGGTAATACATGTAGATACCACTTGTAAATAATACTCGTAAATACCACTTGTAAATCCACATGTTGATACCACTTGTAGAGAACATGCGTCGACAAAACTTGAAATCTCAAGGTGCTTGAACTTCTTTTGCAAAGATGTTTAAAGAAAGCATCCAAAGAAAAGAGAGAAAGAGAGAATCCACTTGAGAGAAAAGATGATACCAATAATAATTAATTCCCTTTGTAGACACTTGGAGAGATACCATTTTTTTAAAAAAAATATCATATATCGGAGGTATCAGAGAGAGCTTGGTTTGAAAAGATTTGATCGGCAAGGAATGAAAAGGATATCACTTGTAAGTGGGTACAAGAAAGATACCACTTTGAAGGATATCACAAGAGGATAAGATGATATCAATTGAGAGAATACCACTTGTAACGACAAGATGATATCACTTGAAGAATACCACTTGTAAAAACAAGTAATATGAATTCCATGCTAAGGTCAAGGTGATCAAAAGGTGCTACCACTTGAATGATAAACATATCACAATGCGATCAAAATGACATATGGAGTCAACAAAGTATATGAGGGTAGCTTGCAAGGATAACAAGGATCAACTTGACTTGAGGGAGGCAGCCAAAAAGGATTTAGAACTGAATTGAATCTTGCCGATGTCAAGATGATTATAAGAAGCTACTATTGAAAAGAATACCACTTGAATAATTGCATTTGCAATCAAGGACAAATAGTAGTGAGTAGCTTGCAAGGATTGCAATATACATCTTGACTTGAGGGAGCAAGGAGTGGCGCAAAGAATTGAAATCGACAAATATGATCAAATCAGCCAAAATCTCTGTGTCCGGTCAGATCAAGGCAAATTCACTGTTAGACTGGGACACGCCTGTCGATCGGAATGAATGATGGCTGATCAAGACCTGATCAAACCGACAGAATTCCAGATCTGAAAATGGGAGAAAAGATGGATTTGTTGTACATTGCTCCAAATTGTCACACAAACATCCAAATAAAGATATTTGGAGCATTTCCAACTAATATAGACTTTAGAAATCCAACTTTCAAATAGTTTTTATAAATTAAGCTTTAGTTTTTGCAATTGAAATAGTATTTTCTATACATTTCACAAAAGAGCCAAATTGAGCAAACAAAGATATTTTGAGCATCCAATTGTATGTATGAGTCATGAATACCATTATGGACCTATTCATGTGAATAATTTTGGCTCATATGGCGAAACTCACTTAAGTGCTAGAAAGTGACCACTTAGGTCAAACTAGGATTTTGGACGAGTTTCGAAATCAAATAACTTTTGATGAGTTGGTCTTTTGGAAATCTTTTGAATACAAAAAATGTTTAGAATTGCCAACTCTAGGATTTTCATTTTGGGACAATTGTCAAATTCCTTTTAGAATAGATTTTACACAAAAATCTAGTTTTGGTCAAAAACATGATTCTAAGATCTAGAATTTTGGCTAGAAACTCATTTTCATTTAAAATAGGTTTTTCTTAAACCAAAACCTTTGCAAAACATTTGAATAGTATTTTTATACATTTTGCAACTAGTTTTTCAAAGGATACACTAATAATTTCAAGATTTTGACTTTTGGCTAAATGGCTCAATTTTCAAAAACAATACTAACACTTAATTTATTTGGGCACACATAGGGATGTGGTGTACATGGTTATGATTTAGCACTCCCCCTTAATGTGCCACTTCTATCTTACTCAAGATTTCAAGAAACAAGATTTAGCACAAGAGCAAGAACAACCCTTTTAAGATTTTTATATGAATGCAACCTACACAAGGCATAAGGGCTAGATACTTCAATGTAAATACTTGTTACCGAGATGGCATTGGTTTATGATATGAATTGATCTTCCTCAAGCTTGGCTCTATATTTTGCATATGATGGAATCCACCTTTTTATGAGTGAGCCAAACCTCCAATGCTTCTCCAAGTACCTATTTAACATTTAAGCACCTTTTGGTACCCACACTCGGTTGGGTCCTTGAATGTTAGTCACAATAGATTTGGGCACCCAAATAGCCCTAACAATAAGTTTTGGTGAACTAACCATTCTAGCAAACACATTGCCATACTTATCATTCCTAAGCAAATAATCATTATTATAAATAGTTGGCTTAGGAGTGATACCTTTGGGACATTCCTTACTAAAATGTCCTTTCTCCCGGCAATTGTAGCAAGTAGGGCTTTTGCTTCCCTTTGATGTCTTCTTATCTTGCTCAATTCCGGTTTGCCTCTTCTTTGATGACATTGACTTGTCATCCATTTGTTTTGGGCATACCGAGGCAATGTGACCATTCTTCTTACATCCAAAGCACTTGACATTTTTGAATTGTCTTCCATTTTGCTTTGGGATGTTCTTCATCTTCTTCTTGGTGACGAAACCAAGTCCTCCCTTGTCATTTTCCTTATTAGGGCACACGGAGTAAATGTGACCCTTCTCATGACAATTAAGGCACTTAATATTCTTCGTGTGTCTTGCATTGTGCCTCATCTTGCTATTTTCCTTCTTTTTCTTGGGAGTAAATCCAATGCCACTCTTATCTTGTAAGCATATTTGCTTGCTCAATATTTCATCGAGAGTAGCCTTCCCTTTATAGCTTCTATCCAAGTCATTTTTCAAACTTGAGACTTGGGCCTTGAGTTTTTTTGTTTTCCTCTACAAGGTTAGTCTCAACAAGTATAGAGGAAATAGGTACATCTGATTTTGAGCAACAAGGCATATCAATTAAATCATCACAAGAAGTGGATACATTAATTTTAGATGAATTGCAAGGAGTAGGAGCAATACAAGGCAAATCATCTAATAGATCACATGTAATTCCTATATCCACTTTAGAGCTAGTATAACTTTTAAGAAGGAGGGTTTCATGTTCATTTTTTAAAACATCATAATTTTCTTGAAGCAAGTTAAATTCTTTCTTCAAAGCTTTGAATTTTGAAACCTCCTTTCCCATAAAAACATTTTGCTCTTCTAGCATATCAATCAACTCATCATATGAAGGCTCATCATTATCATCATCATCATTTACCTTCTTTTTACCTTTTGCCATAAAGCAATGAGGCGATGTTGATGGAGTTGAGGATTCATCATCGTCGGAGCTAGAGGTTGAGCATTCTTCTCCCGACGTCCATTCTTCTATGCAATCATCACTAGTGGAAGTGGACCTTTCATAATATTCTTGAAGATGGGTCCACATCTCATGAACATTCTTGAGATTGCATATGGCATCAAATACATCTACACTCAAAGCACTAAATAAGGCGTTAATTGCTTGAGCGTTGAGATGTAAGCATTTCTCTTCCTCTTTGTTGGAGCAAATTGATCCAATGGAGGAGAAAAGCTAACATCTACAATCCGCCATATATTTAGGCCCATGGCCTTAAAATAACATGACATGCGGATTTTCCAATGAGCATAATTTGTGCCAACAAATAGAGGTGCTTCACCAAGGTGCACTAAATCTCTAGTCGCCATCCTTTACTCTCTAGACGGTTAAGTCTAATAAATGAGAGACCAAGCTCTGATACCACTTGTAAGATCGAGGAGGCCGACTAGAGGGGGTGAATAGGCGTTTTAAAAACTCTTTGGCTAAAACCGATTTCTAATGCGAAGCTAATACAAATACGGTTTTGCACAATTAAAGCCTAAATCAACTAGGTTCACCTAAGTGCACCAACAATACAAGTCTAATGATAAGAGTAACAATTAAGCATATGACTTGTAATCAATTCAATTAGCAATATGAATAGCACAAAGCAAGCAAGCATTCATACACAATAAATAAGCAATTTAATACAAGGAATATAAATTGCAATATGTAAATCACAAGAATGCAAACCACAATTGACACGGCGATGTTTTACTGTGGTGATCGGAGACTTGCTTGGTCTCCCTAATCCACGCTTGAGGTAAGCCCAAACTAATTGGACCAGCTCCACGAATTAAGCCAAACACCTCGATTCCACTTGGGTTGTTTCTTTCCTCCACTCCGAGATGGCGACCACCACGCCACTCACAAACCGCCTGTCTTCTCACAATCTTCTTTGAGAAGCTCACAGCGCACGACGCCCACACGCCGCCTAGGTGTCGGCAAACACCAAGAGTAACAAGACTCTAACTCTCACTTGAACCAATCAAGTGTCAAAGCTCTATGGATACGAAATCCACAACCTAAGGTAACACATGCACTTAGGGTTTGCTCTCTAACCTCACTAAGTGCAACACATGCACAAAAGAGTATGAGAGGCTTGCACTAGCTCAATAGAACTCAAGGGGCACCAAAGAACTCTCCCTCACACGGCCAAGGTGGGTATTTATAGCCCACACACAAAAACTAGCTGCTGGGAGAAGTTTGTCAAAACTCACCGAGGTCGGACTAACCGCAGTAAAGCCCGGCCAGTCCGCACCCTCCAACGGTCGAAAACTAGCCGTTGGGGCACGGCCGGTCGACCGCAGTAAAAGCCCGGCCAGACCGCTTCCGCCGGGCTCGACCGCTAAACACGCCGGTCGAGACCGCCAGCAATTTTCCAAAAGTCGCTCGAAAGCTGACCGGTCGATGACCAGCATAGGCGGCCAGTCCAAGACTCATAATCGCGTCGACCGCAGTATATGGGCGGTTAGACCTTGCTTTCAACCGCGGTCAGTCCGCACCTGAATTTCAGCACAGCGACACTCGAAAAACGGTCATAACTTTTGACTCGATGTCGAATTGAGTGATCTTGGACTCTATGGAAAGCTTATTCAGAGGGCTACACAACCCTCCTATTTGATTTGATCTCAAACACATTTTGATCAAATCAAAAGCACAACTCCAAAGAGCCACTACCTTGGTCTAAGTCCAAACAAATAGCAACAAGCAATCTTAGACCATGCCAAAGGAAAATGCATGAATCCCAACAATTTGCAAAACACATTTGCAAACTTAGATCATGCCACAAGGAGTAGGTACATGGACTTCAACCATTTGCAAAGCACATTTGCAAAGTATAGTCTCATGCTACAAGGATTATCCACGAGCCACAACTATTTGCAAAACACATTCGCAAATATCGGCAACATGTTAAGGTGAGCTAGAGCAAACACAATGAGCTATCAACACATGACTAACTCAAGCTACTAGTCAAAGACCCCTCTTAATAGTACGGCAACCTATACTAGCAATCCGGTCTCCCAACCAAACACCGAGACCGTAAAAGACTAGGAACACATCCTTAGCCCTAGCTAGTCATACCTTTGCCTTGCGCAAACACTTGAAGCTTGATGACGACATCCTCACTTCAAGTCCGGTTCTTGACTTGATATGCATCAACTCATGATGCATCCTTCATTTGACCTTCATCAACACATGATGAAACTTTACTTCGGGATCTTGACTTGATGCTCATCAACACATGATGATATCTTCCATCCCGAGTCTTGATATGTATCAACACATGATGCACTCTTCACTTGACATCCATCAACTCATGATGGGTCTTCACTTGACTTGATGATCAACACATGATCATCTCTTCTTGACTTGATGACTATCAACACATGATGTCATCCCAAGTCATCAACCACCGGAACATAACCTATTCATCCAACTCATGGAAAATGTTAGTTCCACGATATGATTATCATTAATTACCACAACATACCATTAACTCATAATGGCGGACAAGATACCACAATCTTTCCCTCATTGGTAATTGATGATAACCACTTCAATAGCAAATAATTAAATAGAGTTTGGTATGAGTATATAAGCACTATATAAGTTATATATACTCAACATGAGTGTATACGAACTACACAAGTCAGATAACTCAAGAATACATGAGCATATATAAACTACATAAGTCTCATATACTCATATGAATATATTAACTACACAAGTTAAACATATTCAAAGATATGTGAGTACACATAAACTACACAAGTTATGTTATACTCACATATAAGTGTATATAGACTACACAAGTCATATATACACACTTGAATATACTAACTACATAAGTTATATATATTCAAGAATATGAGCATATATAAACTACATAAGTTATATATACTCACATGAATATATTAACTACACAAGTTAAATATATTCAAGGATATGAGTATATACTTAACTACACAAGTTATATATATACTCATATGAATATATTAACTACACAAGTTAAATACATTCAAGAATATATGAACTACACAAGTCTCATATACTCATATGAATAAATTAACTATGCAAGTTAAATATATTCAAAGGACATGTTTCAAAGTAAAGATCCCAATTGTATATGGACAAGGAAATATGGATCAATACTAATGAAACCACAAAACATAGTGTGAACTCCCCCTAAATGTGTGCATACACAAATGTGTAATAAGAACATATGCACATATTCAAGTTAGACTTTTGGTGGAATTCATCCTATATTTTGGATCCGAGGAATGCAACAATATATAGAAATATAATGTAGAATGCATACCTCTTTGATTTTCCTTTTATATCCAAGCTGAGACTAAACAATAGATATATCAATAAGAGTGTTAGTCTCAAAAATAGATTTGTCATTAATAACCAAAACTCCATTAACACATAATGGCGGGTCTAGATTCTTCAGCCTCGCGCCGTCCCCCATACTTTTTTTAGATAGGCCTCCGGGGAGCCCTAACTCGAAATGTTTATGGAGGGAGGCGAGCCTGCGCCGCCCCCCATCCTTTTTTAGGTAGGGCTCCGGGGAGCCCTAACTCGACATGTTTGCGAGGGGGAGGCGGAGCCTCGCGCCGTCCCCCATCCTTTTATTTAGATAGGGCTCCGGGGAGCCCTAACTTGATTTTTATGGGGGGAGGCGGGCCTCGCACTGCCCCTCCATACTTTTTAGGTAGGGCTCCGGGAGCCCTAACTCGAAATGTTTATGAGGAGAGGCGAGCCTCGCGCCGCCCCCCCATACTTTTTAGGTAGGGCTCGGGAGCCCTAACTCGACATGTTTATGAGGGAGGCGAGACTCGCGCCGCCCCCATCCTTTTATTTAGATAGGGCTCCGGGAGCCCTAACTTGATTTTTATGGGAGGCGAGCCTCACACCGCCCCCATACTTTTTAGATAGGCTCCGGGAGCCCTAACTATAAATGTTTATGGGGGAGGCGAGCCTCGCCCGCCCCCATCCTTTTTAGGTAGGGCTCGGGAGCCCTAACTCGACATGTTTATTGAGGGAGGCGAGCCTCGCGCCGCCCCCATCCTTTTATTTAGATAGGGCCCGGGAGCCCTAACTTGATTTTTATGGGAGGCGAGCCTCGCACGCCCCCATACTTTTTAGGTAGGGCTCGGGAGCCCTAACTCGAATG
Source organism: Phyllostachys edulis (assembly GCA_036346405.1). Taxonomy (NCBI): domain Eukaryota; kingdom Viridiplantae; phylum Streptophyta; class Magnoliopsida; order Poales; family Poaceae; genus Phyllostachys; species Phyllostachys edulis. Next base: position 78,103,966 of record CM070549.1, on the reverse strand, counting down.
TTTATGAGGGGACGCGAGCCTCGCCCGCCCCCATCCTTTTATTTAGATAGGGCTCCTGTAGCCCTAACTTGATTTTTTATGGGGGAGGCGAGCCTCGCGCCGCCCCCATACTTTTTAGGTAGGGCTCCGGAGCCCTAACTCAAATGTTTATGGGGGGAGGCGAGCCTCGCGCCCCCCCATACTTTTTAGGTAGGGCTCGGGAGCCCTAACTCGACATGTTTGCAGGGAGGCGGAGCCTCGCACCGCCCCCATCCTTTTTAGATAGGGCTCCTGGAGCCCTAACTTGATTTTTTATGAGGGGAGGCGGTGTGCACCGGCCATGGGCCTCACACGACTTGGTTTAGACACTCGGGCCTGGGGGCCTCGGTGTGCACGGGCCATGGGCCTCATGGTGACTTGGTTTAGACACTCGGGCCATGGGGCCTCGGTGTGCACCGGCCATGGGCCTTGCAGCTATGACTTGGTTTAGACACTCGGGCCATGGGCCTTTGGTGCACCGGCCATGGGCCTCACATGATGACTTGGTTTAGACACTCTGGCCATGTGGCCTCGGTGGGCACCGGGGCCATGGGCCTCACAGGTGACTTGGTTTAGACACTCGGGGCATGGGGGCCTCGGTGTGCAGGCACCGGCCATGGGCCTCAAGGCAGTGACTTGGTTTAGACACTCGGGCCATGTGGGCCTCGCAGGCACCGGCCATGGGCCTCACAGTGACTTGGTTTAGACACTCGGGCCCTGAGGGCCCTGGGCACCGGCCATGGGCCTCACAGATGACTTGGTTTAGACACTGGGGCCATGGGGCCTCGGTGTGCACTGGCCATGGGCCTCAACATGTGACTTGTTTAGACACTCGGGCACCATGGGGGCCTCGGTGTGCACCGGCCATGGGCCTCCCGTGGTGACTTGTTTAGACACTCGGACCATGGGGCCTTTGCACCGGCCATGGGCCTCACATGGTGACTTGGTTTAGACACTTTGACCATGGGGCCTCGGTGGCACCAGTGCCATGGGCCTCACATGCAGTGACTTGGTTTAGACACTGGGCCATGGGGGCCTCGGTGCACCGGGGCCATGGGCCTCTGCAGTGACTTGGTTTAGACACTCGGGCCATGGGGCCTTTGTGCACCGGGCCATGGGCCTCACATGCATGACTTGGTTTAGACACTCGGGCATGGGGCCTCGGTGTGCACCGGCCATGGGCCTCATGCAGTGACTTGGTTTAGACACTGGTCTGCTGGGCCTTTGTGTGCACCGGCCATGGGCCCCACGCGTGACTTGGTTTAGACACTCTGGGCCCATGGGGGGCCTCGGTGGCACCGGCCATGGGCCTCACAAGGTGACTTGGTTTAGACACTTGACCATGGGCCTCGGTGCACCGGCCATGGGCCTCAAGCAGGTGACTTGGTTTAGACACTCTGCCAAGTTAGCAAAACGTCATGGGCGCGCTTATATTTACTGAGTCGGTTACAACAAAATGCCTATACATGCCCTTACTTGCCAACGGCATGGGGTTCTTCACGGTGCAACCGGTTGTACGCGATGGCTAAGGGTAGAACTTTCGGAGGGTCTTGATGTTCCAGGTGTGACCGAGCTGGTCTCCCTCCGGCGTTGCGATGGGGAAAGTGCCTACCCGTGTCACACCCGTGACAATATACGGGCCTTCCCACTTGGAGTCAAGCTTGCCGAGTGCCGCTTGGTTCGTGGCGCGCTTGAGGACTAGGTCACCCAGGGCGATGTGGCGGCTTCGGATCTTCCTATTGTATGCCCTGGCGACCCCTTCGCTGTACCTTTGCATGGTTGAGACAGCTTGCACTCGTTGCTCTTCGAGGAGGTCAATGGAGAGCTCCCGCTCCTCCGGGTTCCCCTGGGCTGTGGCTCGATACGAACCGGCGGCGAACTCTGCCGGTGTCATGGCCTCATCGCCGAAGAGCAGCTTGAACGGGGAGAATCCTGTGGCTCTGGTTGGCGATGTACGCAGTGACCATAGGGCTTTCTGCAACTCTTCGGGCCACAGGCCTCTAGGAAGGCCTACGAGGCATTTCTTCAATCCCTCGAGGAGGTTGCCGCTGGCTCGCTCGACCGCCTCCGTTAGTCTCTGGGTGTCCGACCGAGGCGGCGCATTTTTATGCCCAAGTTGGTGCGTAATCGCCGAAAGTGGTCGGAGTCAAACTGTGTTCCATTGTCGGTGATCGTCTCGCAGACGCCGCATCGCAATGATGTTTTTCAAGCAAACCACCGGTCAGCCGCCGCGTGATCTTGGCGATCGCTCCGCCTCCACCCATCTCGAGAAGTACTTATGGCGCATTTAACGCAAACCGGGTTTCGGCCGGAGGTAGGGGCCGATGATGTCCAACCCCGCCACGAACGCCACACCGGGCAGAAGGGTCAAAGGAGCGCCGTGCCTTGGGGTTCCGACCGCCCATCGACACCCACTCGCATCGCCGACAAGGTCCTGGCGTTTCGGAGGGCCGCGGCACAAGAGAATCCTTGGCGAAATGTCTTCGCTACCAGTCGCGAGGTGCTCGTGTGAGGCGACAGCCTTCATGGATATCTCGAGGAGCGATTGGCCTCCTCGCGGATACGCAGCGGCAGAAGGGTGTGCAGACGCCTCCTTTGTATAGTGCTCCCGAGATCATGTAGTAGTTCCTTGTCTTGGCAATGCAAGGCGCTTTAACTTCGGCCGTCCTCCCGCTTTTGCCTGGCGAGGTAGTTGATGATAGCGTTCCTCCGCCTCCGCCGGTGTTGGGCTCGCCAGATCGAGGGCCAAGACCAGCGCCATTGCCTTCCAATTCAAAGAAGACCTTGGGTCTCCCATGAGCGGACTTATGCTTTCGGCGGAGTTTCTTGCGTCCCGGCGAGCAACTTATGCTTCCGGAACCCTTGCGTCTCCCATGAGCGGACGGTTTTGAGAGTATTGTAAAGACCTCCGCAGAGGTCCTCACCGGCGCTGCTATCTTTGCGAGCTTGTCTGCTGCTTCATTGTTACCCCGGGGGATCGCTTGGACGGTGATGCCGAGGAAGTCCTTTGCTGCTTCGCGCACCGCAGCCAGGTAGCGGTTCATCTCGGGGCATCTTGCCACGAATGTCTTGTCGAAGTGCCTCGCGACCAGACGGAGTCGCTCTTGATGAGGATGCGCTTCGCCCGAGGGCCTTTGCTTTGCGGAGACCCAAAGAACAAAGGACTCGTACTCGGAGGCGTTGTTCGTGGTGGGGAAGTCGAGGCGGCGCATGCGATGCGGCTCGTCCGTCCGGGAAACCAATATGGCGGCGGCCCGCCCCATGGGTGCACCATGACCCGTCTGTACATTGTCCATAACGCTCGATCATGGGCGCGCAGGTTCTTTATGTGGAGTCCATTCGCAACGAAGTCTACGAGGATTGCGACTTGATGGCCGTTTTGCGCGAAGAAATATCAAAGGCGCCACTCGCCGCCCATTTGCCTATCCGCCCGAGGCGTTTTTATTATGCAAAGATCGCTAGCGGTAGGATGTCTAGACCGTGATGGGGTGCGCCAGGAAGTAATGCCGCAGCTTTCTCGAGGCCATAAGTAAGGCCTAGGCAAGCTTCTCGAGCTCGGTGTAGCGTGTTTTGGCTCCTCAGAGGGCCTCCGACACGTAATATACAGTATACCGACAACAAGGCCTCGACGAGCACCGCTACCGACCGATGAGGGCGCGGCGGCGATGTAAAGAATAGCTCGGATCCTCGCCCGGACCGGTGAGGCTCGGCAGCTCTGAGGTAGGATTTGAGGTCTTCGGCTTTCGCACTCGGTACGTCTAACGGAACGGCCTGCGTGCCGGAGGGTTCTCAAGAATGGCGGCGCCCTTTCGCAAAGCGACAAGAAGCGGCTAAGGCGCGCGATGCGCCACCAATTTCGCACCTCGCGGGCATTATGCGGGGCTTCATTTCAGATAGCCCTCGATTTTCTCCGGTTGGCTTCGATTCCCCTCGTAAACGAGGAAACCAAGGAGCTTTCCGCGCTTTACGCCGAACGCGCACTTTTCTGGGTTGAGCTTTATGCCCTCCGCCCGGAGGTTGGCGAAAGTTTCGTGGAGGTCTTTGGCGTGCGTCCCTGCGAGTTTGCTCTTGATGACTATGTCGTCGACGTACGCTTCCACGTTACGCCCGAGTTGGTTAGCCAAGACCTTCGCAATAAGGCGGGCGAACGTGGCGCCCGCGTTCTTCAGGCCGAAAGGCATGCGCTTGTAGAAGTACGTTCCGAAAGGAGTGATGAAGGCGGTCTTGGGCTCGTCCTCCTCCGCCATGTGCACTTGGTGGTAGCCGGAGTAGGCGTCGAGGAAGCTCATGAGCTCGCAGCCCGAGGTAGCATCCACCAGCTGATCAATGCGAGGCAAGGGGAAATCGTCCTTGGGGCACGCCTTGTTAAGGTCGGTGAAGTCAACGCACATGCGCCACTGGCCCGTCTCTTTCTTGACGAGGACAGGGTTTGCTAGCCACTCGGAGTACTTTACTTCGCGAATTACCCCCCCTTTTATCAGCTTTTGGATCTCCTTCTTGGCAGCTTGTAAACGGTCCGCCAACATGCGCCGCAGCTTTTGTTTCTTGGGTACCGCGTCGCTACGAAGGGCTAGCTTATGTTCGATTGTTGTTCTTGCTACACCCGGAAGGTCCTCGGGCCCCCAAGCGAAGGCGTCTTCGTTGTTGCGGAGCACCTCGAGGATTGCGTCGTGTGCTTCCTCGTCAAGGTTCGCGCCGAGGGCGACCGTCTTCTTCGGTGAGTTGTCTCACGGAACCCTTCTGAGCCGGCCCTGTGGTTTGTGCTTGGCGCCCACCTCGGCAAGGTGGGGCAACGTGATCCCGCCTGCCCCACGGCGGCGACGTGCTTGGGCCGATAGTACTTCTAGTTCAATATTTCGGCGAGGTCTCGATCTCCTCGCCGCGTGATGATACTGCCGGGCGGGAGCTTCATGCACAAGTAATTGTGGTGGGTTACCGCTACCAAGGTGTTGATGCGGTCTGCCGAGGATTGCGCTTGTCTCGTAGGTCATTTGAACCACATCGAAGGTGACCACCTCGGTCCTCGGCGCGGTCGTCACCAAGGTGATCGCGAGGTTGATCTCGCCCAAGGCGTGGACCGGGTTCCTCCGGCCTTGCGGGGATGCCCGTGAAGTCAAGCGATCACGAGGATCATCATCTTGTCGAAGGCGTCTACGAAGAGGAGGTCTGCCGAGCTCCCTCCGTCGACGAGGACGCGTCTTACCTCGAAGTCCGCGATGTTGGCGGAGATAACGAGGGGGTCTTGGTGAGGGAAATACACGCCGCAGCATCCTCGTGTCCGAAGGATATGGGCACCTCTGAGTAGCGTGGTGGGCTTGAGGCGGGTATGTTGCCATGTGGTGGATTTGGCGCGATGCCCGCTCTGTTTTTTCAAGGACATGCCGAGCGAGGATCCCCGGTGATCATGTTGATGACCGATGGTGCTCGGCGCGACCTCCTTCTATGCGGGTCTCGGCCAGGCGCTGAGTTGATTGTCGGCCGCTCTCTTATTGTCGAGTCACCGGTTGATCGCGCGCATGTAATCTTGCATGGCGGCGATGGTGCGACATTCGCCGGTTGAGCGCGCTCCTCGCCGTGGAGGTCGCAAAATTTCGGCGAAGGTTCGGCGATTGTCGATCGACGATCGGTGTTGCGGCCGCGTCATCGCCATGCCCCGCTTCCACCGCCCCCTTGTCTTCCCCATCATTGCGACGCCCGCTTCACGTGGTAGACGCCCGACTTTTTGCTTGTAGTCATTATGCGGCTTGCCGTGTCCTGCCGGGGTGGTGTTGATGCTTCCTTCAGAGTGGCGGTGTTTGCGGCAGCCATTAGGGCACCTCTCCGGCGCTATCTTCTTCCGCCGGCGCATTCTCCATTTTGTCAAGAGTTCATATCGTCTGCGTGCGGGTTTGCGGGCCAATCTTTCGAAGCGCCCGCTCGCGAGGCCGCACGTAGTCTGCGTTGATGATGGTCGCTTGCTGACGCCTTGCACTGCACTTGACCTCTGCGAACTTTCGAAAAAAAGCGCGGAGGGTCTCATTCGGTGCTTGCTTCACGGCGAACAGTGCCCGCGCCTTTTGGCTCCATGTAGTTTCCACGAAGTTGTTGCGGAGGAGATCTTGAGCTGCTCCCATGCGTAGATGGAGCGGGATGTATGGTGAAGAACCAAGTTAGCGCGACGCCCTTGAGCGAGGGTGATGCTCTTCGCTTAGTAGTGTCGTCTCCTCCGTTGCCTCGATGGTCGCCTCAGACACCCGAGGAATTGCGAGGATCCGAGTTCCTTCAAAGGGCGCGACCTCCCAGATCTTGAACCCCGGTGTATCTGCCGCCACCCGGCTCTCGGCGAGGAGCTCGGGTCGCCGAGCACCGGGCGTGGTCTCGAGCTGCTCCCGCTTCTGCGGCATTTGCTCTGAGCGGGGCGGAAGGGGCGCGGTCGCGGTGGCGCCTCCGCCTGCTCTGCTGGAGTTGCTTTGGCGGGCCCGCGAGGGTTGTCTCTGGCGGCTGCCAAGGTCCGCCACTTCGGCGGGAGGGCCTCCAGCTCGGCTGGAGCGTCCTCAGATGATCCTTGGCCGGCGCCCCTGCGCTGAGTTGTTTGCTTCTCCTCCGGCTTGGGCGGGGGTGTAGCCGCCACTGGTGGCTCTGCGGGTGTTGGTGCCGCCCTCACACGGCCGCTTTGGATGTCGAGGTCCTGGTCCGCCCTTGTCCGGGGGGCCATCCTTGGTTTAGTGCTTCGCGGCTTGCCTGCCGAACCCCACGGACGGCGCCAACTGTCGTAGTTGAAAGACTAGACAAGAATAAAGGGACCCTCCTGCACTGCAGGGGTCCTCAAGATAAGGGACTCGGTGTAAACCAAAGGACTTGTATTGCAGACCTTTCCTTTCTTTGTTTCCAAAAGCCCCCCCCTATGGGGGGAGAGTGGCTATTTATAGCCTTTTTACAAGTACACCTGGGATTACAAGCCTGCCCCCCCTACAGGGCCTATGCTGGTAGGGGCTGCAGGGACTTTTCTAGACCTAGACCTAGCTCCCGACGTGTGGTAGACCAGCCTGGGCCTGGTCCACCTTGTCGGGTGCATCCGGGTCCAGGCACAGATGTTCTCCTGCTCCTCGGTCTCTGGCTCCTCCAGTTCTTGGCACCCTTCGGGAGCCCTCCGAAGTCTCCCAAGGCGCCGGGTTGCTTGGACCGCCTAGATGTTCGGCCTTCGAGCCTCCGGTAGCCTTCAGAGTCCTTCGGTAGCCTTCGAGTCCTTCGTAGCCTTCTTGAGTCCTCCGTAACCTTCGAGTCCTTCGTAGCCTTCGAAGCCTTCGGTAGCCTTTTGGTCAGCAAAGGCTGGGCCTTCGTCAGGTCGAGGGGGCCGTTGTGCCGCCCCTACGACAGGTATAATATAGGTCTAAAAGTGATGAGGGCATATGATTTTCTTTAGGAATGAGAGGGGGCAAAGTCATCTTTCCTCGTTCGAATTTCGAAAAAAACAAGAAAAATGCCATAATACTCGACGAATGATAAATGCTGCCTTTTTATGTTTGCAGTGGAAATTCACAAATTACAATCTTAAGAGTGGTATTACTAAAGTTAATTCCTGCTGGAAAGGCCCTTCAGCTGCGCTGGCCACATCACCCGAATTACTATGAGCCATCGGATGCGCAGCGGGCAGCCACGATGGAGCTCCTGCGCTTGGTCCGAACGGTGGCCTCGCTCGCCATGGCCGGGACACGCCCTCGCCGTGAAGCCGCTAGATGTGTCCTGCTCTTTCTTTTCGCGTCTCCTCTCTCGCTCTCGCCTCGCCGCCTCCCCCACCTGCTCTCTCCCCTGCCAGAAGGCCTCCTAGCCCACCCTCACCGCCTCCCCTCCGCCGGCTCCATCTCAAGGCCTCCCCTGCCCTCCCCTCGGCGCCCCCACCGCCTCCTCCGGTGCTCTCCTCTCCTCCATTGCCAAGACCGGCCACTTTTTTCTTCCAATCCTTCCGTCCCATGCCAGGCCCGCCTGGTCTTAGCTCAGTCCCTTGCCAAGAAAGGCCGCCTCTTGGCCCTCCCTCTTCCTCTCCCGCTCCGTCCCGCGTGTCACCGCTCCTTCCCTAGCTGCTTCCATCGCCGCCGCCTCCCGCTCCCTCCGGTTCCTTCCCTCCCGCTACAGATCCCTCCTTCCCTCTCTGTTCTCCGCCTCCCTCCCTCTTCCTCCCTCTCTCTCCCTCCCGCCCCCTCGGCCTCCCTACCCATTCCTTTTCTTCGTTTCCCCACTCATCCATTCATCCCCCTCGTGGTGCTTTGCTATGGCCGAATGGAGCTCCATGCCGCCTCCTCCCCGGCCTCCCCCCACTCCCGGCCGCCGCCTCCCTCTGGCACTACCGCCACCGCCACGCTTTTGGCCTCGCTCGACCCGCGCCGCCACTACTCGTCATACAGCATTTGCACCATCATGTCACTGCCCTTCGCTCTCAAGGTTGGTTGATGTCATGCGTGTTCTCTGTTGCTAATTGTGTTCCTATGTGTGCGCCACGATGTGGTGTTATGGGATGATTTTGTTGCTTTGTCTCGTGGTATGTGGTCGAGTTTGTCGTCCATTCATTGATCAAGTTCATCGATCCTTTCGTGGAACATGTTTGTTTGGGCAATGTATTATTGACTACCGATAGAACATAATTCATGATTCAAACAAAAATTGTCTTTGAGTATTAGTACATACCTTAGTGGGAGGGGGTTGTGGTTGGAAATTCTAACTAGCAGAGTTTTTCAGATTCAGGAGATAAGTGCATGCGTTGGGTATGAACATTGAGCAGTACAAGTGAAAATGAAGCTGAAATAAAATAATTATGCCCACGGTGCACAGGATCCCAAGTTCACCAACTTCATGCAGGTGAGTGAGTTCTTGATTTTGATTTCTAGCTGAGAACGTTGGTTTTTTTGGTTGGCCGAAGCTATACACACACACACACACACATGGGCAAAATCAACATACAGATATGTACTTTTACCCAGTCAAGGTAGTTTGGAATTGAGCAGGGCTCTAAGTTCACGATCTAAACTGGACAGATGATGGAATAAATTCAGTCGATGTAAAATTGTAGGTATAGATACTGTTCGAGGTTAGCTGTGTATGAAACTATGAATACATTTTCATGATTCCTGGGTCGAGCAATGCCTTCGTACCGAATGTTTTGCAATTTGGAACAATTAGTTTATGGTAAAGTTGTTTATGACAAAAACGAAAATGAAACTAGATAGTTATATGCATCAATCACCAATCGAACTAATTGACAAAGATACTTTCCAGCTCAATTGTAGCGCCCATGACTTGCTAATTCACCATATATAACTCAATTTCTCTAGATATGATGGAGGTGCAGCTAGATATATTATAACAATGCTTGATGATCAGTCTATCCATGTAATTCATTGGATCTTTGAGGTAGACAGACAATGGAATGCTTGGACATGTCCGAAGTATCCTTTCAGTCTGGGACACCTTGCTAATATAAACTATATGAACTTCATCCATGATGTTTTTTGTTGAACTTTTGAATCATTGCATCATGCTGAAATGGCTAATGGGGATGTCGGTTCCCTTGGACACCGAAACTGCATTGCTAGCTTCTTTTGTCATGAGAGTTTGTTGAGGCTACGGTCCATAGGTAGTTTATGAAGTTAACTATCATTTTTTTTTTGCTAACACCATTTGTATGTTAGATTGTTGCTACCCTCTTCTGCAGTTAGGTTAAATCAACATTACCAGCAGAAGAAGCAATTTTGAAGGTTTAAATTATTACTTATTATACCATGTAGTGTCAATGATGTAGTCTTATAACTTAATTTGTTTATGTCCCACACACAAAAAAGGGAAAAATTAAGGTTTAATGCCATAGGTTACAAATTTACAATACCTCTAGCTTTTATTTCATGTGCTACAGTTCCTAATCATAATATTCCTTATGTAGATCATCTTTCCCAGATCATTTTAAGGTGTGGCACCTATTATCATATGATTGTAATGTGACTGCAGGTTTTTAATCTAATGAACATTTGTTATATTTTCAATACTAGAATAACCACATTTGTGCTATCTTGAGTTTCATTTTGATCAAGAAATTAAAGAGATCAAAGAGGTTTGTAAACAACTTAATGCACATTACATTTTTAGGTATTGTTGGCTCTCTGTCTTAACAATTCGATTTTCGCTTTGCACAGAGTGTAAGCACGCTTGGTTAGGCTCATCCAAGGAGATGACAAAGCAAATTGCTTTCTCTGAAATCCTGAGCGACACTATACATTACAACCCAGGTACTTACTTTTAGCGATTGATTTAAGAGAAAATTATCTTGTGCTACCTCCTTAGTTCTCTAGCAATTCAGGTTTCAAACTGCCTAAACTCCATGTGAATTAATTTTTTTAGTATCTGTGCAATCATCAACAACAACCTTTTACAATTAAAACAAGGTAAAGATTCGTTACTATAACACCTCATCTTTAACTAGCGATATAAAAGAAGTGGATCCTATAAGTCCATAATCCTTGCTTTCTTGCTTTTTTTGCTATTGCAATTATAATTATAAGATACATTTGTGTAGCTCCTACATTGTTTTTTTTCACCCATTCAGATAGGTAACAAAGCTACACTACAGAGGTGCAAGGGTATAGCAAACTGTTATGTAGGACCTGCTTGCAAAAGGAACGAATAGAGGCGAAAATGTGTGCATTCTTACAAGCATAGTGCTTGATAGCTACAGAGGTTTCCAAGGCTAACAAAATCATCGCATCCTTTAATTTCGAGCTGTTCTGCTGGTTAACATAGAAAACTCCTAAACAAACCTGTGTATTTACTGTTACTTATACATATGCCTGTCATAGATTACACCATTCTTTGCTAAATTAAAATCAAATAGGCTCCCAACCCATTAACGCTATCATCTTATTAGTATCCCAGAAAGAGCTTATGCTTAACAGCTTGTGCTTTTGTCCACCCGTTCTACAAGTACTCTTATCAGTATTGTACATTACAACACCCATCTGAGCTAAGTTACTACTCCTGCAAACCCTATTTTGTAAATAGTTTCAGCTCACTTGTCCATCAGTAACTTCAATTTGTATATACATATACTTTCACTGCTTTCTTGGTCTGTTTTGTAAACGTACTGCTTCCTTGCTATGTTTTGTGAACGTTTACAGCTCACCTATGACCATGACTGACTGCAGTTTATATATACAGATCCTTTCATCACTCTCTTCCTCTTCATGTCGATACTGCAGATAATAGTTATTTTATTAGTTCAACAGATGCTACACTTAACTACATAGCTACACTACAAATTATATGATCTATTTAATATAACTCAATTTTCACTCACTAACATGCCATTACCGTCCGTGCCATATGGCACGGGTGATCTTCTAGTATCGTTAAAGCGGCAATATTTGGAGTGCCAAATACCTAATTTTGTCGTGTACTTCCAATTGGTGTTCCAAAGGTACAAACTACACAAAGAAAAATAATATCCAAACCCCCCAGTCGTCTGCAACTGGGCCAAATTTGTACGTGCCCAGATCCCAAACCCACATGCGGGCCTATCACCCAAAAGTCCTCTACTCCGTGGCCCAGCTACAGAAGAAAGAAACAGAAAAAAAACGTGGAAGGACACTCGAGGCTCCGGGAGGACAGGAAGAAGGGAAGGCCGCCGCCGCCGCCCGTCCCTCCCGCCGTCGCAGCCAGGAGAGGCCCGCCGTTGCTCCGCACTCCCGGTGCTGCCGGCTGCCCTCGATCTTCTGCCTCTTCACCCCGGCCCGGCGCCTCCACTCCTCACTCCTGTGCGGTCGGCCGCCGCAGGGACTCACTTCGGCCCGGCGTCGCTCCCCTACTCACTCCCACTCCAGTGCTGCCGCCTGCCGCTTTCCAGCTCACTCCATGTTGCCGAGGCCTGACGTTTTAGGTTTGTAAATCGCTTATTTATTCCAATTTCAAAATCTAAGGTTGTGAAATGTAATGCAAGTTGCTAAATAGTTTACTATAATTGTCAGTTGCAACTTGCGACTAATTGATGAACGATAGCATAGTATGCTATATTGTTCAGACGTGTGTGCAGGCATCCATGATGGAATCATGCAGCGTTTTCAAAATATGAGACTTAGCATGCCAATGTGTCGTGGAGACATGCTGCAATGGTTCCGTGGATCAAATCTCCCTTAGGGCTTGTTTGGGAACTCTAATCCCGGGCGGGATCTCGGCCAATTCCGGGGGATGAAAATCTTCAGGGCAAATTTTTCCGAGCCAACCAAAATGTCTGTTTGGATACCCACGAGACAGGGATTTCATGCCCCAACCCACGCTGTTTCCATCGGGAAAACATCCTCTGCTCCCCACGTCGGGAAAACTCTCCGCACCCTCGACCGCAACCGCCTCCACTCGTGCTCCCCACCATGGCGCCTCCCTCCTTCCCCGCCACAAAGACACTCCTCCCTCCCCACCATGCCCATGCCCACGCCCACGCCTGCTCCGCCTCCCACTCTCAGCCTCTCCCCACCCAAGACCGCCTCCTCTCCCACCCGAGCCGCCTGCCCTCTCATGAAGGCCGCTTCTCCTCGCCTGCAGGCCGCCACCTCCCTACGACGGCCCACCCCTACCGAGATCTCAAGGCCGGATTCCTTCCTCAAGACACTTCGCCTCCATCTTATAAGACGCCACGGCCCCTTTTTCGTCGGAAGCACTACCATCTGGGGCCTTTTTAGGAGGTGGGACTTTGGCGAGTACAAGAGAGGAGGAAGGTTAGGAGGAGGGAGATAGATAGAGATACTCCTTTCCTACCACCACCACCTACCTAGGCCGCAGCGGCAGCGGCGATACGGCTCCTCTCCCCCCCTCCCTCATATTCTTGTTTGATCTTGACGTTTTCTTTTTGATCTCATGGATTCCGGCAGTCGGTAGGCGCTTCCGACCAATGGCCCTATTCTTTGTTTTATTTTTCTCTGTGTGTGATTTGATTTGGATTTTGGAAGAAATTTCCTGGGCCGTGCTGCGCCATCTGTGTCTAGATTTGGTTTGGGTGAATTCTAGGTTGTTTCTTCCCTCTCTGGTGTTTTTAGGCGGTTCGTTTGATTCTTGCATGTTCAGGGTTTAGGCTACAACGATACTCACGTAGTGTAATTTTGGGGCTCTATATTCCTAATCTCCTTTGCGCAGCTCGTGGGTGTATTTTAGTGCAATGTTTACATGTGTAAGTAGATTTGAATCAACTGATGTTCCTTGACTAAATGCTGGGAATTGACACATATTTTGGTCTTTGCACATATCCTGGGCGTGAGCTGTAGCGTCCAATTGACCTCAAGGTATATAGAGATTCCAATAGGAGGCATTCAATTATGTTATTGTGTTGTTCGCAGCTTTATGGTTTGCTACTTGTCTGATGTTCATGATAAATCAACAACTCCACTATTTTGTTATGAACCCTTTTATTTATGACAATGACATGAACTACATAATTATGACCTTATGACCCTGCAAAACTATGATGTTCATGATGACTTTGCCATGCAAACTATGATGCATATACCCAGATCAAGTTTATCTTTTGAACTTTATAATTATGGATGTAAGAAGGTATTTATCTTTTGAACTTTATACACATATATCGTACACCAACTGGAGCCATTGTTTTCAGAGTGCTTTCTTTGCAGAATTTATCTGCATTTTGTTGTACCATGTCACATGTGCATTGAAGAGTAATTACCAGAGCTCTTAAGTAATTGCTACACGGTTTGTCCTCTTTCTAGCTGGATTAGGGAACACAACCAAGTTAAAAAAAATGGGGTTTGGTGGTTTTCATTCCGATTTACATACTGACTATATACTGTACTAGTCTATCTAATTTCTATACTAGAAGCTTAGCTTTTCACTAGTGTTTTTCCGTTGAACTGCTGCTGCATAATGCCCATCCCATCGGAGCTAGTGCTACTGCTCAAGTAACTGGCAGGGCAACCAAATATAGACATTCCTAAGCATTATTGAAGAAGTGATGTTTAATTAGTTTCTGAAAATTTTAGTTTTCTGAATCTGTACATTGTGGTTATCGATATAGTCCTGTTGCTTACTTGCGTAGTATTCCATGAAATTTAATAGCTCAGCTCTAGTTACACAGATTACCAGGAAACTAATCACATGACTTTTTTCTTTCTTTCTGTTTTATGCTTGCAGTGTGGTTAGAGACCTTATTTTGGTGCACATCAGTGCCTTCTGTTTTCTGCTGCTTTCTGTTTCTACTGCATACTTCGCCGAAGAACTAAAGGAATCGCTGCCATTTCAGTGCCTTTTGTCGATGATTAGATGTAGCATCAGGATTATCTTTGTTTCACTGAACCATAGGGATCAAGTTATCTCATATGTGTACTCTGTAGTGACTGCAAATTGAATATTCAGGTTAAGGAGCCTTTAGGGATTTGATTTGATGGCTGCTAGTGGTTTATTAGGAGATGATGCACACTTCAACCTGTCAGATGTTTATCTGCATTTGCCGGAAACTAATTAAACATTGTAAAAAATGCTGGAAACTAATTGTGTTTTTCAATGCTAGAAACTAAGGGATGGAATTCTGTTGTTCAATACTGGAAACTAATTAAACATCACTTCTTCAATGCTAAAAAAATGCTAGAAACTAATTGTTTCTGAATGCTGGAAACAATTCTGTTATTTTTGAAATTTATGATTTTTTTTTTAAAAAAATTATTGATTTTTTTCATGGTCGAGATTTTTATCCTTATTGTTCCTAAACAGCAACAGATATTTTGTTCCTGGGCGGGAACATTTCCCCTTGGGATTGAGGGGGATTATATGTGCCTTCAAAATCCCCTCCAGGGATTTTCCCTCCTGGTTTTCTACCCCCTACTTCCAAACAAACCCTTAATTGGATATATCTTTGCTATGTTTTGGCCCCGTTTAAAATGCGAATTTGTTTCCCCGATTCCTATGGGAATTCTTTTTCCAGGTGATGCATGTTCTACGGGAATTGAACTGTTTCCATGTGAAATTCATGTGTTCCAAACATAGCATTAGTGATTGCTATTTAGTGATTGTTTTAGTCTTTCGTAAGTTAGCACCATGCACAGTTTATTTCCGGATCCACCACTCAGCTAAGCATCGCCCCAGACTATAGGTAAATTATCTTGCAAACTTGATGGTTTCTTGAGCTCTTGGGCGTTGCTGCTGTTAAGGATATTTGTGGTATCCCACTCATAGTCTAGGGTTTACTCTTGTGTGTGTCCTTGTATTATATATTGCCTATTGGACCCGCGTTTCTTCTGCACTGCGCTTCTTGTGCACTGCGCCGCTACCGTCTCGGGCTTCAATCTGTGCTGCCATGCTTCTATCTATTCCTCTTCGGCTTGATTTGACAGCTCTCTCTATTCCTATCGGTTTCATCATCTTCTTCGTTGTGTTGCCGCGGTCGACTTTGCTTCCACTTGCCTCTACTTTCTCAGCCTTGCATTATCAAGACTTGGACTTTGGATTTTCTCTGTTTTAGTGCCAACTGTTTCAAATGCAATACTACTGCATATGCCTTCATTTGAGGGGGGAGGGGGGTGTTAGGGGTATTTGTGGTATCCCACTCATAGTCTAGGGTTTACTCTTGTGTGTGTCCTTGTACTATATATTGCCCCTTAGTCTATTGCAATACAACAATTCATATTTGCTCTCTCCCTCTCCATCTAACAGCTGCATCCCGACAATAATACCCCAACTCCTAGTTGCACATTTTATCAAAAAGTTAGTGGACATGAATGAGCCTTTGCTCGGTAGGGGAGAATCTGGGCCTCGGGCTGGGTAGGCTATAGCCCGAGGCCCAGCAAAAAATAGTGGAGTATTTTTTTGTTACTAGTCATGTGCCTGTGTGTTGCAACGACAAATCAATTTTTACATAGAATATGTTGTTGTAGCTCACCAATCTCCCTATTGCCATTTATAAGTTAAAACTTCCATGTCTTGCAGCAGAGCCAAGAAAATTTTCTTGCAGCAGGTTTAACTAAACAACCATGCAAAATAAATTTAGTACGTCAAACATATTCAGATGGCGAAAACAGGCAATTAGTCACAAAAGAATACGCAAATGTATTGATTCTTTCGGTCAGCATGAATTATGACATCTGTACTTGCAAAATAATTGTCCCATTCAACTACAACAAAATTATCCATTCAATACAACAAATCCAAGAAGATGGTACATGCTATAAAACTTTAAACATTCCATTACAACCAAGTTTTGTACATCAGCTAATTGCAGTTTACAAACTTTTGCAACTTTAGATCCCTTTGCATTGCACTCATTCACATCTACATCACAGGCAAACAACCAGCAGCTAGTAGCTGCTGGCAATCAAGTGTTCCATGCATTTAGCTGCTGGCAATCAAGTGTTCCATTCAAATGCTCGGAGTCTTGACAAAGCTTACTTGCTATTATTGAATGGCTGATTACAATGGCACCACAATTACATCAAGGAAGAAATGAAACCTCAAGAGAAGTGGCATGAGCTGTAATGCAACACCCCTCCCAGATTCTCCCAATCAAGTGAATCAATCTTATGAAATGAAGCTAAAACATGCAAGAGGGACAGATAGACTAACCCAATTGAGAATATACTCAGCAACAACTATTGCAGTTGCATATGCTCTCATTGACCGATTGATTGTAGAAATCACATTGGCGCCATTAGGAACTGTCAAAGCCGAGAGAGATTTGTAGAACTCCAAAGGATTAGCAACGTGCTCAATCACCAAAGAAATATATTAAGATTAATCCATATTTCGATCCAAGACATTAGTTGCGCTTAAGAGAGTCAGAATTCAACAGCATCAAAAAATGCTGTGATGACTGGTGAGTGCATAGGACTCCCTTTAAAAATACTGTGATAATTGTTTGATTTCCTTTGGAAGAAAGAATTTTATAACATCGAATTGTAGATTATCAAAGCACACTACCGAGACAAAAGCATAAAACAAGATACAATGGAGATGCCTTATCCACCGAATAGATACAATTATGAAAAGCAAAATAGCAAACAAAATTACCTGACCAAGATGCCTTGACCTTAACCTCCTGACCTCGAACCCCAAACACAACCAAGCTGCCTTATCCACTGAATTCTTTCACGGGTAGAAAGAAAAAATAATCAAACCAAGAACAATGTGTTCATGAAAATAGAGGGAAAGAGTAGTGGAAGTATTCACCTTTGCTTGTGTGTGCAACAGAGAAAGAGAGATAAGCAAGAGATGGTTGCCGCAGATAAGGAGGTGGACAAGTGGAAGAAAAAGGAGGAGAAGAGGAAATACGAACCTTTTGTAGTGTGGAGGTAGCAACCGCCGGTTGTGCACGCTATTCGCTCAAGTAACCGCCGTATGTAAGTCGGGCAAAGAAAGCCTTTGAGAACGCAATGGGGAAACACGAACTCATTTTTCATACCCCTCCTATCCTACCCACACAAAGCCACAAAGGAGCCTCCCAATTGTCCTGAAGGCTGCAATATCCGACTCTGAAAGAGGGGACAAAATCCACTTTGAACAATATAAGGCTATCTAAATTCTAACAACACAACAACATAAAACAAAAATGCAGAAGCACGAAATCGGGCAAGGTCCAGCTTCCCCAATCCACATTTGTGAATAAAGCATTGATAGCGTAGCATCGCTTAAAAACATTCAAAGGATCAACAACACCTTTCTAGCCAAAGCGAAGGAATAAAATGCCCTAGGCGTAACACAATAATCAATTCATTGAACTTTGACCATATACATATGTAACTTGGTGTATAATAGATCGGATAAATAGCAGTAAACTATAAGCAAAGACAAGACATTTAACAACAAACTCAATGAAATGGCACTTGATCAATAGCCAACCCAGACACAAAAGGAACTACGAAAAAACAAGATGTCGACTACTATATATGTATCACTATCGATTGCAAAATTCAAACAAGGCGTGACAAAAAATTTCGAGAAGATTTACAACAATTACAAGTCATGCCCCAATTGGAAACATATAGAACGGTGAGAGTGTTTCTATCGAAAGGAAAACTGAAACATACGGATGCCAAGAGTGCAAGATCAGAATCGAGCAAAGAGGAGTTCCTCTGACATGGTGGAACTCAAATGTTAACCTAAGAACGCAAAAATGCCCGATTCCAAGTCACTTTTGACTATAGTTCAAGTTCTTCATCCAATCACCAAAGAATTACAAGGAACTATAAATGCTCGTGTTGAATTCAGAGGGAATGCAAAGTAACACCATTCCTACAATCTGAAGTGGGTTTGAATACATCAGGTCTCTAACAATCTCCTCCAAATGCTTCTCCGCATTGACCCATCCCACTCTCGCCACTACCGGGTTCTCAGGTGGTTCATCACTCTCCTCTTGCACTTGCTTCTGGTACTCGATGAGTAGATTCATAATTTCCTGCCCAACAAATAGACATGAACTTAAGCAGAAAGTAACATATTTTTTTTAAATGATTAAGACCCTACTCTAACAATGAACTGTTCAAGAGCACTCAGAAAAGTCATCCAAAACCTTTCAACTTCATGAAAATATTTGGGAACCATGTCTACCCACAACTTCACTGGTTGGATTTTGTACAAACAAGTCTACTCAGTTCTGTCTCAATTCTTATAATCCAACAATAGCACTGGAGATAATTTATTATCTAAGATTCTAAATATACTCACACCCCCAACGTTGGGGGATCTAAAAAAAGTGAACTACATACGAATTTACTGGGTGAACATCACCTTAACCCCAGGGGATCCATATCGTACTATTTGCTACATGAGACACAACAAGCATTTACTTAAACCCTCATTTGAACTCAAAAGAACTTTATTTATCAAGAACACCCTTTTCTCAGATCATTGAATTATAAAATGGATGTACCGTAACAAAGATACACTAATCTTTATGACTAAAAAATAATACAATTATATCTTCTCTTGAAGAACATCCCGAAAGAAATCTTGCAAAGGTTTCGTTGTGTCATTCAAATGCTCTGGCAAAGGATCAGGCCACTTCAATGTTCGAACAACAAAAATAATAGATGAACATCCATAAAACCATGTGGATATTTATAAATGTATACATTATGCACAGAATAAACAATACTCCAAGCAATATAGGAGTTGTTCTATTTGGTGTCATGGTCTTAAATTGATACATCTTTGTCTTATCGAACAAGGAGAAAACACATATATATTACTACAACAAAAAAATTATGTACTTTTTATATCTCCCCAGTACAATCGAATGGTTACTTAAATACTCTATCTATACATCCTTTTAGAAGAGAAATGAGGAACCTAAGTTGAAACAGGGGCAAACCTCAAATGGCACTGAACGATTGGAGGAAAGGCATCCTAAGTTTTTATATTTTATTTATGCAACCAGTTAAATTGTTACTCCATCTAAAACTCCTCTGTATCTTCTTTCATTTTCTATAACTGTTTGATTTCCTTTGGAAGATAGGATTCTATAACATCGAATTGTAGATTATCAAAGCACACCACCGAGACAAAGCATAAAGCAAGATACAATGGAGATGCCTTATCCGCCGAATAGATACATTATGAAAAGCAAAATAGCAAACAAAATCACCTGACCAAGATGCCTTGACCTTAACCTCCTGACCTCGAACCCCAAACACAACCAAGCTGCCTTATCCATTGAATTTCCTGCCCAACAAATAGACATGAACATAAGCAGAAAGTAGCAGATTTTTTTTTTAAAAAATGATTAAGATCCTACTCTAACAATGAACTATTCAAGAGCACTCGGAAAAGTCATCTACTCTAACAATGAACTATTCAAGAGCACTCGGAAAAGTCATCCACAACTTTTCAACTTCATGACAATATTTCGGAACCATGTCTACCCACAACTTCACTGGTTGGATTTTGTACAATCAAGTCTACTCAGTTCTGACTCAATTCTTATAATCCAACAATAGCGTGGGAGGACGGACGACCACCACCAATTGCAAAATTTAAGTAGTAGAGATATTTGTACATTAATGGCACTAGGTGGATGAGCTATCATAAGAATAAACTCCATAACTATGATGCTATTGCCACCAAAATTTAACGAACCTTGAGTAGTGAAATACAAAATTCCATGATATGAAGCAGCACATAGTATACAAGAATAAAGTTTGACAATTTTTTAGACATCATTAGACAGGATTTTATTACTTTTAGCCTTTTAGATTCTCCCAACCTGGAAAAATTAATTTCTGTTCATCTATTTGCAACCTATGTTCTTATCTTTAGTTATTACAAAATTGTATTCAATTAGTACTGTTGAATCAGTATATGATCTCTGATACACATCAAATTTGATAAAGTTTAGGCCTTTTTTTTTGGCTAAAGCTGGTGTTTCTGACCGATGAATGTCACAAAGAATTGCAATTATGTGGTACTGTAAACGTAAGTTATTGCTTTAAACCCAGAGCTAAATTGTGGTACAACATTGGAGATAACAACTACAAGATACCTCTTTAAGTATGAAAGTTTCACATGAACAAACAAAGTGTATAAAATAACATAATATACCTTGGTGCACCATCTCGCCCACATATCGTCAGAAGCGACCAATAGGCTAGCCATCACCCATAAGACCAAGTACATCGCAGACCAATGACCCAGGCGTGGTGCAAGGGCGAGAGAGGACGACGAGGCGAGGGTCGCACGGCAAGCGAGGGGTGAGGGAGGCATGGGGCGATGGGGAGAACCAATGGTGGTTTTATGCGTTTTCGGCCGTGGTCTCTCGTGGGTGACGAGAGAGAGAGAGAGGGCTCAGCGACGGTTTCGATTGAAGGACATGGGAGACGGGAGTGCAGAGAGCAAACAATCAAAGGGCTCACATCACATGAAAAAGGATAGATCTAATGACTCATATCGTATAAAGGAGGACAGACCATCACCAAATCGTATTTTTAGGTAGTAGAGATATAAGCTGAGACGCAACAATATAGTGTATAGCGTGAGGCCCAGTGCTACAGCCCACTCGAATGCCCAGCCCGCAATGTCTTATCTCCCAGTCCCAGACCCCACCCATACGCACACGCCCCCCCGCCCCTGGCTCCTAGCTCCTCGCCTGCCGCCGCCAC
The DNA here is from genome assembly GCA_036346405.1 of Phyllostachys edulis. Classification (NCBI taxonomy): domain Eukaryota; kingdom Viridiplantae; phylum Streptophyta; class Magnoliopsida; order Poales; family Poaceae; genus Phyllostachys; species Phyllostachys edulis. The sequence goes on along the minus strand of CM070549.1, from coordinate 78,082,847 downwards.
CCGCCGGCCTCCCCCTCCCTCCGCGCCCTCCGTCCCTCGGCTGTCGGCTCCACGCCTGGCGCCGCGCGCCTGCGCCCGTGCGCGGTGCGCCTTCCCTCGGCTGCTCCACGCCCAGCGCTGCGCCCAGTGGTGGATCTGCTCCACGCCCTCCCTCGGCTGCTCCACGACCGGCGGTGCGCCCTCCCTCGGCTGCTCCACGCCCGGCGCTGCTCCCTCGGCTGCTCCACGCTCTACGCCCTCCCTCGGCTGCTCCACGCCCGCGCCCGTGCACCCTCCCTCGACTGCTCCACGCCCGGCGTTGCTCCCAGTAGCTGCTCCACGCCCGGCGTTGAGCCCTCCCTCGGCTCGGCTGGGTAGGTAAGAACGCTTGAACCTGCCCAGATGCGCCCCTGATTGGCTGATTGCTGATTCCTACAAGGCAACAATCCATGTTCAGATGTGACATGTCCTATGTATTTGATGCATTGTTGTTCACTTGTTCTATAATGGAAATATGTATTTCGTATCCATATATTTACATCTTTGTTGACTGAATGATTGTTGTATTCCATTTCACTTTGTGTTCTCAAATTTGTCAAACAACTTTATGTACATTAGAATTTGAACATTGAACTGAGTTAGTGAGATATCATATATGCATGGCAATATGGCATGTTATGCTAAAGCTAAACTATCTAGATTAACATTGACACATTGTCAATTGCTCATGGACTCATGCCTACTGCCACTTGAAGACCAAGACACCAAGTCATTTTGTTTAGTTCTTTAGGGTAGTAACTACTGCAGTGCTCAAAATTGTTAATAAGTGCATTTCTTATTTAGGAATTAGAGATACGAAATGAAGAGAAACAAGACATTGCCACCAAGAAGGATGAGGACGAATATAGGGCGCGTCTTGCTATTATGCTAGGCATTGCAAAATTTCTTCTATTGCAAGTGCTTGCTTTTCGTGGACATGACAAGTCATCTAGCTCAAACAATAGGATACTTTTGCCAACTTTGATGAAGACAAATTAATTGAACTTGCTAGGATGTATGCTGTAGACTTCTCCCAATATGACCGTATGGTCCTTAGAGACCAACTAGGCACATTTATTGCTGATGTGAGATGATCTAAATTTTGCAAACTGTGCAGTCCTTAGAGACTAACTAGGAATAAGGTCATGTAAGAAACAACTATCTCGTGCTAGTGGTAAGTTAGGTTCTTACAAATCTAAACTTCACGTTCTTTGTATTAAATCATACCTCTGTTTGATTTATTTATTTTTATGTTGTCTTTGTAGGTTCTGATACTTGTCCAACTATTGACAAAGAAATGGTGAGTTAGGTTAGAGATGAAATTTTCGTTATTTAGGTACTCAATTTGTATCTCTAAGATGCTATATTATTTATGTTTTACCATGTTTTTCTTATTATATTTTATGTTGAAGTATTTTTGCTGAAGTTTCATATCAATGAAGTATTTGTGGCTTTTTTTTTATGTTCTGGTGTGGGTAGAAATTAACGTTAGTTTTAAGATGTTAGCCTATTAGAATTTAGCTCGAGGCGTGATCAAATTCTAGATCCGCCACTGTTGCTCGGCCCACATCTCCTAGTCAAGAATATAAACCAACCTTACGTTTCGTGTCCTTTAGAATAACATGCTATTGAATCCAAGGGTGATGGGATATTTCTCTTTTTGTTGTGTGTACAGACGGGGACGGATGCCGGCAATGCTTCTGAGAAACTTAGCAGAAATCTTGGGTGCAAAGACCGATAAGATGGTAGCGCTGGAGCTGTCTAGGAGGCTATCAGGATTAATCCCCAGTACAAATTCGGGTTCTAGTAAACTATGTTTTATTAAGAGGTTTTCTTTGTTGTTCCAGAGCTGTGCTGATGTTTTGTCCCTAAAGAAGCTCCATGCTCACGTCTTGATTCATGGACTTGGCAGGAATCTTACTCTTGGCTCTAAGATTGTGAGCTGTTATGCCATTTTAGGTGCCCTGGCTGAGTCTAGACTTGTTTTCCAGAAGATTGTAAATAATGATCTTGCTTTGTGGAATTCGGTCATGGTTGGGTACTTCAGAGCTGGTTATGCAGAGGAAGTTTTTCTTTTGTATAAGGGATTGAAGTTTCGTCGGACTGGTTTGGATGGAAAAACGATTACTTTTGGTTTGAAAAGCTGCACTGAGCTTAAGAACTTATTTTTGGGTAAAGGAATGCATGTGGATTCGTTGAAGCTTGGCCTGAGTGGGGATAAATTTGTCGGTTCCTCCCTCATTGGGTTATACTCAAAGCTCGGCAGGATGGACGATTCATGGAGAGTCTTTGAAGAGATCTTCGACAAGGATATTGTTGCCTATACTTCGATGATCACTGGTTATTCTGAAGTTGTGGATTCAATTGCGTGGGGTGCGTTTGAAATCGCTAGTGATATGCTGAGGAACAACTTGGAAGTAAACCGTGTGACTCTGGTAAGTTTACTGCAAGTCGCTGGGAATTTGGGAGCAATTAGAGAGGGTAAATCAGTCCACTGCTATTCCATAAGGAGAGGAATTGGTGTCTCAGATGAAGTTCTAGCGACCAGCATAGTTGACATGTATACTCGATGTGGAGCCTACCAATTAGCATCTGCTCTCTTAACGAATTCAAAGGGAACTGTGGCTTCATGGAATGCTGTGCTTGCTGGTTTTATTAGAACTGGAGAGAGTTGGAATGCAATCCAATATTTTTCTGCCATGCTACATGAGCATAAAGTAATTCCAGATTCAGTAACCATTGCAAACGTGCTTTCTGCTTGTGCTGAGTTATGCTATTCTGGCTATGCTGCTAGTATTCATGCGTACCTTGTGAGAAGATCTATGCATCTGGATGTTGTTTTGGCCACAGCTCTTATTGAGGTGTACTCCAAATGCACAAAAGTTTTGAGATCCAGGCATCTATTTGATCGACTGATGGTTAAAGATGTAGTCTCCTATAACACGATGATATATGGTTATCTACAAAATGGCATGGCTAATGAGGCCACTGCATTATTCAATCAAATGATGGCAGAATGTGTTGCACCAAATTCTGTAACTGTTCTTAGTCTGCTTGCAGCTTTTGCTGATCGAAGAGATTTAGTTAGAGGGAGGTGGATTCATGGATTTGCAATTAGACATGGCTTTTCTTCAGATGTGGACATTGCAAATCAAATTCTACATATGTATTCCATTTGTGGAAAAAGTGCAGCAGCCAGGATTGTATTTGACTCATTGGAAAAGAAAAACTTGGTTTCATGGACAGCCATGATGAAGGGATGCTTATCCTGTGGGCATGGGGATGAGGCGGTTCGATTATATCGATTCATGCAGCAACATGGGGTGAAGCCTGATTCCGTCGCGCTTATAGCTGCAGTTCAGGCTGTTTCTGAGCTTGGATATTTAAAAGGTGTAAAACAAATTCATTGTTTTGTCTACCGTACCTCGTATGAGAAAGATAAAATTACCATAAATTCTTTGATAACTGCATATGCCAAATGTGGAAGGTTGGATTTGTCAGTAGGTCTGTCCTTTAGTTTGGAACACAGGGACCTGGATTCGTGGAATACAATGATCAGTGCTTATGGGATGCATGGATTCTATATTAAGGTACTTGAAATGTTTAAGCAAATGGAAGAGGAAAATATTAAGCCTGATGAGTTAACATTCTCTTCGGTGCTTTCTGCTTGCAGTCACGCTGGTCTAATTAAGGAGGGTTTGTGTATTTTTCAGTCAATGGCCTTAGTGTATTCAGTTCATCCACAGGAAGAGCACTATGGTTGCATTGTTGACTTGTTGGGTCGGGCAGGGCATCTGGAAGAAGCATACAAGTTTACAAAGTTATCTACCTTAAAGGACAAATCCCGAATATTTTGTGCTTTGCTCTCTGCTTGCAGAACTTACGGAAATACACAGCTTGGACATATTATTAGCAAAGAGCTCCTTGAGCACAAACCACCGAACCCAGGTACTTATGCTTTGATCTCACAAGTGTATGTTCAGGAAGGACAGTGGAATGAATCTGCTAATTTAATGGCTAGATCTAAAGAAAGTGGGTTAAAGAAACTTCCTGGTTCTAGTTTGATTGAATCAGTGGAGCAAACCATCAAGCTGTGCTAAAGAAGTGCATGAGGATTGTATGGTACTGTTTGTTAAGAGTGTTGGTTGTATATTCTCTCCCTCTCTTAGCCTATATGGCCTATGTAACCTATGAGGTCCATGTACTTCTCTATATATACTCTTCCATTAATAAATAAGATACATAGTTGTAAATACCAAAATCACTCTCCTCAAGTTTTATCATAGTATCAAAGCTCTTCAACCCTAACCCTAGCCCCTGATTCCACCACTATCGCCACCGTCTTCTGCCTCCCAGGCCTTTTCATTCGGGCCGGCGGCCTTGAGTCGCTCGCCCGACGAAATCATCCTGCGACGGTCTTGGCTCGTCCAGATCCAGCGATGACGAAGTGATTCTGCTTCCTTCGACGAGATCCTTTGTCCAGATCTCAACTGATGGGCTGCCTCCTTCGACCGACGCTCGGGGGATCCTTCGACGGGATCCTTTGCTCGCCCGACGACGCACCGATAGGCTGTCTCCTTCGACGGGATCCTTCGTCTCCGTGACAACGCAACAAATCCGGTGGAATCCTTTGTCTCCGCCACCTCCTCTGCTCCTTCCCGAGTGATCTGGCGCTCAGGACGCCACCTCCTCTGTTCCCTCTCGACTCTTGGGATGCGCTTGGGAAGATCCGTCGCTCGGGGGATCAGATCTGGCACGACTCTGGCGCTCGGGTCTCTCCTCCGCCTCTTCGCTCAGGGGATCAGATCTGGCACGACTTTGGCGCTCGGGTCTCTCCTCCGCCTCCTCTGCTTTCGGCAAGGGCCTCCTCTGATCTAACGATCCTGTGGTATCTCCTCTGCTTGAGTTTCAACTACCTTCTCTGCTTGATATTGCTATTGCCTAGTGCTTGGTGCTGTTGCTTGGTATAGACTGCTACTTTGGTATAAACTGCTACTTGTTGCTGTTGCTCTGCTGCTTGGTGATATTGCTAGTGTCTTGCTACTATTGTTGATGCTCTTGTGCTGCTATTGTTGATTGTGGTTCGTTAAGATGGCTAAGTCTGACTCGATGTTTGGAAGCAGTTCATCTCTTGTGTTCACGGACATCAAGCTCAATGGTTTGAACTACCGAGCTTGGGCTTTCTCAGTCAAGACTACTCTTAGGGGTTATGGTTTAGCTTCTCATTTGGTTGATGATCCTCCTAATACGAAGAAGGTTGATGTTGAGGCAGTAAAGGCTTGGCAGAAAGAGGATGATCGTGTCATGATTAGCCTTGTTCTGAGTGTTGATGTTTCTCTGAGGATGAGTCTTGAATATCATACTTCAGCCAAGCAGATGTGGACATACTTTGATAATAGATATGTTCAGTCCAGTCGTACTCTTCGCTTCATATTGCTTAAGAACCTTCATAGTATTCAGCAGCAGCCGGATCAGTTAGTGGAGGAGTATTACAGTGCTTTCACTCATATCATTGGTCCTCTAGAGTCTATGGCACCGAATGTTGCCACTGCTTGCCAGTCTTATGTTGCCAAAGATGAGTATGCTCAGCAGACACTCATGTATCAGTTTGTGATGGGACTTCGATCAGAGTTTGAGCCTGTTCGTACTTAGTTACTCAACTATCCCACTCCACCGACTTTGACTCAGGTGCTTTCTAGTTTGGTTGCAGAGGAGACTCGTCTTTATTGCTTATGCCTACCTCAGGATCCTTACCACATGCAGTCCTAGGACTCTCACAGTGGTCTAGATCTATCAGAGCGACATCCATAGGAGTGCTGGTATGTTCTCATTGCAAGAGGACTAGTCATCTTGTTGACAAGTGCTTCAACTTACATCTAGATCAGCTTGTTGATTATCGTACTAGACATTCATTTGATCGTCGTCGTGGAACACCTACTGGGCCTTCGAGAGCACTTACTAGAGCAGTCACTGCTGCCACATCCACACCTACTATGACTTCTGGATCAGTGTCTGCTATGACCTCAGCCGCACCTTCTGCTTCTAGTACTGCTCATCCTTGGGTTCTGGACTCAGGTGCCTCTTTTCATGTCACATCTGACAGCTCCCAGCTTGTTGCTTGTAGGCCTGTGACTGATGCTGCATATGTTCACACTGCTGATGGTACACCTTGCTCTATTACACATCAGGGCATTCTCTCTACATCTTGTTTCTCTGTTCCTGATGTGTCTTTTGTTCCTTGGCTATCTATGAGCCTTCTTTCTGTTGGTCAACTCACTGATATGAACTGTTTTATTGGATTTGATGATTCTTCTTGTTTCATTTAGGATCATCAGAGCAGAAGAGTGATTGGTTTTGGCCATCACCGTAGAGGCTCTCTTAGTCTCTATGTCTTGGACACCTTACATCTTCCTTCCACTAGTATGTCGAAGGCCTCAGTGTCTTCTGCCATGTCATCATTTTAGTCTCCTATTGGTTCTTCCTTCAGCAAGTGGCATTATCGGCTTGGTCATCTTTGTGGAGCTCGCTTCACCACTCTAGTTCACCAGGGCTCCTTAGGTCATGTCACTGTTGAGTCTAATTTTCATTGTATTGGTTGTAAGCTGGGGAAACAGCTACAACTTCCATCTTCCAGTAGTACCTCTCAGTCTTCTGGTCCTTTTGATTTGGTGCATTCAGATGTATGGGGTCCATCTCCTTTTGCTTCCAAGGGTGATCATAGTTATTATGTCATATTTGTCAATGATCACTCTCGATATACTTGGATCTATTTTATGAAACATCACTCAGTTGATTTCTATTTATCAGTCTTTTGCTAAGATGGTTCATACACAGTTTTTTTTCCATTTGTGTTTTTCGTTCTGACTTTGGGGGAGAGTATCTTTCATCAGTCTTTCGTTAGTTCCTTTCTTCAGAGGGTACTTTTCCTCAGCTCTCCTGTCCTGGTGCTCATGCTCAGAATGGTGTTGTTGAACGCAAGCACCGTCACATCATTGAGACTGCTTACTCTTCTCATCTCCTTCTTTGTTCCCTCTCACTTCTGGGGGAAGCAGTCTCTACGACAGTCTATCTCATCAACCGGCAGCCCTCTTCCAAGCTTCATGGCAAGTGTTTTGGTGAGATCCTGTATAGAGCACCTTTTCGCTATGCTTATCTTCGTGTCTTTAGTTATGTCTGCTATGTCCTTCTAGCACATCGCGAGCGCACCAAGCTGAGTGCTCAGTCGGTTGAGTGTGTCTTCCTGGGTTATAGTCCTGAGCATAAGGGCTATCGCTGCTATGATCCCTCGGCACGTCGCATTTGCATATCTCATGATGTGACCTTTGATGAGGGTGGACCTTTCTTTTATCATCCTTCTACACATCCTGCTTCTTCTTCCACAGATTCCACCTCATTTTTGTGTCTACCTCCCATTCCTTCATCAGACTTGCCTTCTCCAGATACACCTTCTCCACCAGTTTCACCTTCTAGTGTGTCTCCACCAGCTCCACCAGTTTCTGACACTTCCACTCTTCCCTTTCACTATAGTCGCCGGCAGAGAGTTCCTTCTGATTCTTAGTCCTCCTTTCCTCCACTTGGGCCTCTGGCCAGTACCACCGACTCCGATGATCGTTCTACTACATCACAGTATGCCCTACATGATCGTTTTTCTATTTAGGCACAAGAGAGATGGGGCTTTTCTTGTTTAGGTGCAGTAATTGAGCCGAGTACCTATCAGGAGGCTGCTAGTGTACCTGAGTGGCAGTTGGCTATGACAGAGGAGCTCATAGCATTAGAGTGTACAGGCACTTGTGATATCTGGAGCTGTTCCTATCACTTGCAAATGGGTGTACAAAGTAAAGAACAAGTCAGATGGATCAGTAGAGCGATACAAGGCTCGTCTTGTTGCAAGAGGTTTTCAGCAGGCTTATGGTCGAGATTATGATGAGACTTTTGCTCCAGTTGCTCATATGACCACAGTTCGTACTCCTATTGCAGTTGCAACGGTACACACATGGACTATATCTCAGATGGATGTCAAGAATACTTTTCTTCATGGAGATCTACATGAGAAAGTCTATATGCAGCCACCCCCTGGTGTTGAGGCTCCTACAGGCTATGTTTGTCGCCTTAGGCGTGCTCTATATGGTCTCAAGTAGGCTCCTCGTGCTTGGTTTGAGCATTTCAGTTCTGTGATTCGAGCTGCTGGTTTCACTTCGAGTGAGCATGACCTTGCCTTGTTTATTCACACTTCTCAGCGGGGTCATACTTTGCTTCTGCTGTATGTAGATGATATGCTGATCACAGGAGATGACATGGACTACGTGGCTTTTGTCAAGAAGAAATTGAGTGAACAATTGGTTTGGGACCATTGAACTATTTTATAGGGATTGAGGTTCATCCTGATGGTGATGGCTACTATCTCTTTCAGTATCACTATATTCAGGATCTGCTCGCTCGCTCAGGGATGACTGATGCTCGTACTGCCGCCACACCCATGGAGCTTCACTTGCAGCTTCAACCTATAGACGGTGTACCCCTGACAGATCCTTCCCACTATTGTCAGCTTGTTGGCAGCCTTGTCTATCTCACTGTCACCAGGCCAGACATTGCTCATACTGTTCATGTGCTCAGCCAGTTTGTCAGTGCTCCTACCTCAGTCCACTATGGTCACGTTCTTCGTGTGTTGAGATATTTGAGGGGGACTGCGTCCAGACGTCTGTTCTATGCCAGTTCGAGTTAGCTCCAGCTCCACGCTTACTCTGACTCCACTTGGGCGAGTGATCCTGTTGATCGCCGATCTATCACTGGCTATTGTAACTCTCTTGGTACTTCGCTCATTGCATGAAAGTCCAAGAAGCAAACTGCGGTGTCATGCTCTAGTGCAGAGACTGAGCTTCGGGCTCTTGCCGCTACCACCTCAGAGATCATTTTGCTTCGATGGCTCTTTTTCACGAGCTTGATTTCGTGATCGCAGGTTGTAGTTGTGTGCGGCCAAAGGTCGCTCGGAACGATCGTTGGGATCAATGGTGAAGTTCAGAAGATAGAAGACGCAAGAAGAATATCGGAAGCAAAGCGCATTTATAGCGTAATTGAGTTGAAGAGGATAAGTTCTAGTCTATCTCTGGAATTACAATGTATATCTCTTATATAGTCCTGCTAACTATTCTATCGCTAGGAACAAAAAGAAACAAGGCAATTGTGTAACATATCTGATTACAGTTCTTATGTAGTCATGCACTCGGACTCTGCCTTCGTATGGACTGTTGTTGTATCGTTAAAGGAAACTGAAACCGAGGTCTGCTTTGTCAATTCATCCTGTCCGTTTGCTATTCCAGTAGCACCATCCAAACCAGACGTATTAGCCTTCAATCTGTGACGCCGTCGTATGTAGGTACACCCCTACATGACATCTCCCTCGTCGTGAAGAAACAACTTGTCCTCAAGCTGAAACAAAGGATATTGCTCTTTGAAGTGTTGTATATCTTCCCAAGACGTATCAGCCGCGGACAAGCCTTCCCAACGCACCAACACCTGCCACAACCCTCGAGCTTTACGAGCGCGCAAAACTTCAATAGGTGTTGGAGTAACCTTCCCATGATACAACGTCGGCAATGGCGATGGACATTGTGGCGGTGTCCCGATAAATTGTTTCAAAAGACTGATGTGAAAAATATCATGAACCTTAGCTTTGGGAGGTAAGTTTAACCGATATGAGACATCACCAATGCGCTTAGTTATCTGATACGGTCCATAAAACTTTGGTGCCAATTTCCCAAAGGTTTGTGCTGCTAAGTATGCGATCTTCCTGTGTTGAATTCATAACCACACCCATCGCCAAGATTAGAATCGATGTCACAAAGGATGAACATCATAGAAGTGCTTGTAATGCTGTTGGGCTTGAAGCAAGCGATCCCGAATATCGACAAGTAAGATATCTCTATCTTTTAATAGCTCATCCACGGCTGCCACTTTAGCACTGTTTGGCTCATAACCACGAAGAGATGGTGGATCTCTTCCATATACTACTTTAAAAGGAGTCTCCTTGAGAGAACTATGAAACGAAGAATTGTAGCAATACTCAGCCCAAGGAAGCCATTGGAGCCATTGACGAGGCCGGTTACCCGTCAAGCACCTCAAATACACGGTGATCACTTTGTTGACCACTTCAGTTTGACCATCTGACTGAGGATGAAAAGTAGAACTTCTATTCAATTGTACGCCTGATAGCTGAAATAATTCCTCCCAAAATTTACTTGTAAAAATTGGATCTCGGTCACTTACTATGGATGAAGGGATACCATGTAAGTGAACTACTCCCTCAAAAAATGCCCGAGCAACAGAACTTGCTGTGTATGGATGAGCTTATGCAAGAAAATGTGCATATTTGGAAAATCGATCAACAACCGATAAAATAACATTTTTACCATTAACTTTGGGAAACACTTCAACGAAATCCATTGATATGTCTTCCTAAATGTGAAATGGTGTGGCCAATGGCTGCAAAAGTCCTGCCGGATGTAAATGGCTACTCTTGTTTTGCTGACAAATGGTGCAAGCTTGCACAAATTGTTGAACCACACTGCGAGCTTTTGGAACACAAAAATCAGCATGAAGTCTGTGTAATGTTTTCTGCACTCCTTCATGCCCCAACGTATGTGCAGCTGCAAGGATGGATGGTAAAGCTGGAGATGATGCAGTGACATAAACACGCCCTTTATACGTGATCAACCCATCCACATAATTCCAATTTGATCCAAATAGTGTTCTTCTCAATGTTGTCAAGAATCGAGCAATTCAATTTGAATTCAATAGCTCAGTATGCAAGTGTTGAAAAAGATGAAAACTATTGAGCGAAAGTGCACAAACTGTCAACACTTCGGACTCACGTCGCGATAACGCATCGGCCATTATGTTTTGCCGACCTGGCCGATATTCCACTCGAAAAGTGTAGCCGAGTAGTTTACTGACCCATCGATGTTGAGGTATCGTGGCTAAGCGTTGATCCAATAAAAATTTCAAATTATAATGATCGGTGCGTACCAGAAAAGTTTGAGTCCACAAGTATGGGCGCCAATGTCGAATTGCCTGAACCAATCCAATAAGCTCTTGTTCATATGCTGCCAATTGTTGATGACGAAGAGCCATTGGTTTACTGAAAAATGCAATTGGGCCTGTACCCTGGTGCAAAATTGCTCCAATGCCTATTCCCAAGGCATCACATTCCACAATGAAGTCTTTGTGAAAATCAGGTAATTGAAGAACTGGTGCTGAAGACAGTGCCTATTTTAATAGATCAAAAGCACTGGTGGCCTCCTTTGACCAGATAAAATTTTCTTTCTTTAACAACTTGGTGAGAGGTGCGGCCAAAATACCATAATCCTTGATGAAACGACGATAATAACCCGCTAACCCGAGAAATCCCCTCAAAGCTTTTACTGAACGTGGAACAGGCCATTCTTGTACCGCAAGCACCTTTTGTTGGTCCATAGCAACTCCAGAACTAGTAATGACATGCCCCGGATATGCATGTAAGAAGTGCCAAACAAACACTTGGATTTCTTAAGGAAGAATTGATGTGCCCGAAGTACTTGAAAAACTGTGCGAAGATGGAGAAGGTGTTCAGACCATGAAGCACTATAGATGAGGATGTCATCAAAAAACACGAGTACAAAACGTCGCAGATATTCATGAAGGACTTCATTCATCAATGCTTGAAATGTGGCCGGGGCATTCGTGAGTCCAAAAGGCATTACTAAAAACTCAAAGAGGCCTTGATGCGTTTGGAAAGCCGTTTTCTCAATATCAGAAGGATGCATCCGTACTTGATGATAACCTGATCGTAAGTCCAGTTTGGTAAAAAATTTGGCATGTTTGAGTTCATCAAGGATCTCTTCAACAACAGGAATCGGAAATTTATCCTTGATTGTTTTATCATTTAATGCCCTATAATCCACACAGAATCGCCACGAGCCATCTTGTTTTTTAACCAATAAAACTGGGGCTGAGAAAGCCAAAGAACTTGGACAAATAGTACCCTTCTGAAGCATATCCTTGCACTGGTTTTCAAGTTCATCTTTTTGTGCATGAGCATATCTATACGGTCTAACCGCAATTGGAGGAGTTCCCGGCTGAAGGTGAATGCGATGGTCTAAGGATCGCTATGGTGGCAAGCATTGAGGTTCGGTGAACAAGATGTTGAATTCCTCCAATAAGTCTTGCATGAGATCTGTTGTAGCTGGCTGTAGAGCCATGAGGGTATGCCTAGATGACGGAATGCCATGCCAAGTGATTTGTCGTTCATGATGCCAAAAACAAATAAGCTCGTTGAAATCCCAAAGAATTGGTCCCAATGTGCTCAACCATTGTACTCCCAATACCATATCAAAGCCGGCTAACGGAATTGAACAATAGTCCAATGTATAGATCTCCTGTTCAATGCGCACCGGTAGGTTGGGATAGAGTCCTGTACTGACAATGCTATCTCCATTAGTCACTGCAACACGCAGACCTTCCTGTGATTGCAATTGTAATCCTGCTCGCTGGGCAGCATCAACACTGATAAAATTGTGAGTAGAACCGGAGTCCAACAAGGCAATTAACTGAATTGATCCGACCACCATAGATAGCTTCATCGTTTGCGTCAAGCACGGTTGAATACCTGATAACGCATGCAAGGATATTGTTGGTGATGTGTCCTCCGAGCCGCTGTCTACTAGAGGATCATCAAAATCATCAGGTCGTACCTCAAGAAGGAACAATCGTTTGCAACGATGACCAGGCATGAATTTCTTCTTAATTGAAGCAAAGACCTTGACGGTGGCGCCACCATTTGCGCGCAATCAATTGCTTGCAGGTAGAGCTACTGAGCGTCGATGCTTGCATTGTCGATGGTGGTTCTTGTAGTTGGTAAGGTCGCGGTCGATAAGCCCCTGGATGCGTTTGTGCGGATTGCTGTGGCTTTGATGTGTGCTGAGTGGTCTGCTTGCCGCCTGCTCGAGAAAGATTGGAAGTGACAAGAAGACGTTTCTCATACGCACGAGCCAATGCCATAGCCAACTGAAGACTACCTGGGTTTTGGAGTTCCACATCGGTGCTGACAGACTCCATGAGACCGGAGGTAAATAACTGAACTTGTTCAGCTGGTGTTAAGGACTCTGCGTGACACAGAAGACCCAAGAACTTCTCTTGATAGTCATCAACGGTACCAACTGCCTGGAGTTTAGCAAGTTCACCCAAAAAATTGTTGCGGATCGGCGGCCCGAATCGGAGATTGCAATAATCTTTGAACATCCTCCAGGACGGTTCATCTTCATCACGCTCCAACTGGAAATACCACTGTTGTGCAGCGCTAAGCAAATGATACGAAGCGAGCCATACTTTATCACATTCTGGTGTTTGTTGACCGTGGAAGAAGAGCTCATAGCAGTTAAGCCAGCCCAAGGATCATCCTTGCCATCGGCGTGGGGAACGATAATTTGTGGTCACAAGATACCGTGATTACCACCTATTGCCGGATTCTGCTGAAAATTGGGCGGGTGGGTGGGCAATACGCCGGTTGGTGCAGGCAGCAAGCCATCGCCGGATTGCATCGGCCTTCTTTCTATTGCCCCGATACGCTCCTTGAGGCCTGCAACTTCTGCCGTGATATTAGTCTTGAGTTCTTCCAATTTGAACGTCATAGCTGCCGTGAGCTCGGCGATCTGTTGTGTCAACGCTGTCATCTCCGATGATCCAGCCATCGGCTCTGATACCAAGATGTCACGAGATTGATTTCGTGATCGCATGTTGTAGTTGTGTGCGGCCAAAGGTCGCTCGGAACGATCGTTGGGATCAATGGTGAAGTTCAGAAGATAGAAGACGCAAGAAGAATATCGGAAGCAAAGCAAATGATAGCAGAATTGAGTTGAAGAGGATAAGTTCTAGTCTATCTCTGGAATTACAATGTATATCTCTTATATAGTCCTGCTACCTATTCTATCGCTGGGAACAAAAAGAAACAAGGCAATTGTATAACGTGTCGACACAATTTTATGTAGTCATGCACTCGGACTCGCCAGATGGATCGTTGTCGATCATTACAGAAATCAAACCAAGTCTACTTTGTCAATTCATTCTGTCCGTTTGCTATTCCAGTAGCACCATCCAAATCAGACGTATTAGCCTTCAATCTGTGACGCCGTCGTACGTAGGTACGCCCCTACATGACACTCTTGCTTGATCTAGGTGTCTATTGTGATAATCCTACCTCTCTTTTGTGACAATACAAGTGTTATTCAGATTGCTAGTGATCCAGTCAAGCACAAGCTGACAAAGCACATTGGTGTTGATGTATGGTGGCATTTTTTTTTTGCGCTTCTGGTACCATTTAATTTCCAAATAGGGCTAAATTCTGTTATGCATTGGAAACATGAACTATTTTAATTGTTGATTTGAAGATTGGATACCATTTTGGGTCACTAATTCTCCTGGATTAGAAGGTGACATGACTTTCAGGGTAGCAAAAAGCAACTATGAAAGCACGAATAGCACAATACTTTTGGATGAAATGTCCTCAAGATGAGGTAACACCAAATATTTCTATTATGTCATTATGTGCTTGTGTATCTTTGTCATGCAGTATATTTCATTCCCATTTCTCCTTCCTGTAGAAAAATGTAAAACCTTAGCAAGCTTGTAAGAAGGCATAGCCTATTATTTCTAGGAAAAAGTCCGGTTTACTCCCTCGAACTATCAGAAAAGTCTGGTTTACCCTTTGAACTACAAAAGCGGTTATTTAACACCATGTAAGTGTTTCATGCATGGATATTGGTGAGTTTCTATAGGTTGCTGCTCTTATCTGCTTGACATGAAAACCACAAATGTTACTAGTTGTGTTCACTGATGAGATATGAAATGAATCTCTAGGGATGACAATAGGATGAACTATATATGAATAATTTTGGAATGAAAGCTTATGAATCTATAGAATCAAAATCGTTGCACATAGTTTGCACATATAAATGTAAATGAACTTCTACATGGATAGATGTGAGTTTCTACAGGTTGCTGCTCTTATCTGCTTTATAGATAGAGTGTTAACCATTAAGGAAAACTCTTTTTTACATCCTAACATGATATCGTCAACTTACCATATATTGTTATCTTATTACCATTCATGTTTCAACATATTTTATATGTTTTACTGGACTTGTATTCAAGTATTATCTATGAGAGTTTTGTCTCAATCCTTGTGAGAGTTTTCCAAATAGTGGCCGCCTCCTCCCTAAGCCCGCCTCCCCTTTCCTCTATTTCTTGATCTCTTCTCTACAAAATTTATAAGTAGTGGCTGCTTTTGCCTTTTAAAAAGGCTTCATATATATATATATATATATATATATATATATATATATATATATATATATATATATATATATATGTGTGTGTGTGTGTGTGTGTGTGTGTGTGTGTGTGTGTGTGTGTGTGTGTGTGTGTGTGTACATACATACATACATACATACATACATAGTTCATAGCCTTTGTTAGCTAACTCGAGGAATGGAAGTAGAAAAAATACATGCATGTCTGAACGACTGTATCCTCTACCGTAAAGAGTATGCAAACATGCATGTATGTCTGGTGTGCAACGCATCCCGATACAAGCGTAAGAATCAATCAGATGACAGTGAGGGATCGAGGTGAAGAAAGAACCTCCTGCTAAGGTGGTGTGGTATCTTCCTGTAATTCCCCGTTTGAAGCGATTTTTTGTGAACCCAAAGGAGGCAAAACTGCTGCGTTGGCACTCGGAGGAGCGTAAGCAGGATAGAAAGCTAAGATACCCTATTGATTCCGCCCAGTGGAGAAACATCGATAGGAGGTTCGCAGACTTCAAATTGGAACCGAGGTATATATGGTTTGGATTGAGTACAGATGTAATGAATCCTTTCGGTAACATGAGCAGCTGACTTAGCACTTGGCCCGTGACTCTCTGTATCTACAACCTTCCTCCTTGGTTGATACTTATGAAGCAGAAGTATATTTTGCTGTTGATACATCTTCAAGGGCCAAAGCAATATGTGAACGATATTGATCTGTACCTAGCACCATTGATGGAAGATCTAAAAATAATGTGGATCGAAGGGGTATAGGTATGGGATACGCACAAACGAGAGAACTTCACTTTACGCTCCTTGTTATTTTGCACCATAAATGATTATCCTGCCCTTGCTGACCTGTCGGGCCAGAGTACAAAAGGGGCCAAAGCATGTATTCACTGCTTAGATGATACCGAGAGTGTGTGGCTAAAGCACTCGCGCAAAACTGTGTACATGTGTCACCGTAGGTTCCTTCAAAGGGCTCACTCATACTGCAGGATGAAGAAATAATTCGACGGAGAGAAGGATGACAGTTCAACTCCATGGCATTTAAGCGGAAAAGAGGTCTATGATATGGTTAAGGATTTAGATGTTGTGCTCGGAAAGGGACGTAAATCGAGGACCCATGAGAAGAACATTTAGAAGAAAAGATCAATATTTTGAGACTTACCTTATTGAGAGCACCTAGAAGTTCACCACTGCATCGACGTCATGCACGTAGAGAAGAATATATGTGACTGCTAGATTGGTCTCTTACTGAACATTCGTGACAAAACAAATGATGGTGTCAATGCACAATGTCGGTGTTTTAGAACCGATCTTACGTATGATTGTTTGATTCAGGAGGTCTCCACAATTGATCACGTAGAAAGAACGACATAAGGATTTTTATACAGGTTCAGTCCTTCTCCAGAGAGAATAACAACCCTACTCCTGTGTGTATTGTATTGAGTATAGTGGTTACAATCAGTGG
The DNA here is from genome assembly GCA_036346405.1 of Phyllostachys edulis. Classification (NCBI taxonomy): domain Eukaryota; kingdom Viridiplantae; phylum Streptophyta; class Magnoliopsida; order Poales; family Poaceae; genus Phyllostachys; species Phyllostachys edulis. Next base: position 78,066,023 of record CM070549.1, on the reverse strand, counting down.
AAAGACTAAGGCGTATGCAGATGATAGTGCTTGTTGTCTTCCTGATTGCGTGTCTTCGATCGGCTCTGTCCAATCGGCCTCTCCTCTGCCTTCTAGCTACAGCCTTTATATAGTGGGCGAAGAGGTAGCCATTTCTCCAGGTCAAGAGGCGTCTCATCATTTCATATAATGGGCGCATTGATGGTAGTAATCACCAGAGTAGTAACCCCTCCACGTCGCCTGGCCGTTTCTTGTGGGAGATAGCAGTGCATTACGTGTAGTTATTCTAGAAAATAACAGAGTACACTGATTGCTTAGATTCGCTGATCAATTGGGCCTACTCATCTGCAGACTCCATTGATTATAGGGTGGTCGTAGCTGACCTGGTCGTAGAAGAGCTTACGACCAGGAGGTAGTCGTGGAAGAACTTACGACTGGGTACTGGTCGTAGAAGAACTTACGACTGGGGGATGATCGTAGAAGAACTTACGATCATGAGATAGTCGTAGAAGGACTTATGGCTATGGGGGTGGTCATAGATGGACTTACGACCGCCTGGTTGGCTTCTCCCTTATGATCATTAAGGGGTATACTCAAGAACCATATGATGACATATTTACCCATAATAATAATTACAGATAAATAATAAAATGAGGATTATTAGATCCTCGTCATCTAGCCCCCCAGTTTCAAGTGAAAGTAACTTACTTGGAAAAGGGAGTCATAGATGATCTTACGACTACAAGGTGATCGTAGAATAATGGTCGAAGGAAAGACTCTTCGACTGGTATTTCTTTTGACCAGAAATACTTGGTCAAGGAGGTTATGGGAAATCTTACGACAAGGTAGTCGTAGAAAATCTTACGACTACAAAGTGGTCGTAGTATGGTTATCGGAAGTAAAACCTTTCCGATTTGGTATTTCATTTGACCAGAAAAGACTTGGTTAAGAAGGTAATTTCTCTTGAGGTGTATAGATAGCCTCGGTTTTCTCAAACGAGCCAATTGAAGAATCTCAATCGACTCTCACAAAATCTGTCCGTTAGAGCGATTCCCGAAGAGGTGGCAACTGTTGGGTTGCCACGTCTTTAACCCAAGCATGTAGTTATAAAAACTTACCGCGGGTGTGATTCTAGGGTTCTTACTTTTCCCCAAATCGCTTCAACTATTCATCGAGCTCTCGCGTTCTCCGCCTTCAACCAAATCGTACGCTTCCTTGAGACCCCTTCCATTCCAAATCTCCTTTCCCTGAGAAAGATGGCCGGAGCTGCTTCCCAGTGGGCTGAATCGGAGATGGATGCGGCTAAGATGAAGGCTTTGGTTGCCGCTAAGAAGATCCCGAAGAAAAAGTTTGTGAAGTGGATTGCTGCTGTTGGGTAACATTGGCAGTCAAGGGAGATTGGGTAGATTCCCGTCTTCCAGGCATACTGTGAGTGTGGCCTTCGACCACCTGCTCACCCTTTCCTCACACTCGTTGCCGAGCACTTTGGGGTGGAGTTGGTGAACCTGGTTCCCAATTCCCACACCTTGTTGGGTGTGTTCGTGTACTTGTGTGAGGCCTACCTGGGGATTTCAGCTGACTTGGAATTATTCTAGTACTTTTATGGAATGACCAGAATGGTGGGAGTCGCCGGTAGCTGTAGTCTGAAGCTCCACGATGGGATGTCAAAGGAGTACATTCAAATGTTCACCCAGTCGTCGTGGCCGGGATGGAAAAAGAGGTGGTTCTACTGGGAGATCACCAGTGAGGACAGTCTCTCCTTCGTCGACAACGCTACCGAGAAGTTTCCCTCCTAGGATTTGACTCCCAAGGATCTTGGTCGGATCGCCCCTTATATTCAAGCCATCAAGGACTTGAAGGAAGAGGGGCTCATCGGATGGCACGTGGTGAAGGATTTTATCACACGCCGCATTACCCCTTTGAAGAAACGAGCACATCACATGTTGAGGTCCTCGGGGCCATGAGACCCGACCAGAGATTACGAGGAGGGTAAATATATTTTCAACTTAGCAGATCTTTCACAAACGAAAATTGATGCTCGGGTCAAGCTCGTTTGTGAGAAATCCCCGTCGTCCAATGTGGCGGCTCCTCAAATCCTGGCGGACTTATCCGCAAAGGATACGATGGTACGCCTAAAGGTAATCAAAAATTGATTTCATCTTTAGGATCTCATAATCGCAGAAAATCTTACGACTGAAGAATTGTCATGGAAAAACTTACGATTAGATACTGGTCGTAGAAAGACTTACGACCGCTGAGTAATTATTTCTTTTTCTAACTTCTGTAGAAAGTAGGCATGGAAGACCGTCAAGACGACCAAGAGGTCGAATTGATGATCATTGGCACAGAGATGGAGCAAGTCAAGGCTCCTCGGACCAAGAGACGCCGGCTCGTGAAAGTCGCCGACAAGGGCGGCGCAAGCTCAAGCTCTGCTGCTCCGGTTAGGCCCTTTGCGAAGTTCACTGCAGATATGATTGCTGTAGAGAAAGCAATGGGGGTCGAAGCGACTGATGCTGTCAAACATAGAGTTCCCAAGACCAAGGTACCCTTCTACTATGAGAACAAGACTTTCGCAGTTTCTGCTTCTTATGGCTTTGTCAGGCAGCTAGAAAAGGAGAACTGGAAGAGTTTTATGTCTTTTGTGAAGGAAACCTCTGCTTCGGCAGAACCTGTGGTCAAGGGGAGTACTGTTCTTGTGGTGGTCGAGACAGGTCTCGGCCAACAGGAGAGTCAGGAGGTTCAAGGAGCGGTAGTTCTTACTCAAGACCCACGACCAGACGTGTTCGTGGCCGACCCCGTTCCTTAGCTCGACTTTCGACCAGACATGGTCGTAGAGAAGAAGTCGAAGAAATCTTCCTTTGGGAAGGTTACTTCCAAATTCATGGTGAAGTCCAGGAAACAAAGGTTTGTAGAAAGAACATCATTTACCTTTTGCTTTCCACAACCTGATGTGTTTTCCTTTTGGTAATTTTAGCCCGACTCCTCCAACCCCTAGGGACGCTCCTGTCGAGAGGCCCACCGCTACTTCTCCGGCTGTCGGAGAGACAACAATGGAGGCTGTCGAGGGACCGTAGCTTGTCCCCGTGGTGGAAGAAGTTGTTGCCACCGAGGCTACTACACCCACTAAGGTGATCGTGGAGGCGGAAGTGAGGATGGCGGAGGCAGCAGCAGAAGCATCTGGCCATGGTGGCAAAGCTTCCGACCATCGCGCCGGGAAGGAGGTCGTCATAGACGTCCTCCCCAGTCCCCAAGGAGGAGAAACCATTGGTGCCGTCGCGTCCGAAGGAGAAGAAGAGTTAGACTTCCTCGACCATCCCTTCGGGTTTTTCAGCCCCGTTGATGTTATTGGATCCCGTGCATATAGATCTCGCGATTGAGTCCCTCACTCTAAAGACATTCCTAACAGGGGGAATGTCTTTGATGACGAGCGCCTCGAGAAGTTATGGTGGGACCAAGTCGAAGAGATCGATGGGTTGAAGAAACCACAAGAGTTTTCTCCGCCTTCACTCAAAGGAGCATCAATGTAAGTGTTTGATGCTAAATATCTGCATATGTGGTTTTTTTCTCACTTCTCACTGTCTTTCTTTATGCAGAAAGCCATAGAACAAATTATCACTGTTGGTGAATACCACCGACAACTTGTGCAGCTACGATAGGAGAAAGCGGAACTCTGTGAGCAAGCAGAGAGATGGTAGGTCATCACCAGTCGTAGTCATTTATGCTTTGACTTCATACCGATAGTAGGAGAACTTGTGACCAGAAGATTGTCGTAGAAAAACTTACGACTACATGGTTGTCGTAGAAAAACTTATGACTAGGTATTGGTTGTAGAAGGACTTATGACCACATGGTTGTCATAGAAAAACTTACGACTAGGTACTGGTCATAGAAGGACTTATGACCACATGGTTATCGTAGAAAAGCTTACGACTAGGTACTGGTCGTAGAAGGACTTACGCCCACATGGTTGTTGTAGAAAAACTTACGACTAGGTATCGATCGTAGGACTTACGACCATGTGGTTGTCGTAAAAAAACTTACGACAACTTGGCTAGTGCTCATGTCTACTCTTGACCTCTACAGGTTTAAAAGTGATGAAAAGTCCTTGGCTGATTCTCTCGACTACGAAAAAGTTGAGACGAAAAAGGTGAGGGAAGAAAAAGAGGACCTTTTGAAGAAGCTTCAGGAGGCAATCTCCGCGACTCAAAAGTTACAAGGAGAAATAAACAGTAAGTTCTGAACTTGAGACTGCTTATGACATTGATCTTTACCCTTTTAACTCTTATCCCCTTTCAGAAAAAGAGCTCGAAGTGGGAACACTCCAAACTGAGGTCAAAGAAAAGACCTTGATTGTTCACGAGATCTCCCGCATCGCCAAAGATAAGGATGAAGAGATTGAGAAACTGGATTCTCAATTAGCAGGTAAGCAATTCTTTACCTGCGACTAGTTTTGTTTACCAGCCCTTTACGGGTTATTTTTCCTTGACTAGTCTCTCTCTCTTCAGAGCGAGTAGTCGAAATAAAATAACTCTGTGAGGCTTCAACTCGTAACCGGGAGGATGTGAAGTCGATGAAGGTCAGCCTTCGAGACAACATTTCACTCTTGAACAATATACTCGGTGGACTACGTGCTGGGGAGGTCACTCCTCGTGAAGACACGATAGTTGCTCACACGAGTGCCATTAGGGAACAAGTCGGGACTTTGCAAGAGTTGGTGTCCACTCTGAAGACCAACCAAGCTGACTCGATAAAAGAGGGGATCGAAGGTGCAGTAAGTTTTGTTTTGGCAAAACTGAAAGCTCATGACCCCAATCTCAGTCTGCAGTCAATCGAAACCGACTTCGGCTGCTCTAAAGCAGAGGCGGAGCGGTTGATTAAAGATGTGCAGTCGGTCAGCAAGAAGGTGGTGGAGGAGATGCAAATGAGATCTCCTTTGTCAGAGTAGTTTGTAATAGAAAACCTGTATAGACAAGTTCTTTTTCCTACAAATCATCATGTCGAGTAGTTAGTAACTCATAAGATAATGAACGAAAATTAAGACTAAGAATTGAAGTCATATTGATAACTTTATCCTAGCACATGACTATTTGCCTAGTTTATTTAGATAAACTAAGAATATAGTGTTTAAAGGGTTTATGAAAACAGAGAGGTTTGGTTAACTTATAGTTTTCGATCACGATTATCATGCACTAGTCGAAAGAGTAGGGATGAGTCGACGCTAGGAAGTTCCTTCTAGTGGGTAGGACTACGTGCAGAGAGGAAAGGCTTCGACTAGGTGATGTTACCATCTCCGACCAGATTAATCAAATCAAGAGCAGCAACTTGAGTTAGACAAACGTCTGGAGCACCTTAAATATTTGTTTGACCTTTTCTAGTGGACTCAATATGTTTGCCCTGGTAGCAAGAGTTAGAAATAAGACGACGCTAGGAAGTTCCTTCTAGTGGGCAGGACTACATGCAGAGAGGAAAGGCTTCGACTAGGTGTGTTTTTTCCTCCAACTAGTTATCACGAACTGAGTGTACCAAAAGTAGTCGAACAAATTACAAAAGTGTGCTATGCTTAGAGTATTTTTCAAAATGAAAAAAAAATAAACTAAGGTGATAAGAGTTGGCTTGAAAATATTTCGACTATGTTTGTTGAACCTGAGCTCTTTGTATTGGCAGCAAAAGGGAGGAACGAGTCAACGCTAGGAAGTTCCTTCTAGTAGGTAGGACCACGTGCAGAGAGGAAAGACTTTGACTTGGTGATGTTTCTGTCCTTTCAGCCAGTGTAAAGAAAACGGGGTGCTTGAAAAAATGGTTGAAAGATTATCAAAGCGCTACTCAAAATAAGACAATAGAGGTAGGAGGAACCTGATGCTTTATTGTCTGGATGGTTGGTTACATATAGAACTTTTGTAACTGGTCGATGTTCCAAGAATTTGAGAGAACCCGACCGTCTTCTATTGCCAGTCCGACCGAGCCTGGTCGTGTAACTTCGACCATTGTGTAGGGACCTTCCCACTTGGGGGAAAGTTTGTTCCGATTGGACTGGGATTGGATTAACTTCAATACCAAGTCACCTACAATAAGGCTGCAAGGTTGGACCTTACGATTGTAGTATTTACGCAGGGTTTGTTGGTAGACTGCAGAACGGATTAAGGCTTGGTTTCTCTTCTCTTCGAGCAGGTTGATGTCATCCGCGCGAAGTTGTTCCTGAGTTGAGTCATTGAAAGTTTCGACTCGTGTCGACCTTATCTTTAGTTCAGGTGGAAGCATGGCTTTAGCACCGAAGACTAGGAAAAAGGTGTTTCACTTGTGGCCCGACTAGCATTCGTACGAACTGCTCATAATACTGAGGGTAATTCTTGTGCCCAAGCCCCCGAGCGCTTGGCAAGCTGGTCGAAGACTCGTGTTTTGATCCCCTACATTATTTGGCCATTCGCTCTTTCAACTGCCCCATTGCTTTGGGGGTGAGCAATAGAGGCGTAACACAGTTTGGTGCCCAACTCGTCGCAAAATTCTTAAAATTTTGCGTTCGAAAATTGCTTACCATTATCTGTGATTATTCGACTTGGGACTCAAAATCGAGTAATCATGCATCTCATCATGAACCGTTTTGCTGCTTCCATTGTAATCCCAATCACAGGTTCGGCTTCAATTCATTTTGTGTACGTATCAATCGCCACAAAAAGGAACATGAAGCCTCCTGGAGCTTTGGGGAACGGACCTAGGATATCGAGACCCCAGGTTGCAAAAGGCCAAGATAGAGGTATTGTTTGCAATGCCTAAGCCGGTTGGTGCATTTGCCTGCTATGAAACTGGTATTGTACACATTTTTTAACCAGCTCTTTGGCATCATACAGGGCTATTGGCCAGTAGAAACTTTGTCGAAAGGCCTTTCCGACCAGCGTTTTGTAGGAAGCGTGAGTTCCACAGATGCCCCGTGTATGTCGTGAAGGAGGTTTAATCATTCGCTCTGCGGTATGCATCGCATGAGCACCCCTTGAGTACCTCGTTTATAGGGGACTCCTTCGACCAAAGTATACGTTTTGGCCTTTCGGGATAAATGATCTGCCTCGAGACAATTATCAGGTATAGTACCCTTTTGAAGATAATCGTAGATGGGATTCATCCAAGTATCCTCGTATTCTAGAGAGGCCATCTAAATAGGAGGTGTCTCTGGTGCTTCGACCAGAGATGGCTTCTGGAGCTGTTCTAAGAAGACTCTTTTTGGTACTGTGGATCGGGAAGAAGCCATACAAGCAAGCTGGTCCGCGAGGAAATTATCTTTTCGATGGATGAATTGTACCTCGAAACCGAAAAAATGCTTTTCAAACTTTCGAACTTCCGATAAGTACCGAGACATTGTCGGATTAGAGCACTAGTATTCTTTTCCGACTTGATTCACGACTAGTTGAGAGTCTCCTCTCACGAGTAGTCGGCGAATCGCGAGCGCTTTCGCAGCTCGTATGCCAGCTAGCAAACCTTCATATTCTGCCATGTTGTTAGTGGCATGAAAGTTTAATTGATTGGTATACTTTAAGATCTCTCTGGTAGGAGATTCCAGGACCACTCCAGCCCCTGAGCCACTTAAAATAAGTGACCCATCAAAGTACATCGTCCACTTGTCGTGGGAATTGTACTGGGGATCCTGAATAGGTTCAAGATTTGTCCATTCGGTGATAAAGTCTACCAAGATCTGGGATTTAATGGCCGTTCGGGACATGAAATGGAGGTAGAACTCTCCAAGTTCGACTGACCATTTTGCCATGTGTCCCGCTGCTTCCCTGTTCTGGAGGATCACTCCTAAGGGAAACTCAGACGGCACAGCTATCTTGTGCGCCTGAAAATAATGCCGTAGTTTCCTCAAAGACATGAGGAGGTCATATAGAAGTTTTTGGACCTGAGGGTATCGCTCATTAGGTCCGTGTAAAACTTCGCTTATGTAGTAAACTAGTAGTTGTACGTTTTCACGTTCTACGACCAGTACTACGCTAACTGCTTGTGGTGTGGCAGCTAGATAAATTAAGATCGTCTCTTCTGGTTTCGGAGAAACCAGAACAGGAGCACTTGTAAGATACCTTTTGACATCCTCAAAGGCAGCGTTTGCCTCTTTCGACCACTCGAAACCCGCGTGCTTTCTTAGAAGTTTGAAGAAAGGTAACCAAAATATGCATCTACAAAACTTAATACTTCGCAACCAGCAGTGGAATCAACCAACTGATCGATACGAGGTAAAAGGAAATTATCTTTTGGATAAGCTTTATTAAGATCAGTGAAGTCTACACACATTCGCCACTTGCCCGTAGGCTTTCTAACCATTACAGGGTTGGCTAACCACTCTGGGTGGTCGACTTCACTTATAAAGCCTGCTTTAAATAGCTTGTCTAATTCTGACCTAATAGCATCTCGTCGATTAGGGGCAAATCTCCGTAATTTTTGTTTTACAAGTACTTTGTCAGGTCGTAAAGCTAGCCTATGCTCGATCACTTCCCTGGGCACTCCGGGCATGTCAGATGCTTGCCACGTGAAGACATTTGCGTTAAACCAGAGGAAAGTGATGAGGGCGTCTTCCTATTTGGGGTCGAAAGTATCCCCGATGCGAACAGTCTTCGAGGGCTCCGCTGGATCCAGAGGAATCTCTTTGACCTGATCGTTCGGCTTTGGTGCAACTTTAGGCTTCGACTACTTGGTTGAAGCCTGCCCTTTGTTTTCTTCCCGAGCTGGTATCTGACCAACCATCTCGAGGGATCGATGGTCGCAGGTATGCGCCATCTTCTTGTCACAATGAATTGTGATCACTCTTTTGGGACCTAGCATCTTAAGACATTGATACTCATAATGAACAACTATTAAGAATTTTGCCAAAGTTGGTCGTCCGAGTATGACGTTATATACCGTATCGAAATCGACCAGATCAAAGGAGATTTTCTCTATTCTGAAATTACTTGGAGAATCAAATGTTAAAGGAAGAGAAACTCGACCAATAGGTTTGGCCGAAGACCCCGGTACGATCCCATGAAATGAGTATCGTACCGGTCTTACCTTAGTCCTGGGTACCTGCATATCGTCCAGGGCACTTGTAAACAAGATGTTTAACGAGCTGCCACCATCAACTAATACTCAATTTACTCGACAATTGTTGATGGTGGGTTCGACCACGATTGGAAATCGACCTGGTCGAGTTGAAGGGATCGGGCAGTCACCCTTCTCGAAAGAGATGGTGACTTCCAACCACTTCGGTAATTTATTGACAAGAGGAGGATCAATGGAGTTTATCTCGCGTTCGACAGCCTTAAGTTGTCGTTTTGACTTGTATGCCGATGATCCACCATAAATATGCTCGATGGTATGCTCCAGATCCTGGAATGGCATCTCCTCGTCGTCGTCTGACTGCTTACGACCACTCGTTTGCCCTACCTGCTCGAGTGTGGGAAGTGGTCCTTTGTTGGAGTAGTAGTCCTCGAGTTTTTGTTGGAAAACTCGACAATTGCGAAGATCGTGTCTTTCCTTTTTATGGAAAGGGCACCACCTAGGCTTGTCATTCTTTTGATCAGGGCACTTAGCTTTGCCTCGGTTGGAGTACGGCTTGGAACTTCGTGGTTCCTTATCGCTTACGGCCAAGACCTCCTTAGAACTGCTGGCTTGAGTTTTTTGGCCCTTCGTGTTATTCTTCGATTTCCTAGCCTTTTTGTGCTTCTTCTTGCCACTTTCGCCTGCCTCTTGAGTAATCTTGCCATCTCGTTCGATGGTATCGTTCCACTCGACTGCTTCGGCAGCAGTCGCATATCGATCGACCATCTCGAAGAGCTCGGCGATAGTGGTAGGAGGGTTTAAAGCGATATCCTCCGTAATCCTTCTACTGCAGACTCCCTGCTTAAAGGCTCTAATAACAGATAAGTCAGAAACCTCTAGAATCGAATTACGAACCTGAGTGAAACGCCTGATGAATTGGCGTAGGGTCTCATGGTCGTTTTGTCTCATCCTATGCAGGTCGTTCTCCTTTCCAGGGCGATTGTAGGTGCCCTGAAAATTAGCCAACAGAAGGTCGCAGAGGTGTTGCCACGAGTAGATCGACTCGAATGGTTGGTTTAGCAGCCACGATCGAGCGGACGCTTTGAGCACAGTTGGAAGGTAATTCACCATTACATACTCTCCTCCTGCTGCTCGGACAGCGGTTGTGTAGATTTGAAGGAATTCGATGGGATTTTGAGATCCATCAAACTTCTCCATGTTCACTGGTCGAAACCATGGTGGCAAGCGAACTGCTCGGAGGTCGGGTGAGAATGTCCGACACCCGGTGATGACTTCTTGATGCCTTCTTTGCAGGAAAGAAGGATTAATGTTGCCAGGTGATCGTACACAACGATACCCACGTGGGTGGACTGACCCATCAGAGGCCTCGGCCTTCGAGGAAATACTCATCGATTCCATCTGCATTGCATTTCTCGGTTTGGAGCAAAGTGACGATCACCTCTCCTAGGAGCTTGTTGATTATCAGGCGTTCGAGGAACTCTTTTCCGGTTAGGGGAATGACATAACCTATTGTCGCGGTGATCTCCATGCAGTGAGTTGTTCGAACGACTGGTAATTGATGGAGTCGTACTACTACGACTTCCGGAATGATGTCGACGAGGAGGCTTAAGTTTTGCCATCGTGCTCTGAAGCCTTCTTGCGATCTCTTCAGCGAAGAGGTCGTAGCCTGGCACTCGAGCAAGCTCTCAAGTTGGGTTCTCGAGTAGATCATTAATGTGTTGGAGTTCCTGGGCTTCCTCCGACTGATATTGAATGCGCCCAGGCAGATTTCTCTGAGCTGCAATTCTTCTCAGTCGGGTTATCTCAGGATCACCCACATCGGATCCTTGAGTTCACCTCAATGGAGTGCGAGTATGTCGAGGATTTCCTTTAGGCTCATCAGAGTGTTGACCCTGTTCATCACCGGCGGTGCCCTTACCATTGCCACGAGGGGGCGCAGTGTGTGCTTGCCGGGGAGCGTCCGTAGTCCTGTCTCTTGGAGAGTGATCATTATCTGAGGGAAGGACGAAGACCTCCCGTTGATGATTTCCACTTGCGCTTGAGGTCTCCTGGCTGGAGGAGTAGTTGAGAGACACCATCTAGCGTCTTAGAGTAAACACCTCTAGGAAGGGGAACTCCGGGTCATAACCATCTCCGTCCGCAGGTGAGCCCTACGTAGGGATGGTTGAACTCGTAGAAAAAGCATGTTTGATCCCATCCTCTGTGGGGCTAACCGAAAAGAGAGGACCACTAGGTGCTGATGAAGCTCCGGAATGATGGCCTCTAGAACTTGCCTCGCCAGGTCGGACTGCCTCAGGCGGACTCGAACATTCGGAGGGAGAACACCCGTCTTGTTGCGAGTCTGTCTTGGTGTAGCCCTGATTGTGGTCAGATTGACCCTTGCCCTCTGAGGAAAATGATCCCTTATTTGGACATACTGTTGTGGGGGATAAGGATCCCTCCTCAATTCCATCGGTGGCATGGTCTCCTGAACCTAATGAAAGATCCCTGGAGGCGGCATCACCATCGGATGAGATACTCGACTCGTAGTCGAGACTGGCATCCATGTTGACGTCTGCATAATCAGCCAAGTTGAACCAGTTCTCCTCGTTCCACTCTCCTGCCAAGGGAGCATTAAGAGAAAAGAGAATCTGTTGACAAGGAATTACCAGAAGATCTCCACGGTCGGCGCCAACTGTCGGTGTTTTAGATCCGATCTTACGTATGATTGTTTGATTCGGGGGGTCTCCACAATTGATCACGCAGAAAGAACGACACATGGATTTTTATACAGGTTCAAGCCTTCTCCAGAGAGAATAACAACCTTACTCCTGTGTGTATTGTATTGAGTATGGTGGTAACAATACGGGGAAAGACTAAGGCGTATGTAGATGATAGTGCTTGTTGTCTTCCTGATTGCGTGTCTCTGATTGGCTCTGTCTAATCGGCCTCTCCTCTGTCTTCTGATTGTAGCCTTTATATAGTGGGCGAAGAGGTATCCATCTCTCCATGTCAAGAGGTGCCTCATCATTTCATACAATGGGTGCATTGGTGGTTGTAATCACCGGAGTAGTAACCCCTCCACGTCGCCTGGTAGTTACTTGTCAGAGATAGCGGCGCATTACGTGTAGTTATTCCAGAGAATAACAGAGTACATTGACTGCTTAGAACCCCTAATCAATTGGGCCTACCCATCTGCAGGCTCCATTGATTATAGGGTGGTCGGAGCTGACCTGGTCGTAGAAGAGCTTACGATCATGAGGTAGTCGTGGAAGAACTTACGACTGGGTATTGGTCGTAGAAGAACTTACGATTGGGAGATGATCGTAGAAGAACTTACAATCATGAGAATGTCGTAGAAGGACTTACAACTATAGGGGTGGTCGTAGAAGGACTTACGACCACCTGGTTGGCTTCTCCCTTATGATCATTAAGGGGTATACTCAAGAACCATATGTTGGCATATTTACCCATAATAATAATTACAGATAAATAATAAAATGAGGATTATTAGATCCTCGTCACACGGCTTGACTTGGTTGATATGGACATCAGACCTGAGTTAGTACCGACAAAGACTGATAACGGACAAACGTACCTTCCCCCTGCTAGTTACAGTTTATCTAGGGTCGAGACAATTGATATCCCCTTCTTGCCGTTGGCCCGAAAATTCGTGCATGGCGAGTCGCTGGTCGTCCTAGAAGAGGACCTAGAAACCCTAGGATTGGCTTCTCAGAGATTGCATGAATGATACATGGAACAAGCCAAAAAGACGAGTAGACAACCGTGCTCAGGTGTCACCGTCAAGTTCAAGAAAATTCATTTTAACCATGAGTTTCAAGACTGTCTTCACAGTGACCTTCGATGACTTGTTCTTACTCTTCAACCTCGACTCCCTCGATGCCTCACTCATACGATGCTAGACACTGTAAGTGTGTACAATCACGGTCTACGTTCGTATAATACCGATAAATGTCATATATAACTACTAGCTTTTGTACATATATATACATATGTATATGTATATATATATGTATGTATATATATATACATGATCGTAGAAACCACATCTAGTAAATCATCGGTAGGTTTCTTCGACCCACTCTTCGTCTCTGAGCAATGCATCAAGGATGATGCAACCTTCGTTGAGGATTACATGGCGACGTTTTTACTGGATCACCGCGAGAAGGATTTCATACTTTTGCCCTACAACCAAGGGTAAGTACTGCACTAGTGGCTATACTTGTTGATTTGTACTTTATAAGCAACACGAACTTAGGTTTAATGACTATAGCGACATTCCTGTGTAGGTTCCACTAGATTTTAATTGTAATTATAACAAAATGGAACCAGGTAAAATATCTTGATTCCCTAAAGAGGTCTAATAACGACTTCACAGTTGTTAAAAACTTAATCGATAGGTAAATACATTTCTTTCATAAATAACTCTATTGTAGTCTTTCCTTCCTTTGCAATGGCTAAGGCTAAGTTTTTGGAATCACGTAGGTCGTTCATCACGTACTATGCAAAGGGAGGGAGATGCAAGGGAGTGAACCTGCGACACGATTTTAAATTGCCGGTATTCGCTAGTACACATTAATCTTATATAACACTTCGTAGTGATGCCCCTCGAACTAACCAATTCTATTTTTGCAATGCCACCAGCAGCCACTGGGCAACACCTGTGGATACTATGTTTGCCACAACATGGAACTTCTCCTCGGTTCCTCGATGACCAAAGATCCTAAGGTTTGCCAATTTTGTAATAATTATTTCATACTTATTAATTTATATATGCACGACTTTAATCTTCCTAGTGATAGGTTGCGACCATCGCTGAAACTCCGTTGGAATAGGCCCAAATTAATGCATTCAAGACGCTTCTGCCTTCTTGATGCGTGAGGTTATAAACCCAACATGGAAGTTCCACAATGTAGATTGAACTTGATTGGGATAAGATTGAACTTAATGTAACATGTGTGTATATTTGTTCATGGATGGTAAATTTTAGTTCATTTGAGTTAATTGATTTGTGAAATGGATGTGCTTGTTTTGTGGATCGGATGTGCTTGTTTCTGAAATTAATGTGAATTGGATATGTACATGTACTTGTTGTGTTTGTGCTTGTTTCAGAGGGCATGGCTAGCATTTCTTGATGCTAGCCAATAAACAGAAATAGATTTAGCAATACAAAAAAAATATCACAGACGGTTCCTTAGGACAAACCGTCTGTGATGCATCAGCTATCATGGACGATTTCTTATACAATCCGTCTGTGATACCAGCTATCACAGACGGTTTCATCTACAAACCATCTGTGATATATAAGCTATAACAGACGGTTCTGAGTTAATAACCGTCTGTGATAGTATGCATCACAGACGGTTTTTGAATCGTCTGTGATGACTTTATGTCGTTGCTGACCTATAAACTCAGACGGCTAACGAAACCATATGTGATGACGTTTTTGAACCGTCTGTGAAGACTTTTTTCAGTAGTGACGACAATGACGCCCAAGACCGTGCGCTGTCCTCCAAAGAATGCGAAGGCAAAGAGAACAAAGATCGGTGGCATCCTTTGTCGCAGGGCGCCAACAGTGACAACATGGGGCGGCATTTACATTAGGGCTTGGTACTGCAGCGGTGGCTAGGGTTAGCTGGGCGACGGCATGAGGAACTAGGCACACAACGCGAACTTGACGTTTTTATGCAAAAGAGTCGTAACCCATTGGGCCAAAGCAACTACGGTCTCGGCCAGATCCTTATTTACTAGTATTTTTCTTTTCTTCTCCTTTCTCGTCCTCCACGTATATAGTATATCACCAGGATGCATATGCATGGCATCTGGCCTTCCAATGAATGAACTGCTAGCTATAGCTAGTATTGCTTGCTTGCTTAAATAGTACTACGTACTAGTGTAAGTACCATGCATGGAGTGGGACACTGCTCAATTAAAAAAAAAACTCTAACACTGAAACCAACAGCAATCAACACATATCCGTCGTAAACAACTCCGAGTACTTCTCGTGCATACGAGACTCCAACTCCCAAGTCGCTTCCCTCTCGGACTGATGTGACCACAACTCTTTGACATACTTCAACATCTTAGACCCCAACACTCTCTCCAACTTCCCTAGTACAATTTGGGTTAATTGGATCGTTTTTGCGTAAACATGCTAGGGCGAGATATGTGATACTTTGCTACTGTGTTTGGCATATTTTTTAATGTATGTCAATTGATTGTCCATAGAGTGTTGCCTCAAGCGCCGTGTCATCTTTGCATCATCTAGCTCCTAGAAGCTAAAGAGGCAAGTGCTTGGTATAATAGTGAACAGCTGGTGTTTGCCGTTGTCATGTTTGTTTATTTATCATGAGATTTAATTATATTTTGTTAAGTTACATATTTGCCATGTTAATATTGATGAAAAGAGTTATATTGTGATATTGATGCAATTGTGATATTTATGCAACTACCATGGGGATGACATGGTTAGATTATTGTTGTTTAGTGAATTGTTGCATCATTCACTTGCATAAGGGCCAGGGCTGTGAGTACTGCCATGTTTATGGCTAATCTGGCGTGCTTCATGTTAAAGTCCTACAGAGGTAGGGACCCCACCCTCAAGAAGGTGGGGGAGAAAAGTGTGTCATCGATGGGTGAACACTTTGCTATGCCGATATCAGCTAAAAAAGTTGCATCATAGCATTTGTATACATGAGAATTATATTGTTGAGAATGAGAATGATGATATTTATGATAATGCATCAATTTTTCAGTGCAAATGACATCTTGACGTAGCAATAAATGCCAAAAGGGGTATTGAGGGAAGTTTCCTCTTCATCTTCTCTTGCCATGTTTATTTGATGGTAGCCTGAGTAAGCATGCAGAAAACTGATCAATTCACATCCCGCGGTGGAGTCAACCAGTTGGTCGATGCGAGGTAAAGGGAAGTCATCCTTAGGACATGCAGTATTCAAATTAGTAAAATCAACGTACATGCGCCACTTACCATTTGATATCTTGACCATGGTCGGGTTCACGAACCAATCCGGGTGGTCGACTTCGTGAATGAAACCAACGTCTAAGAGTTTATCCAACTCTTGGCAAATGGCTTCTTGTCGATCAAGAGCGAAACGCCGGAGCTTCTACTTCACTGGTCGTTTGTCAGGCTGTATGGCTAGACTGTGCTGGATTACCTCCATTGGGACTCAAGGCATGTCGGATGGTTGCCACGCAAACACATCTACATTAGCCCGAAGGAAAACGATGAGCTCGGGTTCCTATTTCTCGTTCATTTTTTACTCAATTTGCTCTGTGTTGGACTGGTTGTCAAAAGTAAGTGGTACTTGCTTCATCTTTTCATCTGGCTGAGGAATCACCACCTTGTTTGGATTCATTGCATCATTAGGATATATTAATGGTAATTGATCAACAATCTCCAAGGATTTACGATTGCAGTTAAGTGCAGTAGAATGGTTACCTTGCATAGAAATGACACCTTTTGGACTAGGAATTTTAATGCTCTATTAGGCGTGGTGTGTTGCTGTCATGAATTTTGTTAGTGAAGGTCTACCCAAAATGGCATTGTAAGCTCTATTGACATCTACAATTTCAAACGTAATCAATTCTGTTCGAAAATTGTGAGAATCTCCAAAGGTTAATGGTAATACAATTTGACCAACTGGAGTTATTGAGGGACTAGGTAGTATCCCAAAGAAAGGATTTGAAACCGGTTTAATTCTAGAACAAGGTATTTGCATCTCATCTAGAGCAGTTATAAAAACCAAATCCAAAGAACTACCCCCATCTACAAGTACTCTTCCTATCTTACAATTACTGATAATAGGAGAAACGACCAGCGGAAGTTTACGAGGAGTAGGCATACCTTTTGGACAATCAGTTTTATTAAAGGTCAGAAGAATAACATCCGACCACTTCGGATAGCTTGCTTCCCTACTTGAGTGTTGGCACTGTTGACCTCCCTATATGTGGACTTGAATTGCCTCTTGGATGGATAAGTAGCTGATCCTCCGAAGATGGCATTGACATGATTGTTAGGCTTTTGGTATGCCATCTGTTCATCTCCATTCGCATTTTTGGTGTTACTGGGAACACCATCTTCAGGTATTGAGGGCATTGGCCCTTTTCCTGAGTAGAAGTCATCGATGCGTTTCTGCCAAATATGGCAGTTATGCAAGTCGTGACCACACACAATATGAAGTGGACACCAGCGGCCATTTCCATTGGTCATACCAGAGCCTTCAGAAAAAGATTGGTTGGATGAACAACCAGTGGGATTTTTCCACATACCCCTGCGCTTATTATAGGTCGGGCACTACTCTATGGCAACGACCTCCCTTTGTACCAGCCTTGGTTTGCTCTTCTTTTTGGCCTTACCTTTTTGGTTGTCAGGTCTGGTCGGTTTTTGGGCCCTTTTTTGTTGGAAACTTCCATACCTGGTTGTGGTAGTGTATGGCCCTTGTCGTCCATACAATTCCATTGCATTGCTTTGTTAGCATCTACATAGCGGTCAGCCATGTCAAACAAATCTGACACAGTCGTTGGTGGATTGATGTTGAGATCTTCAGCAAACCTTGTGTATCGCATCGCCTGCTTAAATGCTCGAATAACATAGTCATCAGTAATGTTAGGAATAGTATTACGCACTTATATAAACATTTTAACAAACTGACGCAAGTTTTCTCTGAAAATTTGACAGAGATGATGTAAATCATCTTCCTTTCCGGGGTTTGTATAACAACTTTTAAAATTGCCTATAATGGCATGACATAAATTTTCCCAACTGAAAATAGAATTTTCTGGCTTGTTGAATAACCAAGTCTGAGCAGATCCTTTTAAGACAATGGGTAAATAGTTAGCCATTACCTTTTCGTCGCTGCCTGTAGCCTAGACATCAGTAGTGTAAATTTGAAGAAATTATGAAGGATTTTGGGTTCCATCGAAACTTTCTAGATGCCTTGGCTTGAACTTCTCAGGCCAATTGAAATCTCTTAGCCCATGTGAGAAAGCCTTGCACCCTGTGTAAGCTCCCAATCGTGGTCGTATATTATGACCTTCATCATAATTGTTAGGGGAATGGATCATTTACAACCACATTAGGGCGCTCACCTGGGGCCAATCTATCACATACGTTTCTTCGAGGTAGAGCATCTTCTTGATGAATGTTGCCACATGATGACAACGTCTAGAATTAGATTTGTCTGTTCTAGAACTGCCTTGAGCTCTTGATGATAGCAAAAGTGTAACACCCCGGCCCAACACAGAGTCCGGAATGCCATTAAACTACATTAACTATCAATTTTAACATCAATTATCAGTAAATTACGGTAAGCATATCAATGATAAAACTCGTCCACGGGTCACATTAATACAAGCATAACGATATGGCAATCGTAGATAATTATTTCCTAGGAAGCATGGCAAGATAATAAATTAAGATCAAAGCAAAACTAATCGAATCAAGTCTATTGAATGAATAATCAACTCCAACCTATCAACTAAGGCTAAGCAATAATATCAAGTCCAAATTATAAATCAGCATGCTAATAAAGTGTCTCATGGCCAATGTTTCAAGTATTTGAATGTATGACGTGGTTTCAAGTGCACTAGCCCTTCCCATGTGCAACGTCGTCAATAGTCTAATAAAAACAACAATAGAGCAAGAGGGAGTCCATGACTCCGCAAGCACAATAATAAACATTGAATAATGATTAATCAACTATAAACAATATCATCATCAACATCAACTGTTTTCTTTTGGGCAATTTCGTTTCATGCCACTGCCTCACTTGCACTTTCAGTTTGTGCCACTCTTTTTTCGCTTATTCTTTCCATGCCACTGCTTTGCAAATTTTCTTTGGAAATTGCCACTACCATCACCCTCCGACACCCTGGAGCCGTAACGATGTCGAGTGATGTCAAGTCAAACCATTTGGCTAGGACAAATGACCACTGGTACCCTTTGAGCAATTATGAAAATTCCACTAGAATCCTGTTGGTTTTGATGATTGCCATTGTTCCATATTTGCTGTTGGCGCCTGGAGGGAAAGTTTTGGAGGGAATTTTTGGCCATGGCTATAAATCTTGAACCGAATGGATAAGGGAGAGGGAGATGTAATGGCTCAAAGTGGAGGTATGAGCCAATGTAGCTCATGTAGCTCGCAACACCCAAAGAAGTCTATGTTCTGCTGTGATTGTGGCAGCAAAATAATGAGGTACAAGTCCAATACTGATAAGAATCCGAATTGTTGGTTTTTGAGGTGTGCTAACTGGAAGGTACGTTGATTCTTGGACACATAAAACTCTTCCTATTTTCTTGATATTTTTCCATTCTTTACTTTGATAACTATCTTTTTGTGTTGGTTTTGTTAGTCTGTGGGTTGTGGATTTTATTTGTGGGAAGATTTGCTTGAGGCATATGTGAAGAAGGAGATTGTAATGCAGCAAGACATGGAGATGGAGAAATTACAGAAGAATCTGGAGAAGTTTACATGGAAGCAATGGGTGCCGCTAAGGGCAATGTGCAAGAATTGAAGGACAATGTGCAAGAAGTAAAAAAGAAATGTGCAAGAACTGAAGAGCAGTGTAGACAATGTGAAAATGATATGCAGCATTTTGCTTTGTTTCTGCCTTTTGTTTGTTCTCCTAAATTCAAAGTAACTGGTTTATAATTCATGCTTCTAGCATGAGCAAGTGCAATGTAGCAGTACTAGTATCTGCAATTTAATGGAGTGGAATCTATGTTGCCAATCATCTTTGCAAATGATTTTCAAGTAATTTGGGAAAAGACTACGTATAGCAGTTCACATATAGCGGTTGACATATAGACAGTAAGTAACAGATTACATATAGCAGACACATATAGCAATTCACAAAAGACAGGTTACCAGATTACCTATCAAGTAATGTGCTCATCAAGTAATCTGGGAAAAGACAATAATAGCAGTTCACAGATAGCAGTTCATCAAGTGGTTCATACAATACCATATTACATATAGCAGTTCATCAAGTAATAGCAGTTAACAAAAGAAGTTTACCAGAATCATATAGCAGTTCATCAAGTAATAACAGTTCACAAAAGAAGATTACCATATTACCATATTACATCCTAGAGATTATGGAGCACAAAGGACAGTAGCTCATAGACAAAAGATCCTTGGTGTTGTTGGTCTTGGTTGCTTAGCCTTGGAAGCAGCGACACTAGGAAGAAAATCAATGCACAAGTTAGCCAAAAGCAGTTTCCTATATTTTTTAGCAGAATAAAAACAAAATCAATTGCAAGTAAAGCTAACATATATGATCCAATTGAATCTTTCTTGGAGGTTTTTCTTAGCTGGTGGAGGTTTTGGAGTATTAGGATCATGGCTCCCTTCCCCTGATTGGTATGCTTACAATTTGGCCAGTGATGGCCCAATTGCCCACACCTCTTGCATCTCTGTCTTTTTCTATCTCCAGGCTCTTCTGACCCCTTGATCCTTTGGTTTCTGGGTCGACCTGGTTGTCTTCTAATCACAGGTGGATGAATTTTAAAGCCCGGATCCACAAGATGCCATTTTCCTTTGTCTGTCATAGGGTAAACGATCCCCTCATAAGCTGCGTTGAATCAAATAACTGTGAAGTAGTCATGCACATAAGACTCCAAGTCATAACCCCTAAGGTGGCAAATGACAACCAATGCATGATTGCATGGCTTACCAGTCATCTGCCATTGACTACAAGTGCAAGTTTGGGTGTTAATGTCCACCACATCTTTCACTATATTCCCTTTTGGGTCTTTTGAAATAACTGCACCTATGTCATTTGTACTCCTAATGGTGTCATAGTTCCCCAATGTCCTACTTAATGCAATTAGCTTCTTAATGACAGTTGGTAGGATCTTTGTATTCATCTTCTCCCCAACTCTCCTCCTGTGTTCAACCTTCCTCATTATCAGCTCTCCAAGCTTATCCATCAAATCAACTACATGAAGACCCTTGAACTTCTTAACCCAGTTGTTGAATGACTCTGATAGATTATTATTGACAGTCCACCTTGGAGTCCTATGAGAACTTGCTTCTTGCCCACAGGTGCATATGATTTTCTTCCAAGTACTGAACTACTTTAGGATGTTTAGCCACCACTGACCAATGCTTGTTGTAGCCATGTACTATGTAACTAAGTGCAGCTGGCCAGATATTCTTCTCAAAATCCTCTCCCTTGAACTTCTTACTGAAGTTCTTGTATAAGTGCCTAAAACATTCTCTGTGCTCCACACCATTGTAAACCTTGGAGGCAGCAGCACCTATGCCATTCTCAGCATCTGTGCTTATGACTAACCCTTGTGGGCACCCAATTGATCTTCTCAGGTTATGTACAAACCACTCCCAACTATATGTGGACTCAGCCTCTATTACTCCAAAGGCCACAGGGAACATCCAATTATGCCCATCTATTGCACAAGCTATAGCAAGTTGCCCTCGATGCATACCAGTAAGGTGTGTTGAGTCCATCGCTATGTATGGCCTGCATCTTTTCAGAAATCCATCAGTGGAAGCCTTAAGTGCAACAAACATTCTTCTAAACCAAACCTTTCCATTGCAAATCTATGTGTCCATCTCTACTATGCTACCAGGGTTGGTCCCTAATAGCTCCTCCTTGTAAGCAGACAACATGGGGGTAGCTCTCAGACCATTTGCTAGAAATCTTGTCTAGTGCCATCTCCTTGCCAGCATAGACCCTACCGTATTTCACCTTGATGTGGTAATGCTCATCCAACTTGTCCTGCAAGGCTTTTGGGCCAAGATGTGGCTTATCCTTTAGCAAGTCCAATACCCTATCAGAAACCCAACCGGTTGAAGCCATCTTATCATCGCACATGTTGACAGATGAACATGTGTGTTCTCTGGATTTTTCTTAACCTACAACACATGGGAAAGTTACACATAAACACCACAAATGTACGACAAATATTACAATAATAATTCACAACATAGTTACCTATACATGGCTCTTATCCCTGACAAAAGAGGCATGAATTCTCCATGGGCATACCTTGGTTGCACACTTTACTCTAACCCTTTCTAAATCTGCTTTCTCTATTTTATACTTGTAGTCATTGAGGATAGCATGATGCCCGAGTACTTTCCTGAAGGCTTCAGTATCTGGAAATTTGGTACCTTCATCAATGCAAGGATTTTCAATGTTGTATGCATACTCAGTTAAGTCATCCCCATCATCTAGTTCCTCATCCTCCTCACTTGGTTCATAATCACTACTATAACTATGATGGCTCTTGTCACTATTAACTTCCTGTGAGTCAGCACCAGAATCATCTATCTTCTCCTGTGAGTCAGTATCAGAATCATCTTTTTTCTCTTCTAGTGAGTCAACATCAGAATCATCTATCTCCTCTTCCTCCTCAATGTTCATAGTTGGAGTGGGCTCTTTTTGTGCATTAGGGACTTGATTTTCCTCATCATTAAGGTTCACAGTTGAAGCGGGTTCAGATTGTGCATCTAGGATTTCATTTTCCTCATCATCAAGGTTGATAGTTGGAGTGGGTTCATTTGATGTCTGAGTTGGTTGACTAGATTCAGGGGGTTGTGCATCTGGAGTTGGAGGGGTGCAAGGAGTACATTCAAGTAGTAGTGGTGGCAGCTGTTGCCTTGTTTCTTTGATTTTGGATCCATGTTTCCTCTTCTTCTTTTTTCCATTTCTCTGGACTAGGTACTACTGCTAATGGGCCAACAAAGTCCACAATGTTAACACTAATATTCACAAAGTGTTTATTCTTATGCATGTTGAAAGCTCTCATTAAGTCTTCATCAGTATGTAAAGCATCATATTCATCATAGCTGTTAGTACATCATGTTATCAATAGTGAGATTTAACATCTTCACCTTCCACCACACCATTGGCTCATTATCTGGCTTGCTAAGATAAGTACCAACCCAAATTGCTAGCCTCATCGCATTGTCAGGATCCATCCTTCAAATCAGAGCTACAACTTATTACTTGCGCAAGGGAAATACACTACCAAATGAAGCATTTTCCCACGGCCAAATAGAGGAACACTACCAAATCTTTAGTGTTCCCATGGCCAAATAGAGGACGAGGAGGCAAAGAACAATAAAGAAGGAGGGGAGCGTAGTGAGATGCACGTACCCGGGAGGAACCCACGAATTATCCATGCATCGATCCGCTACTCCAGATCCTCATTCCACGTCCTTTTCTTCTCGATCCGCTGCTCTAGATCCTTTAGATCCTCAATCCGGCCATTCTTCTTAAGCTATCTTCTTACTGTGGCTTGAAGGTGGTGGATTTGGACTAGGGTTGCGGTTCCATTCCGGCTGCCATTGCTAGGGTTTTTCGGAGGTTTTGGCTCAGGTGAGTAATGAGGAGGGAGAGAGTAAGAGAGGGATACAATGGCATGATGGGGAAATGGACATGTCTCATACGCAGAGAGAGAGAGAGAGAGAGAGAGAGAGAGAGAGACTCGACACCGTTACGGCTCTAGGGTGTCGGAGGTGACGGTAGTGGCAATTTTCGAAGAAAATTTGCGAAACAGTGGCATGGAAAGAATAAGGGAAAAAAGAGTAGCACAAACCAAAAGTGCAAGTGAGGCAGTGGCATGAAACAAAATTATCCTTTTCTTTTCTTTATTCTCATACTCAATCAACAAATTCTCTTTTCATTAAATGCAAGGTATTCCTACACTACATGTCCACATGCAACTCCTTTCGCGTATATCAGTATAGCGTGAGCGAACACTCGCGACAATGTTCACTCTAAAGGCCGTCCTCCAAAAAGATCGAGGACATCCTCTACTCCCGTGGAGTCTCTACCAACAAGGTAGGCATGGAATGTTCAAATTTAACATAATTTCATCCATAATACCGTCATCCAACATTCTTGAATTCATCAATACAATTAATATCGTGACCACTCATATTGTTTGCAATTAAATAAGATGAAAGCAAAAACAACATAATGGAAATTAGAGATAAAGAATACAACGACCCACCATCGATCACTCTCTACCATGCACTTGCATCTTTATCCCATTGGAGCTAGATAGCGAGGCGGTGGTAGGGTACTAGAGGCCACACTCCCTGGAGAAATAATTCAAAACACATCTCAAAATGGTAGCATCATAGCACGAACAGTTTATACTAATTGTCATCACACATCTACGCCAAACCGACCCAATTAACTCAAAACTACCAGACGCACTACCCATTGTCCCAGTAGTAAAACGGCTCTAACTTATTCACTAGAACTCCAAATTCAACCAGCCAATACTTTTTGGAATCCTCACGAAAAATCCTACAACTTCCCAGTTATGATGAACCTATGATTCTACCATTTTCTTCCCTGTTTCCTTTCCCGAAGACCTTCCCCGAATCTGTCAGGACAGTCTGCTTCATAATTTTATATCTTTAATTCTAAAACTTGAAAATATATGAATGATATCAGTTCTGGAAACTACTCAAAATTTCCTAACTTATTAAATTTATCACTACATTTTAATTTTGCCATCTACTAGATGAAACCGACCCATCTACACAACATATGCCAGCTACGTCCAGATTTTGGACAGCGACCTTCCTGAGGCCGTAACCTTTCGCTCTCTTCTCTGATTCTAGTGATCCAGAACATCCTGGAAAGCTAATGAGATTATATAACTTTCCTCTAATTGGACCAATCTCTGAATCCGAGCCTAAATACTTCGAATCTCCCCCGCAAGGTTTTGCGTCTAACCTCAACGAACTAGAGCATTCTGAAAATTAAACTTTCCCTAAGCGTTACCCTTGAAGATCATGGCGGATCACAGAAACCCCACAAAAATCCTCTCTTTTCCTCTCTTCTTCTTCCTTCCTTTCGCTCCTTCCTCTTCTAGTCCCTTGCGGCAGCCGCTCATAAAATCCCAGCAACAGCTTTTCCCTTAATCTCCCTTTCTCTCTCTACTGTTGAAACCAACATGAACCTATGCAAAACAAGTGTGCATGCAAGTATTCATGTGTGGGCACAACAAAGCAATGGCTTGCAAGCATGCATGAATAGCTAGTAGCAGCAAATGCATGCATGCAGCACACGCGGCTAGCAAGGGCGACGCTGGGTAGCAAGACACGATAGCTAGCCTACTGCCGCTAGCGACAGGGCATCGTGAAGGCAGCAACAGGGAGGCTGCTGTGCTGCTGGGGCTCGGCTAGGGCACGGTGGTGAAGCAGGCTAGGGTTTGGGGGTAGCAGGCCCCTCCCCCCGCTTCTTATATGGGTAGCAAATTGGTTCCTTCTCTGAGCCAAAACCCAAACGAAATCGAGTTAGTCCTTGGGCCAGCGGCCCACAACCCCTCTAATTCACTGTCCCCTAAACCTTTTCTATTAAATTAATCTCTTTCTATTTTAATTAAATAGGGTATTACAGAAAGGCTTTGCACTTTGGTAGCGGCCTTTTGCAGGTCGGAAGCCAATGAACGAATGATCAAAAGGTCCTGTTTACCATCATTTCCCGTTGGGTGGTTGACAATTGCACTTGAGAGTTTTCATACTCTGTCAACGGGAGTCTTTGCCTGTGAGGATGATGGTAAAATATTTAGATCTCTTACCGTCATCCTCGGAGCGACTTGGGTGTGATTGGTGGACATTGTTTACCGCTTGCATTGAACGTAGGTCTTCTAGATGTCCCTGGTGCGCTGTTGTGGTATAGGGGACGGTCCTCTTCCGTTGCCTTCTGCTTGGCTACGTGAATTTGATTGCATCCCTCCTGCACCAAATGTTTGGCCTACTCCTGGGCCTCACGTTGTTCACGTGCTACCCGTTGTTCGTCGGTCTTGTTGGCATTGACGACTGCGCATTCACGAAATTCAGAGCAGATAAAGGGTGTGTAACACCCCAGCCCAACATGAGCCTGGAATGCTACTAAAAACAACATAACAAGCTACTAAGCTAATCTATTTCTCTTTAATTCGGCAGAGTCTCCTTTGTAATTTTGACTATTAAAGGGATTAACAAGCATTTAACAGATAATCGAGTAAGATAAAGCAGTAACAATTTTAAAACATAAACATGAAAGATACCATGGAGTCACCATCTGACTCTTATTACAAATAAACAAATACACCTTGAAGGGTGGACACGATCAAACTAAAAATATTATGTTCTCTAGTAGGATCCTTCAAATAAACACAAGTTATTGATTTATTGAGCATGGTGTTTAACGTGGTGGAGAGTGCATCAAATATTTCTAGTCCTTTCCATGCAAGTCGTCCTCACGGGCTATACCTAAAACAAAACATAACATCAAGCGTGAGTCCAAGACTCAGCAAAGTACAATCAAACAAATACTCAATTCTCATAAGAAGACTTTGATTAATAGCAAAACTTCTCACATTCGGTCATTCACAATAATACTGACGAGGATCTAATAATCCTCAT
The DNA here is from genome assembly GCA_036346405.1 of Phyllostachys edulis. Taxonomy (NCBI): domain Eukaryota; kingdom Viridiplantae; phylum Streptophyta; class Magnoliopsida; order Poales; family Poaceae; genus Phyllostachys; species Phyllostachys edulis. The sequence continues at coordinate 78,039,612 of CM070549.1, read as the reverse complement.
TTTATTATTTATCTGTAATTAATATTATGGGTAAATATGCTGTCATATGGTTCTTGAGGATACCCCTTTATGATCATAAGGGAGAAACCAACCAGGTGGTTGTAAGTCCTTCTACAACCACCCCCATAGTCGTAAGTCCTTCAACGACTACCTCATGATCGTAAGTTCTTCTACGTTCATCTCCCGATCGTAAGTTCTTCTATGACCAGTACCCAGTCGTAAGTTCTTCTATGACTACCTCATGGCCGTAAGCTCTTTCTACGACTACCTCATAATCGTATGTTCTTCTACGATCATCTCCCGGTCGTAAGTTCTTCTACGACCAGTACCCAGTCGTAAGTTCTTCTACGACTACCTCATGGTCGTAAGCTCTTCTACGACCAGGTCAGCTACGACCACCCTATAATCAATGGAGCCTACAGACGAGTGGGCCCAATTGATTAGGGAATCTAAGCAGTTAGTGTACGCTGTTATTCTTTGGGATAACTGTACGTAATGCGCCACTATCTCTAACAAGTAACTGCCATGCGATGTGAAGGGGTTACTACTTCGGTGATTACTACCATCAATGCCCCTGTTATGCGAAATGGTGAGGCGCCTCTTGACCTGGCGAAACAGCTACCTCTTCGCCCACTATATAAAGGCTGCAGCCAGAAGACAAAGAAAAGGAGAGGACCAATTGGACAGAACCAATCGGAGAAGCGTGATCATTAGCACAAGCCTTAGTCTTCCCCCTAATTGTAAAGACTATACTCAATACAATACTCACAGGAGTAGGGTTATTATTATCTCTGGAGAAGGCCTAAACCTGTATAAAAATCCTTGTGTCGCTCTCTCTGCGTGATCAGTCTTAGAGACCCCCCGAATCAAACAATCATACGTAAGATCGGTTCTAAAACACCGATAGTTGGCATTGACTGTGGGGATCTTCTGGTAATTCCTTGTCGACAGATTGTCTTTTCTTTAAATGCTTCCATGGTAGGAGAGTGGAACGAGGAGAACTGGTTCGACATGGCTGATTACGCAGACATCGACATAGATGCCGGTTTTGACTACGAGCCGAGTATCTCGTTCGATGGTGATGCTGCCTCCAGAGATCTGTGATCAGATCCAGGAGACCACACCATCGATGGAGTTGAGGAGGGATCCTTATCCCCCACAATAGTACATCCAACTGAGGGACCAGTTTCCTCAGAGGGCAAAGGTCAATTCGAACACAACCAGGACTGAGTTAAGGCAGGCTCACAACATGACGAGAGTTGTCCCTTCGAATGTTCGAGTCCACCTAAGGTAGTCCGACCTAGCGAGGCAAGTTCTGGAAGCCATCATCCCAGAACTTTATCAACATCTTGTGGTCCTCTCTCTCCGCTTAGCCTCGCAAAGGATGGGGTCGAACATGCTTTTCCTGTGAGTTCGACCATCCCTTCACAGAGCTGACCTGCGGACGGAGACAGTTATAACCCGGAGTTCCCCTTCCTGGAGGGGTTTACTCCAAGTCGCCAAATGGTGTCTCTCGACTACTCCTCAAGCGAGGAGGCCTCGAGCATAAGTGGAGATCATCAATGAGAGGTCTTCGTCCTTCCCTCAGATAATGGTCACTCTCCTAGAGGCAGGACTGAGGATGCTCCCCGATGATCACACATTGTGCCCCTTCGTGGCAATGGTAAGGACACCTCCGGTGATGAACAGGGTCAATACTCTAATGAGCATGAAGGAAATCCTTGACATAATTGCACTCCATTGAGGCAGACTCATGGATCGGATGTGGGTGATCCTGAGACAACCCGACAGAGAAGAATTGCAGCTCAGAGAAATCTACCTAGGCGTGTTCAGTATTAGTCGGAGGAAGCCCAGGAACTCCAGCACATCAATGATCTGCTCAAGAACCCAAGTCGAGAGCTTGCTCGAGCGCCAGACTACGACCTCTTCGCTGAAGAGATCACACGAAGGCTACGGAGCACGATGGCAAGACTTGAGCCTCCTCGTCGACATCATTCTAGAAGTCGTAGCAGTACGACTCTATCAGCTACCAGTCGTTTGAACAACTGACCATGTGGAGATCGACGTGACAACAGGCTACGTCATTCCTCCTAACCGGAGAAGAGTTCCTCGAACGTCTGATGTTCAACAAGCTCCTAAGAGAGGTGATCGCTCATCGCTCCGACCCAGAAATCTGCAATAGCAGATGGAATACGAGGAGTATTTCCCTCGTAAGACTGAGGCCTACGATAGGTCAGGTCTGCCTACAGCCAGGTATCATCGTGTACGATCACCTGGTGACATTAACCCTTCTTTCTTGCAAAGAAGGCATCAAGAAGTCATCACCGGGTGTCGGGCATTCTCACCCGACCTCCGAGTAGTTCACTGGCCGCCCCAGTTTCGACCAGTAAACATGGAGAAGTTTGATGGATCTCAAAATCCCATCGAATTTCTTCAGATCTACACAACCGCTGTCCGAGCATCAGGAGGAGGAGAGAACGTAATGGCGAATTACCTTCCAACTGTGCTCGAAGGTTCCGCTCGATTATGGCTGCTAAACCAACCACTCGAGTCGATCTACTCATGGCAACACCTCTGCGACCTTCTGTTGGCCAACTTCCAGGGTACTTACAATCACCCTAGAAAGGAGGACGACCAGCACAGGATGAGACAAAACGACCATGAGACCTTGCGCCGATTCATCAAGCATTTCAGTCAGGTTCGTAATTCAATTCTAGAGGTTTCTCACTCATCTGTTGTCAGAGCCTTTAAGTAGGGAGTCGCAGTAGAAGGATTACGGAGGACATCGCTTTGAATCCTCCTACCACTGTCGCCGAGCTCTTTGAGATGGCCAATCGATATGCGACTGCTACCGAAGCAGTTGAGTGGAACAATACCATCGACCGAGACGACAAGATTCCTCAAGAGGTAGGTGAAAGTGGCAAGAAGAAGGACAAAAAGGCTAAGAAATCGAAGAACAAGGCGAAGGGCCAAAAACTTCAACCCACCATGGGCGATAAGGAGCCACGAAGTTCTAAGCCATACTCTAACCGGGGCAAAGGTAAACGCCCCGATCGGAAGAACGACAAGCCAAGGTGGTGCCCTTTCCATAAAAAGGAAGGACATGATCTTCGCAACTGCCGAATTTTCCAACGAAAACCTGTGGACTATTACTCTAGCAAGGGACCACTTCCTCCTCTCGAGCAAGTATGGCAAATGAGTGGTCGTAAGCAGTTGAACAACAACGAGATGTCATTCCAGGATTTGAAGCATACCATCGAGCATATCTATGGTGGATCATCGGCATACAAGTCAAAACGACAGGTTAAGGCTGCCGAACATGAGGTAAACTCCATTGACCCTCCTCTTGTCAAAAAATTGCCGAAGTGGTCGGAGGTCACCATCTCCTTTGAGAAGGGTGACTGCCCGATCCCTTTGACTCGATCAGGTTGGTTTCCGATCATGGTCGAACCCACCATCAACAACTGTCAAGTAAATCAAGTGTTAGTTGATGATGGCAGCTCGCTAAACATTCTGTTTACGAGTGCCCTGGACGAGATGGAGGTACCCAGGACGAAGGTAAGACCGGTATGATACTCTTTTCATGGGATTGTACTGAGGTCTTCAGCCAAACCTATTGGCCAAGTTTCCCTTCCTTTAACATTTGGTTCTCCAAGTAATTTTAAGACGGAGATGATCTCCTTTGATGTGGTCGATTTCGATACGGCATATAACGCCATACTCGATTTAACCAACTTTGGCAAAATTCTTAATGGCTACTCATTATGGGTATCAATGTCTTAAGATGCGTGTCCCAAAAGTAATCACAATTCATTGTGATAAGAAGATAAGCGCTATCGCATGTGATCGTCGATCCCTCGAGATGGTTTGTCAGATACCAACTCGAGAAGAGAACAAAGGGCAGCCTTCGACCAAGCAGTCGAAGCCTAAAGCTACACCTAAGCCGAGCGACCAGGTCAAAGAGGTTCCCCTAGATGCAGAGGAGCCCTCGAAGACTTTTCGCATCAGGGATACTTTGAACCGTAATTAGGAAGACGCCCTCATCACTTTCCTTCGAGCTAACGCAGATGTCTTTGCATGGCAAGCATCCGACATGCCCGAGTCGAAGTGATCGAAAGACAGCGCCTTTTACTACCGACAAAGTACCCGTAAAACAAAAATTACAGAGATTTACCCCTAATTGACGAGATGCTATCAGATCAGAATTGGACAAGCTACTTAAAGCAATCTTCATAAGAGAAGTCGACCACCCAGAGTGGTTGGCCAACCCTGTAATGGTTAGGAAGTCTAACAGCAAATGACGTATGTGCGTAGACTTCACTGATATCAATAAAGCTTGTCCAAAAGATGATTTCCCTTTACCTCGTATAGATCAGTTGGTTGATTCTATTGCTGGTTGTGAAGTATTAAGTTTTCTAGATGCATATTCTGGTTACCATCAGATTAATATGTGTCTAGATGATGAAGAAAAGACCGCATTTATTATACCATTTAGAATATTTTGCTATGTCAAAATGCCATTTGGTCTAAAAAATGATGGCGCTTCTTTTCAACACTTGATGCAATCGATTTTTTCACCTCAACTAGACCAAAATTTGGAAGCCTATGTTCACGATCTAGTCGTAAAAAGCATCAAGAAACTTAATCATATTTCAAACCTGCAAGAAACATTCGACAACCTCAGAAAGCACCGCTTGAAACTCAATCCTGAGAAGTGTGTGTTCGGAATCTCTTTAGGAAAATTGCTTGGATTCCTAGTCTCTGTACGAGGAATCGAAGCAAATCCCGAAAACATAAAGGCCATCGTGCAAATGCACCCTCCGATCACAACGAAAGAAGTCTAGAAACTCACAGGGTGTATGGCAGCTTTAAGTCATTTCATTGCACGATTGGGAGAAAAAGGTCTACCTTTCTTCAAACTTCTAAGGAAGCACGAGGGTTTCAAGTGGTCGGAAGAGGCAAATGCTGCCTTTGAGGATGTCAAGAGGTATCTTACGAGTGCTCCTATTCTGGTTTCTCTGAAACCAGAAGAGACGCTCTTAATTTATCTAGCTGCCACGCCATAGGCAGTGCGCGCAGTACTAGTCGTAGAACGTAAAAACGTACTACGACCGGTTTACTACGTAAGTGAAGTTTTACACGGGCCTGAGGAGCGTTACCCTCAGGTCCAAAATCATCTATATGCCCTCCTCATGACTTCGAGGAAACTGCGGCATTATTTTCAGGCGCACAAGATAGTTGTGTCGTTTGAGTTTCCCTTGGGAGTGATCCTCCAGAATAGGGAAGCAGCGGGACACATGGCTAAATGATCGGTAGAACTTGGGGACTTCAACCTCCATTTCGTGTCCCGAATGGCTATTAAATCCCAGATCTTGGCAGACATTATCACCGAATGGACAAATCCTGAACCTGTTTAAGATCCCTAGTACGATTTCCGCGACAAGTGGACGATGTACATTGATGGGTCACTTACTTTAAGTGGATCGGGGGCTGGGGTGGTCCTGGAATCTCCTACTGGAGAGACCTTAAAGTATGCCATCTGATTAAACTTTCAGGCCACTAACAACGTGGCAAAATATGAAGATTTGCTGGCTGGCATACGAGCCGCGAAAGCGCTCGCGATTCGCCGACTACTCGTGAGAGGAGACTCTCAACTAGTCATGAATCAAGTCGGAAAAGAGTACCAGTGCTCTAATCCGACAATGTCTCGGTACTTATCGGAGGTTTGAAAGCCTGAAAAGCATTTTTTTGGTTTCGAGGTACAAATCATCCCTTGAAAGGATAATTTCCTCGCAGACCAGCTTGCTCGTATGGCTTCTTCTTGATCCACAATACCAATAGGAGTCTTCTTGAAATAGCTCTAGAAGCCGTGTCTGGTCGAAGCATCAGAAACACCTCCTATTGAGATGGCCTCTCTAGAGTATGAGGATACCTGGATGAATCTCATCTACGAGTATCTTCAGAAGAGTTCCATACCCGATGATGATCTCGAGGCAGATCGCTTATCCCGAAAGGCCAAAATGTATACTTTGGTCGAATGAGTCATCTATGAACGAGGCACTCAAGGGGTGCTCATGCGATGCATACTGCAGAGCGAAGGATTAAACCTCCTTCACAAAATACACAGGGACATTTGTGGAACTCGTGCTTCCTATAGAACGTTGGTCGAAAAGGCCTTTCGACAAGGTTTCTACTGGCCAACAGCCCGGTATGATGTCAAAGAGCTGGTTAAGAAGTGTGTACAATGCCAGTTTCATAGCAGACAGATACACCAACCGGCTCAGGCATTACAAACAATACCTCTATCTTGGTCTTTTGTGACCTGGGGTCTTGATATCCTAGCGTCGTTTCCCAAAGCTCCAAGCGGCTTCGCGTTCCTTTTTGTGGCTCTTGATACGTTCACAAAATGGATTGAAGTCGATCCTGTGACTGGGATTACAACGGAAGTAGCAAAACGGTTCATGATGAGATGCGTGATTACTCGATTTGGAGTTCCAAGTCGAATAATCACAGATAATGGTAAGCAATTTTCAAGCGCAAAATTTCAGAAATTTTGCGACGAGTTGGGTACCAAACTGTGTTATACTTTTGTTGCCCACCCCCAAAGCAATGGGGCAGTCGAAAGAGCGAACGGCCAAATAATGCAGGGAATCAAAACCCGAGTCTTTGACTAGCTTGTCAAGTGCTCGGGGGCTTGGGTACAAGAATCACCCACAGTATTATGGGCAGTTTGTACGACTGCTAGTCGGGCCACATGTGAAGCACCTTTTTTCCTAGTTTTTGGTGCCGAAGCTATGCTTCCACCAGAATTAAAGATAAGGTCAACACGAGTCGAAACTTTCAACGACTCAACTCAGGAACAACTTCGAGCGGATGAAATCAACCTGCTCGAAGAGAAGAGAAACCAGGCCTTAATCTGTTCAGCGGTCTACCAACAAGCCCTGCGCAAAATACTACGATCATAAGGTCCAACCTCACAACCTTGCTGTAGGTGACTTGGTATTGAAGTTAATCCAATCCCAGTCTAATAGGAACAAACTTTCCCCCAAGTGGGAAGGTCCTTACACAGTAGTCGAAGTTACGCGACTAGGTTCAGTACGACTAGCAATGGAAGACGGTAGGGTTCTCTCAAATTCTTGGAACATCGACCAGTTATGCAAGTTTTATGTGTAGCCCTTTCTACCTCTATTGTCTTATTTTGAGTAGCCCTTTGATAATCTTTCGACCATTTTTTTTAAACACCCAGTTTTCTTTACACTGGTCAAAAGGACGATAACATCACCTAGTCGAAGCCTTTCCTCTCTGCACGTGGTTCTACCCACTAGAAGGAACCTCCTAGCGTCGACTCGTTCCTCACTTTTGCTGCCAATACAAAGAGCTCGAGTTCAACAAATATGGTCGAAATATTTTCAAGCCAACTCTTATCACCTTAGTTTATTTCTTCATTTTGAAAAATACTCTAAGCATAGTACACTTTTGTAATTTGTTCGACTACTTCTGGTACACTCAGTTCGTTACAACTGGTTGGAGGAAGACACAACACCTAGTCGAAGCCTTTCCTCTCTACACATGGTTCTGACCACTAGAAGGAACTTCCTAGCGTCGTCCTGTTTCTAACTCTTGCTACCAGGGCAAACCTATCGAGTCCACTGGAAAAGGTCAAACGAATTTTTAAGGTACTCCAAACGTTTGTCTAACTCAAGTTGCCGCTCTTGATTTGATTAATCTGGTCGGAGATGGTAACATCACCTAGTCGAAGTCTTTCCTCTCTGCACGTGTTCCTGCCCACTAGAAGGAACTTCCTAGCATCGACTCGTTCCTACTCTTTCAACTAGTGCATGGTAATCGTGATCGACAACTATAAGTTAACCAAACCTCTCTGTTTTCATAAACCCTTTAAACACTATTTACTTAGTTTATCTAAATAAACTAAACAAATAGTCGGAGGCTAGGATAAAGTTATTAATATGACTTCAATTCTTAGTCTTACTTTCATTCATTATCTTATGAGTTAGTAACTACTCGACAAGATGATTTGTAGGAAAAACAAAGGATTATATACAACAACAGAAATTTGTCTTTATAGGTTTTTATTAAAGGCTACTCTGACGAAGGAGGTCCTATTTGCATCTCCTCCGTGACCTTCTTGCTGATTGAATGCATCTCTTCAATCAACTGCTCCGCTTCTGCTTTAGTGCAGTCGAAGTCGGCTTCGATTGGCTGCAGACTAAGATTGTGGTCATGAGCCTTAAGTTTTGCCAAAGCATAACTTACTACACCTTTGACCGCCTATTTTATCGAGTCTGCTTGATTGGTCTTCAGAGTGGTCATCAACTCTTGCAAAGTCCCAACTTGTTCTCCAATGGTACTTGTGTGAGCAATAATCGTATCTTCACGAGGAGTGACCTCCTCAGCATGTAGCCCATTGAGTACATTGTTCAAGAGAGAAATGTTGTCTTGAAGGTTGACCTTCATCGACTTCATCTCCTCTTGTTGACAAGTCGAAGCCTCACGGAGTTGTTTTATTTCGACTGCTTGCTCTTAAAAGAATAAAACCAGTCAAATAAAATGACCCTTAGAGGACTGAAGAACCAAACTGGTCGTAGGTAAAGTGTTGCTTACCTGCTAGTCGAGAATCCAGCTTCTTGACTTCATCGTCGTGGGAAGCAGTGCTCTTTGCGTAGCACTCCCCCCACGACTTTATCTCCTGATCTTTGTCTTTGGCGATGCGGGAGATCTCGTGAACAACCAAGGTCTTTTCATAAACCTCGGTTTGTAGCGTTCCCACTTCGACCTCTTTTTCTAAAAAGAAATAAGAGTTAAAAAGATAAAGATCAATGACATAAGCAGTCTTAAGTTCAGAATTTACTGTTTATCTCTCCCTACAACTTTTGAGTCACAGAATTTGCCTCCTGAAGCTTCTTCAAAAGGTCTTCTACCTCTTCCCTTAGCCTTTTCGTTTCGACTTTCTCGTAGTCGAGGAAATCAGCCAAGGTCTTTCCGTCACTTTTAAACCTACAGAAGTTAAGAGTAGACATGAGCACTAGCCAAGTGGTCATAAGTTCTTCTACGACCCCCCTCATAGTAGTAAGTTCTTCTATGACTATCTTATGATTGTAAGTTCTTCTATGATCATCTCATGGTAGTAAGTACTCCTACGACGAGTACCTAGTCATAAGTTTTTCTACGACAAGCCTCTGGTTGTAAGTTCTCCTACGACCAGTACCTAGTCGTAAGTTTTTCTACGACAATCCTCTAGTTATAAGTGAAGGGATACAGGTAGGCTACGATAGCAACAATTCAAAAATTTTACCACATAAACCAAGAAGCCAAGCAAAAAGATGATCACAGATCGTTCCAACCAAACGCGCAGAGCAGCGAAAAAAAAGTTGGAGCAGCCTGGTCCAACGTAGAGCGCGTCGATGTAGTGGTCGTAGTCGATCGGCCAGCGTCCTCGCGAGTCGATCGTCTCCTCCAGTAACCTCTGCAGTTCCTTATGAAGATCGCGGATCGTCCTCAAGTGCAACAACAACCGCAGTAGCACCTCTATGGTATGCACACATCCAGGAAAAGAACAACCGTACGCCGGTGTGCTAGCACCAAGTCGCACATAAGGCTCTCTCAAGAAGATGGCGGCTAGGGTTTCGGTGGAACAACTCACTTCGACTCGTCTATCTCCCAATAGCTTCAAGCATCTCCTTATATAGTGTCCATGACGGATCCTATCCGAACATGTTTTGTTCTAACCCGTTAAGTGTGTGACCCATTAGGTTCGTACGTAATCGGTTGTGACTCAGAAACTCCTTTCCGATCACGAGTCGTCAGCGGCTCCTAGCAGAACATAACGATTCCCGACATTACAAAAAAATTATAACGTAAAGACGTTTTTATTTTGACGTTTTTATATCCGTCTCTACATCAAAAAACGTCTCGTATGTAAAGACGATTTTTAAGACGTTTTATACTAACGCCACAGAATCTCTTACCCGTAGCCATCAATCCACTCCCCACATCTCCGTCTCCACCTCCCTACTTCTTCGCCCTCTCTCCGCGTCCTCCTCCGCTTCCCTCGCCTCCACGCCTGCCACGCGGCCCGCCGCTTCCACGCCGGCGGCCGCGCTTGCCTTCCGCCCGCGCCGCGCCTCTTCCACGCCCGCGCCACGCCTCGCCTCCACCGGCCGCGCCTGCCTCCACGCCCGGCCAGCCGCGCTTCTTCCTCACACCGGGGCAGCGCCCTGCCTCCACGCCCGCGCCACCCTCCCTCCACGTCCGGTGGCCGCCCCTCCCTCGCGCCCTTCCTCCACGCTCGGCGCGCTCCTCCCCTCCCCTCGGCCCACCCCTCCCTCTGCGGCTCCACAGCCCTCGCGAGTCGCGACCTCGCCTGCCGCCGCCGCCGCCTACACGCTCTCCGTCCGTGCCCTCCCTCCACGCCTAGCGGCCGTCCCTCCCTCCGTGGCTCTGAAGGTATAGTTTGGATTATACGTTCTTGCTGTTTCTTGAGGTAATTCTGTGGCTCTGAAGGTTCAATTTTTTTTGGGTTTAGGTATTGACATGCTACATTGCCACTTTGTCCTATACTACTGCAGAAACTGCAAAACTAACAAAATATATGCTCTCTCTTTCAACATATGTGGTTTGCCATCGACAATCACATCTCCAGTTAGCAACTATTCACGCGCTTGCGGATGCAATTTTGCTAGTTATCATTCCAGCTCTACAAGCACCTAATGTGGCATCTTCTCGAGCTCTAAGGATTGCTAGAGAATTGGATGTAGAAGGTGCGTATGATAGGCTCAAGTCTTAGCATCTTTAACAAATTTTCGAATCTGATAGAAATGTAGAATTGATCTATTATAGAGAAGAAATAGTTTCAATCAGTGCTCTTTACGCTTAGAAACTATAGCACTGTTTTATTACACTATCTCCAACGTATCATTCCAATTATTTACTTGTAATGTTGGATGGATGCATGTACTTATTTTGTTTGTTGGTTTACTAGGTACTAGAACCATTGGTGTCTTAAGTAAAGTTGACGAGGCGGTTGGAGAGCGAAAGCTCTCGGTCTTTATTTAGGCCTTGCTTGTAAACCAAGGTCCAAGAACTACCGTGGACATTCAGTGGGTAGCTACGATTGGGCATTCTGTTCCTATTGCCTCTGCTCAGCCCTTTCAACACCTGGTGTAATTTAAATCATATATGAAATTCTACTGTCAATATACAGGGTGTAGGTTGGAAAGTTGTTGCAAGTTTCGAGGGAAAGTTTCCAACCAGGATCAAACAACTCCCTTTGGACAAGCATTTTGATATGAAAAATGTCAAAAGGGTAATTTCGTTATACTTGAATGAAAATTAAACCCCCCCTTACTTGAAGTCATCCAATTTATGGTTACCAACAGTCTTTCTTTTGCTTTGTTTTAGATTGTTCTAGAGGTTGATGGTTATCAGCCGTACCTGATATCACCGGAGAAAGGCTTAAGGTCTCTTATAAAAGGACTTCTAGAGTTAGCAAAGGAACCATCAACATTCCTTGTGGATGAGGTAATGTAGCTGAGGACCTGTTACATTATTCTCAATTAGAAGTTTGTTATCGTTCAAAAAAAATAGAAGTTTGTCATGCAGTCATAACTAGTACTTATTCAGTATATTGTGGTACATTTTCTAGCTCTCCACTTTAATACTCTTCAAGGTCTCTTCTACATGTACCTCACAAAAAACTGTAAGTGTCAGTCTTAGTAATCTATTGTATGAGGTGTGCAATCTGGCACTCTGGTCTTGAAAAGTTTGAATTGCATATTTGGTATCTATACATTCTACTGAGATGAAATGATACTTGTCTTATACATAAGAATTCACATAAAATCCTGCTGACGAAACCGTACTCTTGATATTTTTCTATGTATCTGCTCATGTGATCTTTATTCTTTTCACATGCTTTATGTCGAAATTATCATTATCGGGTTCACCATGTATTTTTTGATCAAAACGATGGGGAGGACCATCCATTGGCCCGTACATTTGTGGCGAATGGAACTATGGGTATGTATCTTTGAATCGCGCGTTTATGTGGCGAAAAGAAAACCGAATATCGTTAACTACAATGGAGCTAATCACGCTAATATATTTCTCTGTTATTATCTATTTCTGCTGCAGAGGACTTCCGGCAGCTCGTGACATCCCGGTATGCGATTCAGGATGCACAATGAACCTTTTGAGGTAAAAACGAATCAATTTCTCACTTTTTTATACGACATCTCGCTATAATCTTTAAGTCCCATAGATTTGCAAACACAGATAGAATCTTAAGCTATTCTTTTGTCTCCCTTAAGCAGTAGCGAGATGGAGATCTTCACCACACTCATAGTCAACAAGCTCAAGGAAGCAAACATGTTCATTTGGTCAAGGAGGCCCGATCATCCTGTCGCAGTAGACATATCAGCGATCCACATCTGCTACTCTTGAGAACAATTTGTCATGATGGAAATAAAAATGCCAATTCGTAGTTAATCGATCACTAATGCGGATGCCAATGCCTCAATCGTAGATTGAGAACGATCTGAAACATCATGACCAATCTAAAAGATGCCGACCGCCTCGCAATACATCCATTGGTGTGTAGACATGGCGAACAAGTAGAACGTTGGCGTCCGTGGATCATGTGCGGCCAGGACGCCGATGTCCCATCAATGTGGTGAGTTTTTCTTTTTCCAAAATTTCACACCGATAGAGTAAGGTTATGTAAATTGGTAACGTGGTTGTGTTTTGTGTTCTAATCAGATCAACACATAAGAGCATGTACAATGGGCTTATGTCAAACATTTGATTTACTTTGTCAAGAGGAGTTGGCCAGTACTATTGCTAAGTTGGAAGAAAGCAACCACAAATTGGCAGCACTTAAAGCACAGAGAGACAATACACAAGGAACTCCAATCCTTTTTTTCCTACATTGAGAAACAAAAATGCATCTGAAGATAAGGTTAGAGATAAGCAAAGAGAGTTGCAAGACCTTAAAGTCACTCGCAAGGAGTTAACGGTAGATAGCAAGTTCCAATTTTTAGAGTAACAAATTATTATCTATGATGTGTATGAACTTGAATTTGATGCCCATCCTGCTATTTACTAGCAGGAATTGGCTTCAAAGCGTTTGGTGGAAATTAAGATATTGCATGAAGAGAGAATCGAACTTTTGAACAAGTTAACAATTTTTCAGGTTTGTTGAACCAAACTTGTTTGATCAAGCACGGAATGCACCTTTGCTGTATAGCTTTGGATATTGTAGGGCCGATCTCTTATTATCATATCTGAGATGCCTTGCTTTATATTTCCTTTTGTTGTCTATAGGATACCTTGATGATTTCAAGAACATCCGTTCTTCCAAAGCTTTTCAACCTGTTATTGATCAACTTCAGAAGTCACATGCAGAATTGGACCACTACCAAACATTATTAGAGAAATTACATGTGGTTATTGGTCAGTGGATTTGTATGTGTTGTATAGTAAAAATGTCTCACTAAAGCATTTGATCTTTTGTTGAACTTTTACTTGCCATGTTTCAAGTTGATAAGGACAACTTTATCTGGCAAGAGAGGAAATTTAATTTAAAAGTTGATCTGACTGAAATTCCCCAGAGGGTTTTTGCATACTGTGATTCCAGAATTGCTGACCTTGATTTATTTTCAAGACATGAATAGACATAATAAACAAGTTTATTACTGTACAGGTACCAGGCTCTGTTATTTGGAGGTGGATTAGGTTGTTTGTTCTTGAAGACGCCGCCGCTGGCGCTGCCCTCTAGCCACTCGTCGCCTGATTCAGTTGTAGGAATTTTTTTCGGTGTGTTTGCACTTTGTATGTGGATGCTAGATTCAGTTGTTAACTCGATTCACTCCGCAATGGAGTGTCTATGTTTTTTCTTCTAGTTTTTTTTAATATATCGACAATGTAATTCTACATTTGAAATGGCTTTACCTAAGATCTGAAACTTATGAAAATATGTGATACTGTACCCTCTGAATCATTGTTGTTTAACGATAAAATATTTCTACTAAACAAAATAAAATATGACGTCTCTAGCTCAATCTAAATACGTCTATGAATGTGTATCTATCTTTCTTGGCACGCAATAAAGAGTCACTAGGGAGAGTAGAGACGATATGGAAATGTATATATGAAAGCGTCTTCGAGCTTGTAGAGACGCAATGTAAACGACTCATATCGTTGGCACGCAATAAAGCGTCACTAGAGAGAGTAGAGACGATACGGAAATGCATATATGAAAGCGTCTCTAAGCTTGTAGAGACGCAATCTAAACGACTCATATCATTATAGAGGTGCTTAACAGTACGTCTCTATGATCTTTGACACGGTACGTGGGGAGGCGCTCCAGAGATGTTTTACAAAAATGGCTCTACGATGCTATAGAGATGATTGAAAACGTCTTTAATCCATAAAATAGGCGTCTCTACAAGGCTTTTGTGTTGTAGTGCGAATACACACGAATTATATTGGACGAACCTTAATGCAATATGATCTACGACCAAATCCTCATCACTTACGACCAGGTCCTATCTCTATATGACCGGTTCGTATTTGGTCTCGACCAGTTCGTAACTCCTTACGACCAGGTTTCGACCACTTAGTGATCATATTTGACCAGCCTACGACTAGCTTGTATCTCTATACGACTAGTCCGTATCTGATCGAACTAATTAAAAGACCTTCTCGTGTATTCTCGCTTTGCCTCACGATATCTGGTTGAACTCTAGGTGAGATGTTGTGTCATCCATGGACTGTTCAATACTTTCTCGATCGAGTGTCGGATAACTTGACATGGTCGAACACTTCGACCACTAGTGGCATGGCCATGCACTTTATTTATCTGACCACATCAAGGGGCCCAGATATATCTCTCCTGTTAAGTTAGGAGAGGCAAATCCCATATTCGACCAATCACATTCCTCCGCATGTTTCACAGCATACCTGAAAGCTATCTTTATAACTACCCAGTTACGGAGTAGCGTTTGGTAACCCCAAAGTGTACTGTTACGCATGTAGGAAACCATGCTGATCTCAGGTCTAAGGATTATACATCATCTTTGCTTGAGACCAACTGACGACACATAAAATCATAACAATCTCAATAGTGTCTCAAGGTGGGTCAATCCAACCCCATGTTCTCTAACATATGTTCACATTATTGATTCGATATCTCTATATCCATGACCGGTGAAGCATGGTCATCAATCAATACATGTGCTGGTCGATAGAGTCACTAATGTTTCGACCAGTGACATCCGATCAGGGATTCATTTCGAACGATATCATATAAGTTAAGAGTTTCACCAACAAGTCACATACTTGTTAATCTTCATAACCAATGATTCATTCAAGGAACAGAATAACACTTATTCACTAATACATAAAACATAGATGTGATATCATCATCTCCATGATTGCCTCTAGGGCATATCACCAACAATAAGTTCTCCTACGACCAGTACCTAGTCGTAAGTTTTTCTACGACAATCCTCTGGTTGTAAGTTCTCCTCGACCGATACCTAGTAAATAAGTTTTTCTCGACAATCCTCCGTCAAGTAAAGTCACCTTTCTGACCGGCACACGGTCGTAAGTTTTTCTCGACTATCCCAAAGCCTTTGTACAAGTGTCCGAAACATATACGACTACGGGTAGCGATGACTTACCATCTCTCTGTTTGCTCGTAGAGTTCCGTTTTCTCCTATCGTAGCTTAACAAGTTGTCGGTTGTATTCACCAACAGCGACAATTTGTTCTAAAGCTTTATGCAAAAGAAAAGAAAGTGAGAAGCAAGAAAAAACCACATATGCAAATGCTGGGCGGTAGGTACTTACATTAATACTTTTCCAAGCGAAGGCAGAGAATACTCTCGTGGGATCCTTTAGCCCATCGATCTCCTCAACTCGGTCCCACCACACCTTTTCGAGACGTTCGTCATCGAAGACATTCCCCCTGTTAGGAATGTCCTTAGGGTGAGGGACTCGATCACGAGATCTGAATGCACGAGACCCAACAACAGATACGAGGCTAAAAAATCCGATGGTATGGTTGAAGAAGTCTAACTCTTCTTCCTCTTCGGTCATGGCGGTCTCAGAAGCCTGTCCTGCGATGACTTCCTTTCCAGCATGGTGGCCGGAGGCTCCACCACCACCTTGCCCGGACGCTTCCATCGCTACCTCCGCCATCCTTGCTTTTGGTTCTACGACCACCTCGATGGTCGTAGCCGCCTCAGCAGCAGCAACTTCTTCAACCACAGGGATAGTTGTTGATCCTTCAACCACTCCCATTGTTGTTCCTTCAATCACAGAAGAAGTAGCAGCGGGCTTCTCGAAAAAAGAATCCTTGGGGGCTGGAGGAGTCGGGCTAAGACCACAAAAGGGAAAACACGTCAAATTGTAGAAAGCAAAAGGTAAATGTTGTTCTTACGCTTTTGTCTTTTTTTTTACATTCCTTTGTTTCCTAGACTGGATCTTGAATCCGGAGGAAACCTTCCCTAAAGAAGATTTCTTCGACTTCTTCTCTTTGACCACGTCTGGTCGAAATTCGAGTTGAGGAATGGAGTCAGCCATGACCACGTCTGGTCGTGGGTCCTGAGCGAGAACTACCGCTCCTGAATCCTCCTAACTCTCCAGATGGCTGAGACCTATCTCGACCATCCAAAGAACAATACTTTCCTCGACCACAGGCCCTGCTGGGCAACAATTTCCTTCACAAAAGATATAAAGCTTTTCCAGTTCTCCTTTTCTAGTTGCTTGACAAAGCCACGAGAGGCAGAAACTGTGAAAGCTTTGTTGTCGTAATAGAAGGGTACCTTGGTCTTGGGGGCTTTGTGTTTGAGAGCTTCGGTCGCTTCGACCGCCTTCGCCTTTCTCTGTAGCAGCCATATCTGCAGTGGATTTCGCAAAGGGCTTGATCAAAGCAGCGGAGCTTGAGCCTGCACCTCCCTTGTTGGCAGTTTTGACAAGACGACGCCTCTTGACTGGAGGAGCTTGGCTTTCTTCCACCACTGCTCTGATGACCATCAGTTCGACCTCTTGGTCCTCCCGACGGTCCTCCATGCCTACTTTCTACAAAAGTCAGAAAAGGAAATTGGCTATCGTAAGTTATTCTACGACCAGTACCTAGTCGTAAGTTTTTCTACGACAATCCCTTGGTCGTAAGCTCTTCCATTTCCATGACCAAGTCGTAAGTTTTTCTACCATAATCCCCCGGCCTGAGTTTTTCCACGACTATGAGATCCTAAAGATGACATCAATCTTTGATTACCTTTAGGTGTTCCTTCTTTTCCTCTGCAGAT
Organism: Phyllostachys edulis; assembly: GCA_036346405.1. Taxonomy (NCBI): domain Eukaryota; kingdom Viridiplantae; phylum Streptophyta; class Magnoliopsida; order Poales; family Poaceae; genus Phyllostachys; species Phyllostachys edulis. Next base: position 78,022,284 of record CM070549.1, on the reverse strand, counting down.
ACGACCGTCAGGATTTGAGGAGCCACCATATTGAATGGAAGGGACTTCTCAAAGACGAGTTTGACTCAGATGCCAATCTTCGTCTGTGAAAGATCTGAGCAAGCAAATAAGACATTCAATAGACTAGTTCGAGAATATCCAAAATGAGAGCTAAGTCAAAAATTTACTTACCCTCCTCGTAATCTCTGGTCGGGTCTTTTGACCTTGAGTACCTGCACATGGGAGGTACTCATTTCTTCAAAGGGCTGATGCGGCGTGTGATGAAATCCTTCAACACGTGCCATCTGGTGAGCCCCTCTTCCTTCAAGTCTTTGATGGCTTGAATATAGGGGGCGATCCGGCCAAGTTCCTTGGGAGTCGAATCCCAGGAGGAAATATTCTCGGCAGCACTCCCAACAAAGGAAAGGTTGTCTTCATTGGTGGTTTTCCAGTAGAACCACCTCTTCTTCCATCCCGGCCATGAAGACCGGGTGAACATCTGGTTGTACTCCTTCGACTTGCCGTCGTGGAGCTTCAAATAGCAACTTCCGGTGACCCCGGATTATCGACTCATCCCGTAATAGTATTGGAAGAGTTCGAGGTCCGCTGGAATCCCCAGGTAGGTCTCACACAGGTACACGAACACACTTAATATCATGATAGAATTGGGAACAAGTTCACCAATTCCACCCCAAAGTGCTCGAGTACGAGCGTGAGGAAAGGGTGAGCAAGCAGTCGGAGGCCACACTCACAGTACGCCTGGAAGACGGGAATCTACCCAACCTCCCCTAACGGCCAATGCTGCCCAATAGCCGCAATCCACTACACAAGAATCTTCTCTGAGATCTTCCCAGCGACGACCAGAGCTTCCATCTTCACCGCATCTATCTCCTATTTGGCCCACTGGGAAGTGGTTTTAGCCATCTTTCTCAAGAGAGTGAGATTTGGATTTGGAAAAGACTTAAGAGAGCGTACGAATTGGTTGGCCGCGAAGAACGCAAGGGCTCGATGAACAGTTGAAGCGATTTGGGAAAAAGTAAGAACCCTAGAATCACACCCGTGGTAAGTTTTTATAACTGCATGCTTGGGTTAAAGACGTGGTAACCCAACAGCTGCCACTTCTTCGGGAATCGCTCCAACGGACAGATTTTGTGAGAGTCGATTGATATTCTTCAATTTGCCCGTTCAAAAAAACTGAGTCTGTCTTTACACCTCAAGCAACATTACCTTCTTAACCAAGTCTTTTCTGGTCGAATGAAATACCAGTCGGAAATGTTTTATTTCCGATTACCATACTATGACCACTTTGTAGTCGTAAGTTTTTCTACGACTACCTTGTAGTCGTAAGATTTCCTACAACCTTCTTGATCAAGTATATTTCTGGTCAAATGAAATACCAGTCGAAGAGTCTCTCCTTCGACCATCATTCTACGACCACCTTGTGGTCGTAAGATCATCTATGATTCCCTTTTCCAAGTAAGTTACTTTCACTCTATGATTCCCTTTTCCAAGTAAGTTACTTTCACTCTATGATTCCCTTTTCCAAGTAAGTTACTTTCACTCTATGATTCCCTTTTCCAAGTAAGTTACTTTGAGTTGAAGCTAGGGGGCTAGATGAAGAGGATCTAATAATCCTTTTATCTGAATTAATATTATGGGTAAATATGCCGTTATATGGTTCTTGAGTATACCCCTTTATGATCATAAGGGAGAAGCCAACTAGGTGGTCGTAAGTCCTTCTACGACCACCCCCATAGTCGAAGTCCTTCTACGACTACCTCAAGATCATAAGTTCTTCTACGATCATCTCCTGATCGTAAGTTCTTCCACGACCAGTATCCAGTCGTAAGTTCTTCTACGACTACCTCATGGTCGTAAGCTCTTTCTACGACTACCTCATGATCGTAAGTTCTTCTATGATCATCTCCCGGTCGTAAGTTCTTCTACGACCAGTATCTAGTCATAAGTTCTTCTACGACTACCTCATGGTCGTAAGCTCTTCTACGACCAGGTCAGCTATGACCATCCTATAATCAATGGAGCCTACAGACGAGTGGGTTCAATTGATTAGGGAATCTAAGTAGTCAGTGTACGCTGTTATTCTCTAGAATAACTGCACATATATAATGCACCACTATCTCTGACAAGTAACTGTCAGGCGACGTGAAGGGGTTACTACTCCGGTGATTACTAGCATCAATGCGCCTGTTATGCGAAATGATGAGGCGCCTCTTGACCTGGAGAAACGGCTACCTCTTCGCCCACTATATAAAGGCTACAGTCAGAAGACAAAGAAAAGGAGAGGGCCGATTGGACAGAACCAATCGGAGAAGCCCGATCATCAGCACAAGCCTTAGTCTTTCCCCTGATTGTAAACACTATACTCAATACAATACACATAGGAGTAGGGTTATTATTCTCTCTAGAGAAGACCTAAACCTATATAAAAATCCCGATGTCGCTCTCTCTGCGTGATCAGTCTTAGAGACCCCCCGAATCAAACAATCATACGTAAGATCAGTTCTCAAACACCAACAAATACCATTCAACTTTAACTACTATGCTATGCACATGCCACAAATGCACATTCTTTTTCTCTTTGCATTTACCGGTAATACGGAGTATGCTTCCGTTGATGCGTACCCATGCCTGTGCCTTCTAGCACAGGGACCATAATCCCACACTCCATGATTGTGGGGACCTCATGCCCGTCTAATACATGACGGGGACCTCAAATAAATCATTACTTGGCTACCACGTAGTCCAAGCCTCAAGGATAAATGTATGATGCAAATGAGTCCATGCACTTAATCAACATGAGTATATGGCAACCAACAGCAAGATCACGAATAAAAACTCATACTCATAAATGATTATCAATCCATGAACACCATTCCGTATGTACTACCCACAAATTGTACTTGCATCAATCGTGCGATGTATGATGACGAGAAGAGGGCACTTCCCCCAGATTCACACCACGACCTGGGCATATAATAAACATACTAAGGAGACCATCCAGGAGCATACAACATTACAAAAACATAAATAACTATCAAGGCTGCTAAGCGCACCCCAAAACGCCGTTCCTCCCTCAACACCGTTCTGTCCCAAAACAGGACAGTCGCCTTGCAAAAATCATATCTACCACTATGATTATCCAAAAAATGCCTTCTAGGACTTTTTAGAAAGATTAAAGAATTATCTAAAATAATCCTGTTGGTCATATTTCCTAATTTGATCAATAACTATTTTTAATATACAGATTACTACAACTGCCAGAATTTGACAAACATTCTAGACAGCAAGATTAAAATAATCATAGCTTTTATTTAGTTTATCCAAAAAATGTGTTATTGGACTTTCTGGAAATATTAAAGAATTATCTAAAATAATCCTTTTGTTCTAATTCTCTAATTAAATAGTTAACTATTTTTAATAAATGGATCACTATAATGTACCAGAATCCTGACAGAACCTCTGGACAACAGCCTTGTAAAAATCATAACTGTCAGACCCTCGGGCTTGGAATACCCGTGGATCTTATGTGTATACAGTGCTAGTCCCAGGAATAAAGGCTAGCACACACATTCACAACATTTGGCATCACATTCATACATTCACATACTAAAGTAAAGCAAAAGGTTGTAATCTATTTAAGCTATTACAAGGGTTATTACAAACCACGGCCGACCGGCCAAATAAAAGTAGTCATCAGAGAACATAAAGTAGCAGCGAAAAACATAGTAGTAGTAGTAGTAGCAAAAGTCCAGCGGCATGCCCATCTGATCCCTCAAGCAACCGACAAGGAAACAAGGCCTAAGTAGACCCGTCACCGAACCCCTCGGTGCCAGGTGCAAAGAACTCGTTGTCTGGCTTCGGATCATCTGCAAACTCTAAACCAACAACAATAGCAAGATTGAGTACTTGTGTACTCAGCAAGACTTGTAGTGTATCGCAAAAATTATATTAGATGCAAGGCAACAAGTGTATGGCTCTACTCTACAAGTTCATTTGCTCAAAGCCAAGTTTATTTGCAATAATCGTAAGTAATAATTTACAACGGAATTTGAAAGAGTAGTTTAAGAAAAAAAAAAGTAAGTACAGGACAGTAAGTAAAGTAACTGAAAAAGTATCAACAAACACTCACAACCCTACTCGGTTGTAAGCAAAAATATAATCAATGTTCCGCCATAGAAATGGCACTGACAAATTCATGTTCAACCATAGAAATGGCAATCCTGCTATAGAAGTAGCAAATCAGTCATAGAAATGACAATCCACTATAGACATAGCAACAAAACCATAGAAATGGCAGTTAACTCAACGAATGGAAAACCCCATGTCATTACCCCAATCTTTTGCGACAAAACAGTTTGAAAAACAGAAACTACCGCCATACCAGTCGCACTAAGCATGCTCATGACCGCGAGTGCGGCTATTTGAATAGTTTATTACTCTGCAGAGGTGTACAACTTTACCCATAGTACGCGGTATTCCAATTGCCTGAAATATCTCTATATCATTGCTCACTGCTGAAGGTAAGCAACCTAGAGTTCGTGACACAACCTTTACATTATCTAGTCCTAACCTTGCACTAGCCCTGTGAATCATTATCCTCATCCGTCGGGATAATAATAATAATAACACTGATAGTAACAAAGTAACACATCGGATGAGGAGCCTCACTCACCCGGATAGCACCCGTTAAGCAAGTCCCTCACTTCGCCCGGATGGAAACCCGTCAAAGTGAGGCATTCGCAGTTGTGTTGGCATTACCGATCCCCCGGCAATGTGCGCACTACTTCTTCCTACTGTCATGCAAGGCTAAGATTTTGATAACTTAGTTAGCTACGGCTACCCCACCCTAGCACATATGGTTGTACGATTAGGTCTTAGTCCCGGATTTGCTGGCTTCAGTCCTTAACCGACTACGGGCAAGATCTCCACCCTATCTACTAGTGAGTTTCAATCCTCACTTTTTCAGAATACAATATAACTTGACCGTGTGTAAAGACTAAAGTTTTCATGTCATTTTCATATAAAATAACAGAGGTAAGTCCTCTGGACATTTTTCAAAATAATCCCAAATTCATAAATTATCATATTGTCCTTTAATAAATTTTTCAGAAATTCTATTGCTCTAGTTGCATTTGTGCAATGACTGCACTCGAAAATTCCCAAATGACATTACATATTGTCTAACCCATATTCTAATGGTTACAACAGTAAGGGATCAATATTTCAAGGAGACGTATGCAACAAGTAGGATTTACAACTACCAATTTCCCGATAATAGCATTTTCATACAAACATACACGCATGCATAATAGAATTTGCAAAACAAAGTACAATACGTAAAATACTGGGATCAATATGGTCAAAGGGGGTGCTTGCCTTGCTCTTGATGTTCTAGAGGTATAATCGATTGATCGTCACAAGAATAACCCGAATAATCGACGTCTAGAAAGAGCCAAAAAAGAGTTAAATAGCAACAAACCAAAACAAACAGTAACCAAAATAAAATATTTTTACAAATCCAGGTAGATCATGATTTTATACGAATTTAGACACCGAGATCACTAAATTTGGAGTTGTGTAGCAAAAGTTATTATGCTTTTACTACACTCGGTTTGGAAAAATCCAGAATAAATGGAAAATACGTTTTCTAACGTCGCGTCTATTATATCGGAGTTTACGCCTTTGCTAATGGAAAACGTATTCCGGCTATAACTGAAAGCGTATTTTCTATTTTCCATTGGATTTCTGGTTAGTGCTGACAGATGGGGCCCACTGTCAGTGAGACGATCCTTGAGGTTTTCGCTGTGCACTTAAACTGTGGGGCCCACATGCAAGTGACTCATTAAGATTAACTCAACAGTTAAACATTTAGTTAATCTTAATGATGCGATTAGGCACGTTGATGACGTGCTACAGTGCCATCATCGCGGTGCCGCGTGGTGGTGCTCACGGCTGCGCTACTCGCCGGCGATGTGAGGCTTGGCGAGACAAATGAGTGCTAGAAATGGAAACTACACACTATTGCGCACCTGCCAGCACCGACGGCATGGCCTAGGGTGGCTCAACGCGGTGGCGCACGGCGGCGAGTGGAAGGACTGCTACGGCAAACGATGACAGGGCAAACGAGCTACACTTGTGTCAAATTAACGCGCGCAAAAGCATCTAGGGACTACTAGGAGTGTACCGGAATGACGCGGAGGCACAAAGGTGGTTTGAGGCGTGCTGTCGATGATGAGCGGCAGCGGCGAGGTTGGTCGCGCGTGGAGGAGAAACCCAGGTGAAAGAGAGTGAAATCCAATGATCGTAGAAGCTTCAGTGAGTCCTGGCGATGCTTTGAGTGTAGTGAATTGGCTCGAGGTGTATTGAATCGCCGGCAAGACTTGAGGCGGCGTTCTAGTCGGAGACGAAGAAGAAGATCCAAATTGGGAGCTCATGTGGATCAAAGGCTAAATTGAGTGAGGGGAAAGACACAAGGTGTTAAGAGATGTGATATGACGCGAAGAACTTGACACCACCATTCATGGCGCCAGAGACGAAGATGATGGCGCGTGGCGTTTTTAGGGTTTTCACTCTCCGAGCTCTAGAGCTCGAATGAGTGAACGAGAGGTGAAGTGAGTGTGCACATTGAGTTGGAAAAGAGAAACCGAAGCTCGGGGTGGCCTTTATATAGGCGGAGGGGTGGAGATTAACAAGGTGAGGTTCGGGCAGCCATGGTCAAAGTGGCGAAGCTTCACAACGTTGTACGGGCAGATGAGGGTTGGCGCGGGTAGGCATGGGTGTGGCATTGAATGGCGCAGCGACCAAAGTAGCTGAGGTGCAGCAAAACCGCGGGCTAGGAGGTCAAAAATGGTGGGCGGTGGAGCTTTCGCATGTGGGCATGCGTTGGCGCGGCCGAGCGCGAGGTGGACGAAGGTCCCTGCGCTTGGGGCCCACCCGTCAGCGTCGCAACGAATCGGTAAGAGCTAATCTAATCTTGGTGGTCCGATTAGAAACGAACGATTGAGATGAATTTGTGTTGTTCGGATGGTCCGAACGGCCCAACTAATCTGCATCGTCTATTCCGAATTCAACGACTCAGATGAAATGCGCTGTTCGGATGGTCCGAACGGCCCACTCGATCTGATTCGTTCGATAAAGATCTAACGGTGCGCGCAAAAGTTGCTGGGACGGCTCGATCAAAAATAAGCGGCCCAGATTGCGTAAACGTTCGGATGGTCCGAACGTTCCACTCGATCTGGGCGGTTGATTTTCAGATCCAACGACCCAAATTGCTTGCGCACTTTCGGACTGGTCCGATCAAGAAGAGGGCTGGGTTCAACCGTGAGGTTTGGACTCGACCTGAGGAATAGTACCAGCTTTTGGTTTTTGAATTAACAACTGAATTCTTTGCCGATTTAATTCACCAACCAAATGAATTCCAAAAAAAATATGAAATTTTTTGTGTAGACTACTAAGCTCAAGTAGTTTCTATAGAAAATTTTTCAGAGGCCAACACCTTACCTCAATTTCTACAAAATTCAAACAAGGTGCTGTTCCTAAGAGATTGTAAAGTTTTTATAAGCAAAATTTCATATAGAAATTTTGTTGAATAATTTTGGGATAAAAGCCCGAAACCATTCTTCTACTTAGAAAAAGTTTACTTCGTTCTATCTATTTCTTTTTTAGCAGCTAAAGTTGTTCAAGTTTTATTTTCAAAACCAATACAAGATTTTCAAAAAGGTAGAACCCATATGCATATGTTCAAAGAAAATTTTCCTAATGCATTTATATTACTTAATCCCAAGATTAGGTTTTTGGGATGTTACAATAACTCGAGATTTATTTATCCAAACAAAGTGAACAAAGACTCTATGGAAATCTATTGAAATTATCCACAAATCTCTAGGAGGTGACCAGACCAAATTTCGCCTTTACAGAATCTAAAACTACAGCGCAAATAGCTAAGGGGATCGAAGGAGTTCTCCTCGTAGTCCATTGATGAGGACATGAGAACATCACAGCGATGATCTTCCGATTGATAGCGCCCTCCTTCTAGCGCCAACTATCAATGATTGAAACACATGGTTCCTTATCGGGCTTACTTGGAAAATCATGTGAGAATGCTATAAAAAAGAAGACCTCGTGTTGTTGTGGACACACTGAGTGTTTGCATGAGAATACAAAGGATGTCATAGAATGATCGTAATGATCATGACTAATGAATGAATACAATTATCAACTTATGTTATAGAGAATGTGGGCTACCCCCTTTATAGTATCTGAAGGGGTGGCAGTTAATACCGCTAAAGGCACCTCTAAGCTTCACAGACATTCGCCAAGAGAGTCTTGAACCATCGTGTTCGTTGGTCAACTGTTGTATGTTGTCAAAAGCGCCAAAAGTCGCCTTCTCGCCAGTCACGTGGGTATTTGTTAATGTCTCCCGATCAGTTTGTTGGTCGAAGATTGTCCAAAACAGTATAGCTGGTCGGACAGCGTCCATAGCTGGTCGTCTCATGACTCAAACTATTCGTCGACCAGTTTGGTTGTAATAAAGGAGAATTAGACTTCATTTATATACTAGTCGCAGGTTCATAACTGTAAATAAAGTGGGCCTCTAATAAGTGGCCCTCTTTTGATAGGAACTTTAATTTTGACCGAAAAATGTTGACCTGATCAAGAATCCTCGTCAAACATGATCCATTATCATCATATTATCATCATTACCATACCCTCATCGTAATCATAAGCATGGATAAAACATAAATATATCATGGCTATTTAATTGTAAAGACAAGTGACAAACTAACCGATTTCTACTGCTCTACCATGCACTTGCCTTTTAGCCACGGAAACTGGAACGATGCAAAGGTGGCACCGAACTTGAATCAACACTCCCTGGACAAAACCAATAATCCACCTAAAAAACATGCAACAACAGTACATGAACATCAAGCAACTCAACATTGCTCCTACGTGCAAACTGACACAATTAACCCCTCTTCACCAGACATCTCACCTGCTCTCCTGGTGATCAAACATCCATAACTTTTACTCATGAAATCCAAACTTAACAAACTCTATATTTTCTGGAATCTACACAAATTTTATACACTTTCCTAGTTATGCAAGTTCTCTTATTACATCATCTAAATCCCTGTTTTTAACCCCAAAGGTCTGGATCATTATAGAATAGCAGAGTTAACATTTCTATATCTATTTTTCTACCACATGAAAAATAGATTTTTTTCTACCACATGAAACATAGAAAACCCTACCACTTCTGGCAACTATGGAGAATTATCTAACTAAACCTAGTTATAACCATAATTAATTTGACCATCTACTTTACGAATTAAAGCAATCTACACGATTGCTGTTAACGACGATAGAATTATGGACAACAACGCTCCAGAAGCCGTAACGTTTACACCGCTTAACCAAATCTAGTAATCTTGTACTCTATGGAAATCTTATACAATAATCTATAATATTCCTACAATGGCAAAGTTATGAAACATGATATAGAGAGCCCAAAACTCCCTCGCAAGGTTCACCAACACAACTAACTGAAACAGGGCATCACCAATTAACCAATCCCGTGATCAATATACTCTAACCTTCAAATAAACACCAATATAATAGTAAATCAAGGATTTCCAAATCGTTACCCCTTCAAATTGGACGATGATCGGGTTAGACCACGAAACCCTAACTTCCTCATTTCACTTCTTCTCCTTCCTCTTCCTTGGCTTCCTTCTCTTCCTGGCCTTCTTGCTTCCCCTTGCTTGCCTTCCCTTGACAACATCAGTAGCAACCCTCGGCAGCACTGGCACGACACGACAGCAGGTAGGCGGCAACGGCAGCACGGCAAGGCAGAGGGCGGTGACTAGGGCAGGTGGAGGTGGCAGGAGAGCAAGGCTAGGGTTCGGCCCCCTCCCGTCGCTTATATGCGGCTGCTGCCCGGCCCCTATGCCGAATCCAGGGTGGATTCAGTTTGGACCATGGACCGGTGGCCCACTTCCCCTCTAGATCTCTCTTTTCCTTTTAATTATCTTCCTTAATTCCTTAATCTTTTTTTAATTCTCCTTAATTCCTTAATCTTTTTTAACTCTTTAATTAAACGGGGTCTTACATCGTAGCAACTACCCATCGTTTGGTATATGCAGAAGTCACAGGAATGGATGACCGAAAGACGTGTTCAACTAATAAACGAGTCAAGGATGATGTTAACAAATATCGCTGATCCATTTACAAAATTGAAGCTGATCGATGCGCTTCAACGCCTCGGGGCGTCTTACAATTTTAAACAAGAGATAGCCAACTCCCTGGAATGTCTAGTTTCTATGAAGTTTGGGGATGATGATTTCCAAGCAATCGCCCTTCAGTTCAGGTTGTTAAGACGAGCGGCACTGCAAGTCATGTAACTTTCCTGCATATATGTATTATTTTGATTTAATAGCCAAACTCATCTATTACAAGCAAATGTATGATTGCTTAAACTAGCTAGTTTCATAGGGAACGATGGCCTCTGCATCTGTAGTGACAGGCATTAGGGTATTGTCTTCACTGTACGATCCAAAATAAATGGTTTAGATTGAGTGCTACAGTACTGAAGGACACAATATTTTTGTTACAGTAACGTGCATTGTTTCTACAGTATTTTGCTATAGTGCTACTCTACTTTATAGACCACCTGCGGAAAGTTGAATTGATTTATAATGGACATATATAATATTCATACCTTACATGTACTTGTTCCAGTTACATGGAAAATTAGAACAGTCCAGACCTAAGCATTAATAAAACTACCATAGATTTTTCATTTAGTATATGAATCAACTAGATAGCTAGTCTTCATTATGCCTTATTACGTACCAGGAAAGCGTCTAGTTGGTGGATCAGTACCGTACCCTGGACATACGACAAATTTTTTTTTTTTGCACATAATATTTTCATATCTCGTCCGACGTGTTTAAAAGCTTCACCGATAGCGAAGGGAACTTGAAGGCCGCCCTACGAAGTGATGTGCGAACGTTGCTTGCTCTCTATGAGGCAGCCATCTTGGGACTCCTAATGAGGAAATTCTGAAAAAAAGCACAGGGCCAGACGACAAACCTACTGAAGTGTGGCAAGCTCTTGAGACACCATCTACTATTACAAAAAAGCTAATACTGGACACCTCATCATAAACGGTTGACCAAAATCGTCTGTATTAAATACAATCATAGATGGTTTTGGTTTAGTGACTGTCTGTGTTACTGACTACGTTAAAAACCATCTGTGAAGATATAATATCGCAGACGGTTCATGTTGAAGGCCGTCTATGAAGTATCACAGACGGTTCATGTTTTAGAACCGTCTGTGATATTACTAAATTCGTAGACGGTTATTTATTGGAACCGTCTGTAATTAGAAACAACTGGTTATAGTCGATTTCGATGGCCAGTTCTTGGGGATTGATCTTAATTTTAAAGTGGTCGAAGCTGATTTCCAATAGAAGAAAGCAGAAGATATGTAATCCGGTAGGCACCTTAATTGTTCTGTATCATGTGTAACTTCACTATCTTTGATATGTAACTTCCGATCAACAGAAGAATTTAAAGCAGAAGTACACTAACTTCACGTGATCGATCAGAAGTTACACATCATAGACAATGAAGTACTCACATGATCGTAGGGATATGATCTTCTACCAATTTCTTGAAGACTTTAAATCCATAGACCAAGCTGACTTTCCGATCACCTTAATTTCTAGAAGGGTATGGAGATGAGAACTTTAAGAATAAATGGAAGTAAGAAAAGATGGGATTGTGAATGATTTTTTCGTAGTTATGCCCTTCTAATGGTTATTTATAGGCCAATAACTTGTTGCAAGATTAAACTAATAAAAATAGAAGTCCAACGGATAGGATTTATTAGAATCTGTTCCTAATAAATCATTGGTAACCAAAGCATCACCGTCTTTTCGGAAATTATTTTTCATAAATACGGTTGACGCTCCTTTTCCTATCTTTACAACTGAAAGACTCATCACAGACAGTTTTTAAATATAATTGTCTGTGATAATTCAATGCTTCGGCTCCCGCATGTTCAGATTTAGGGCCCATCACAGATGGTTTTTAATAAGAACCGTCTGTGATAATTCCTAGATGGTTTTAAACAAGAACCGTTTGTGATTACATACATCACAGACGGTTTTGAAATATAACCGTATGTGATAATTCAATGTTTCGGCTCCCGCACGATGCATCTCTTCGTTTCACAAGCCGACGGGCGATGCGCCTCTTCGTCTCGCACGCCGACGTTACAATACGTCTGTTTAACGTTTTATAAGAATGATCATCGCGTGCCATGGTGAGCACGCATGGTATTGTATACGTACGCCATGGTGAGCACGCGAAGCATGACGCCGAGGACCAAGGAGAGGAGGTCGGCAATCGCCGTCGCTCTATAGGATTAAGGATAACTAACTAGAGGGGGGGTGGGTGAATAGGAGGTTTTAAAACTTTTAGACTAATTAACAAAATAACTATGTCTAAATTAAATACAATTCTAGCTAAGCAATTTTACATAAATAACTTGCTAGAAATGTAAATGCGAAAAAAGTAAAGACAAGAGTAAACCACAATGGAGACAACGAAGTTTTTCCCGTAGTATCGAAGACTTGCCGGTCTTCACTAGTCCACGTTGAGGAAGCTTGAATGAATCAAGCCGGCTCCAAGAATTAAGCCTCAATCCTCGATCACTAGAGTTGCTCTTCCTCCGTCCGGAGTTGGTGAGCACAACACCAATCACAAACCGATCCCAGGACTCTTCATAATCTTGTTTGAAGAGTTCACCGTGCAAGACTTCCTCCAAAGCTGTCTAGGTGCCGGCAAGTACCAAGAGTAATAAACCAAGTGTTTGCTTGAGGAAGAATCAAGTGCAACAAGATCAACTAATGATGCAATGCACTTGAATACTCTCAACTACCCGAGTAGTTGAAGAGTGTTTGTGAGCTCAAGAGACTTCAATGCAAGTGTAAAATGCTTAATGATCTCAAGAGTTCCTCCTTGAAGGCAGATGGGGGTGGGGGGGAGGGGAGGTATTTATAACCCTCCACCAACAAAACTAGTCGTTTGAGTTGAAATCCTGATGAAATCAGCATTTGCGGTAATATTGCCATTCAAGCTTGGTATTATCACAGTCGCAAAACAACGACCAACTGTTGTTCATTAAATGCACTTGTTATAGCCGTTACGGAAAAGTTGCGGTGCTACCGCCAACTAAAATTCGGTATTATCGCATAGCGGTAGTACCGCTCGGCTATATCGGTATTACCGATTTTCAGAGTTCAAGAAATCTCACAAAAACACCTTCTCTGGAAAAAAACGTACCGCCATTAAATATCGGTACTACCGACCTACGGTAATACCGCAGTTAAAATGCGGTCAAACCGATTCACGTAGAGAGTCACAAACACTTGAAAACATTCGGACCGACACGTGTTCCGCTCAGATCAGTTTGAACATTCGGACCACTTGTTCGGATGGTCCGATCTTATCACCGATCGGCCCACACGTTCGGACAACTCGTTCGGACGGTCCGAACGTTCACCTAACCTGCGGTAATATCGCTTTTTACTTGCGGTCTTACCATTTTCAAGTTTCAAGAAAAACCCCCAAAAACATGTTCTCTGTTAAAAACATACCACCACTTATTTTGGTATTACCGACTTGCGGTAATACCGCTCAATACCCGTGGTCTTACCGATTTTGGGGTTTCAAGAAAAACATCCAAAACATGCTTTCTGGAAAATACATACCGCCATATAAATCCAGTATTATCGACCTGCGGTAATACCGCTCAGTACTTGCGGTCTAATTGATTTTTTTGAGCCGATTTCCAGAAGCAAAAACACATGCAATGCATGACTCCTAGTTGATCAAGATGGCACACAAAAAATAGATCTTCAAGCTACTAGCTATGATCCCTCTTTATAGTACGACATCTAGCAAATTCATCTGGTCTTTTCTCCAAACACCAAGACCGGTAAAATATTATAAAAGGATCCTTAGATTATGTGATACCTTTGCTTGAGCCATATCGATCTCTATCACCTTTGCATTGCTATTTCCATGTCATCATTCAACCTTTAGGACTAATCCTTTAAACACACTTAGCACACATGTTTGTCCCTTAATACATTGTTGACATTAATTACCAAAACCATCATTAGGGGCCTAGATGCTTTCAATCTCCCCCTTTTGGTAATTGATGACAATCCAAATAATATGAATGATTTGAAAGATTTTGAATATACACAAAATTGTATATTCTAGTTTTGACATTTGATTTACAATTAATTCCAGAAAAGAGTTCAAGGAGATGAAGAGTTAATTGCATTCAAAGTCTATCAACAAATAAACAAAACTCCCCTTAAAGAATGTGCATATATATTCAAGAAGTGATTTTCGTGCACATTTGTGTATGTTAGATTTCAGCGGAGTTTCCTTTATTTGTTGATCATGAGGAACATGTGGGAATTTTCAAGCATAGAGAAATGATCATGATAAACAAGATGCTTGAACACATGAACTTAATAACCATAGATAATAAGCATAAAGTAGCATAGCATATGAGTTTCCAAACATTAAGAAATTTAACTATGCTATTACAAGCACATTGTAATATCCCGTTCAAATATAAAACATATAAGTGACTAGTTCTAAAATTAAAATTAATTAGAAAAGGAAAATTCAGAATTTTGAAGGAGTTTTAGAACTCGGGCCTTTGGCCCATAGCTCTTTGGGCCCATGTGGGGGGAACTAAACCCTAGCACCCTAATTACTGTAGCACGGTACTGTAGCGCCGCTGTCACTGTAGCACTCCCCTCTCTTCCGGTGCTTCCCCTGCAGATTGGCCGGCCATAAGGAAGAGGAAGGAGAGGGAAGAAGAGAGGAGGAGGGAGAGGAAGAAGAAGAAGGTGGGGGTGATCTTCACGAGGACTATAACATGGTCCAGTGGGGGATTTCATGGGTAAGATCGTGATTCTCAATAACTAGTTCGGTTCTATAGATGTGTTTTGCTACCGATTAATCATTGTAGTATCCTGCTGTCGTAGATCGGTAGCACTGCAGTTATGTTGATTCGCGAGATTGGGTTAGTTCCAGGCAGATTAAGTGTTTAGGGTCTCCTGGAGATAGATGGGGAATTTCGTTAGCTTTCTAGAAAGTATTAAATCATAATTATTGGATAAAGGATGAATTAGTTACGAATTTTGCAAGACTGGGTGCTAATTAAGTCTCAGGATTTGTGCAGCGGTCGTAGTTCTGTACATTAGAGTTTGGAGATGGCCGAATTTGGTCCGATGATCTCCATGAGATATTTAGATAACTTTATTCTGATTCCAAGAAGGTAAAGTTTATAAATTTTGGACGGATAGATCAAAAGTTATGAATTTTTAAAGTTATTACTGTAATCTGTCCTTCTATTGTGGACAGAGGTGAAGGGCTTGGCTGTTTGAAACCATTGTTGCACAGTGGGAATATTTTTTTTATAATTTTATTGAGATAGCTGGTTTTCTGTAGTTTCCAGGGAGTCTTAGAACAATGAGTTTGTCGGTGCCAAACAAAACTTACGATCTTCCCAAGTCAGAGATACCGAGGATGATAGAATGGTCTTCGGGATTAAAAACAAAGCATTAGATGTGGTATTTTGACCTTTCGGTCACCTGAGAAGTTGTAGCTAAGATTATGTAGATTCCATGAAAATTGGATTCATGACTTTTGGAGTTTTGACTCAAAAGTTATGGATTTTTATTTAATAACTGTCTGTTTGGACAGATTTGGATTTTGGGAGTATATCGGTTAATGTTCGGGTTTCGTTTAGGAACGATTGCTCTCGTTTTGTTCCAATGCAATGTTGTGCAAGTTTGGTTGATTTTTAGTATAATTCACGGTTGCCAGGTGGTGGTGACCCCCGGGGCTAGAGGTTTCCGTCGTTGTCTTCTGTCTCATGGTTGAGACAAGTACTTTAATGTTCCTATGATTATAAAATGTTGAATGCCTGTTGTTGGTATTGTGTTTCTAAGATCCATGTTAATATTTAAATGTTCATATTCAATCCATATGTGTTACCTCCATGATTAGAGAGCATGTCTTTTCAATATTCATATGTCATACCATGCATCCACAATTCATGTTTAGTCACGGAGTGGATCAATATATAAGACCCATCAATTCCAGTATGGGCATGTAAGACCCACCATTCCAATGTGGGCAGTTTGGGACACCCGTATGAAACGTTCTTCATACGGGGCTTGGATCCCTGAATTTTGTTAAATGCGGGCTTAGGTGAACACCGACGGGTGTGTCACCAGCAATACCGGTATATGCATGTGTGTAGTCCCTTCATTTCATCCAAATCATTCATTCCATTCATTCAAATGTTCGTTCTGTGCTTATTTCATATTCTTCAATGGTGTTATCGTGATCATGGTTGTTATGTATTAATTATTTACTGTACTTGCTGAGTCTCAGACTCACTCTTGCGTTGTTTGTTTCTTTTAGGTGATCTTTTAGGTTGGTTCCATTAGGAGGGAGTAGACACGTACTACTCATTCACTTCACCTTAATCAAGTCCAGGATTACATTTTAGTTCGATGTAATCATTCATTAATGATGAACTGTAATAAATAATGTTGGTTGTGGTTGATAACCCTTCTCCGTTAAGATTGATTAAGTACTGCGTGTGAACTTAGTTCATCCTTCTGATATAATTGCTTGAGTTCAAAGATATACTCCTGTGATGGTTCTGATAATTGTTGATTCTTATTTTGTCTTGACATTTATGAATGTTGGAACCTCCGGTATAGTTAACTATACCGGGGAGGTTCTGCCGAAATTTAGAATTTTGTCTTCTGTTTTAATTTTGTTAACATGTTAGTTTAGTAGCATTCCAGGCCCTTGTCAGAATGGGGTGTTACACACATATGATCCAAGTATTTTAAGCATAAATAAAGGCATTACAACCCACTTGATGGGTTTTGCATCTTCCATGCCAAACCTCTTGATCAAATCTTTTGCATATTTTGTTTGGCTCACAAAGGTTCCATCTTTGAGTTGCTTAATTTGAAGTTCAAGGAAATAGCTAAGCTCTCTGATCATAGACATTTCAAATTCTCTAGACATCATATCACCAAACTCTTTGCAAAAATCTTCATTAATAGACCCAAAAATGATATCATCAACATAAATTTGGCATACAAAGAAATCATCATCTAAAACTTTAGTAAACAAGATTGAATCAATTTTTCCAATTTTGAATCCTTTTGAAACTAGAAAATCTCTAAGGCATTCATACCATGCTCTAGGAGCTT
Source organism: Phyllostachys edulis (assembly GCA_036346405.1). NCBI lineage: Eukaryota > Viridiplantae > Streptophyta > Magnoliopsida > Poales > Poaceae > Phyllostachys > Phyllostachys edulis. The sequence goes on along the minus strand of CM070549.1, from coordinate 78,004,946 downwards.
GTTTAAGACCATAGAGCACATTGGAGAGTTTATAAACATGATTAGGATTCTTAGAGTCTTCATAACCGGGTGGTTGCTCAACAAATACAAGTTCGGATATTTTTATATTTAGAAAAACACTTTTAACATCCATTTGAAATAATTTTATATCAAAGCATGATGCAAAAGTAAGTAATATCCAAATTGATTCAAGTCTAGTTATAGGAGCGAAAGTTTCACCGAAATTCAAACCTTCGACTTGGGAGAATCCTTGGGCGACCAATCTCGCTTTATTTCTCACAACCATTCCGCTTTCATCTTGCTTGTTCCTAAAGACCCATTTTGTATCGATTACGTTGTGTTCCTTGGGTCTCTCCACCAATGTCCAAACTTAGTTTCAGGTAAAGTTATTGAGTTCTTCATGCATAGCATTCACTCAATCCGGATCATCGAGTGCTTCTTCTACATGTTTTGGCTCAATAGAAGAGATAAAAGAGTAAGTTCACAAAAAGAAGCGACACGAGATCGAGTTTGAACACCCTTACATACAGCACCCAATATTTGATCTATTGGATAATCTTTTGTAATTTCATTATGGATTCTTAGTGGTAGGTTGAAAGGTTTATCATCTTTCTTGTTGTCCTCTTCATCAATATGAATTAGACTTGTTATGGAAGAGGTAGAAGGTTCAACTTGAATGAAAGATGATATATCATTTGGATCATCTTTAGGCTAGATGTCACCTATTTGTGTGTTCCCTATGGCTTTTCTTAAGGCTTCATCACCTACATCATCCAAATTCTCATGCTCTTCTTGAGAGCCATTAGTCTCATCAAATTGAACATCATGTCTTTCTTCAACTAAACCGGAATTTTTGTTGAAGACACAATAAGCTTTGCAATTTGAAGAATATCCAAGCAAGAAACCAACATCGCATCGACTTGTAAATTTTGAAAGACGAACACCTTTTTTCAAAATATAACATTTGTAACTAAAGACACGAAAATAAGAAATGTTCGGTTTTCTTCCAACAAGGAGTTTATAAGAAGTCTTTTTCAAAATATGATGCAAATAATGATTTATGGCATGACAAGCGGTGTTAATTGCTTCCGCTCAAAAGCTATCGGAAGTATTATATTCATCAAGCATTGTCCTGGCCATTTCTATTAATGTTCGATTTTTCCTTTCTACAACTCCATTTTGCTCCAGAGTGTAGGTTGTGGAAAGTTCATATTTTATTTCAAGTACGTCACAAAAATCTTCAATTTTAGTGTTTTTGAACTCGGAACCATTATCACACGGATTTTCTTAATTTTGAAATCAAATTCATTTTGAGCCCTTTTTGCAAAACTTTTGAAAATACCGAAGGTTTTGGCTTTGTTATCTAGGAAGAATACCCATGTATATCTAGAGTAATCATCCACAATAACTAAACAATAGCTATTACCCTCGATACTTTTATAGGTTGTTGGCCCAAACAAATCCATATGTAAGAGTTCTAATGGTCTAGAACTTGACATGATACGTTTGGAAGGATGAGAATTAGCGACTTGTTTACCGGCTTGACAAGCACTACAAAGTCTATTTTTCTCAAACTTCACATCTTTCAAGCCAACAACTAAATCATGTTTGAAAATCTTTTTAAGTTCTATGCCAAAGCCAACCCAAAAAGGTTTTTGTAATCAAACAAGTTTTTAGGCTTGAATCATTTGAGGAAAAATCAACCAAGTAAAGATTTTCAAATCTAAATCCTTGAAAACTAAAGAATTATCTTTTTCATTTGAGATTGAAACACCTTCATTGGAGAATGAGCAAATTAAGCCAAGATCACATATTTGAGCAACAGATAGCAAATTGAAATTTAGTGATTCAACTAAAGATACATTAGAAATAGAAAGGTCATTTTACCCAATCCTATTAAGTTTCCTTTACTATTATCACCAAATGTGATCTTATCAAGTCCTTTTCCATTCTCGAATGTGGTGAATATTTTTCTATCGCCGGTCATATGTTCAGTGCATCCACTATCAAGTACCCAATGTTTTCCACCGGTCTTGTAGTTCACCTTGTCTCCTTTTGCCTTGAGGCAAGTAGTAGTGGAGAATAGTGATGGAGCCTCCTTGATGGCGATGCCGACAAGTCCCTTCTTCTTAGGGGACTCATCCTCATCGAAGTCGGAGTCAGTGTACTCTTCATCGGAGTTCCATTCTCCAATATGAGCTTCATTCTTGCCATCTTTATGAAGCTTCTTGAAAAGCTTCTTCTTGCCATTGTATTCCTTTTTCTTTGATGATTTGCCCTTATCATCCTTCTTGTTGGGGCAATGTGCCCCTTCTCATCACACTCATAGCAATGAATATTGCTATAGCACTTGTTGTCATTTGAAAATTGCCCCTTTTTTGCGCTTGTCAAAGTTGAAGCTTCGATATGGGTGTCTTCTCATGAATTTCTTCATTCTTTTCATAAGGAGAGCAAATTCTTCTTCAGAGTCTTCTTCTTCATTCTCTGATTCTTCACTTGATTCTACCTTCGTCTTGAAAGCGGTAATCTTCTTAGAGGAAGAAGTCTCCAAGAGCTCTTCCTTGTCCTTCTTGTATAGCTCATTGGTAATAATATTGCCCAAGAGACTGGTTGGCGACATTCTTGGCAATTCGGATGAATTGACAAATAGAGACACGAACATCTCGTACTTCTCCGGTAGAGCCCTAAGCATCTTGCGCACAATATCAATATCAAGAAGGTTAGTGCCAAGACCTTTGAGTTCATCCACAATGTTGTTGAGTCTTGAATACATCTCGGTAATGTTTTCATGAGACAACATTGTAAATGTCTCATATTTTATCCGAAGCCTATGTAATTTGGTTTCATTAACCATGGATGCGCCCTCATGGATTTCCGAGAGCGTAGTCCATATCTCATGAGCAGTTTCAAGATTGCTCACTCGATTGAACTCATCCGTGTTTAAAGCTCCAAAGAGAGCGTTCATTGCTTGAGCATTGAGATGAGAGTTTTGATCATCAAGATTCGTGGGGTGTGCGGGATCAAGTGCCATAACAAAACTCTGATTAACAATTCTCCACATGCTTGGGCTCATGGCCTTTAAATAAATGGACATTCTAATTTTTCAATAAGTATAATTTGATCCATCAAATAAAGGAGCCTTGCCTATTGACATTCCCTCACTAGTCATCCTTTCTCTCCTAGACGGTCAAGTCTAAAATTAGAGAGACTAAGCTCTGATACCACTTGTAGGATCAAGGATAACCGACTAGAGGGGGGTGAATAGGGAGTTTTAAAACTTTTCGACTAATTAACAAAATAACTATGTCTAAACTAGATACAATTCTAGCTAAGCAATTTTACAAAAATAAATTGATAGAAATGTAAATACGGAAGTAGTAAAGACAAGAATAAATCACAATGGAGACAACAAAGTTTTTCCCGTGGTATCGAAGACTTGCCGGTCTTCACTAATCCACGTTAAGGAAGCTTAAACGAATCAAGCTGGCTCTACGAATTAAGCCTCAATCCTCGATCACTAGAGTTGCTCTTCCTCCGCTCTAGAGTTGGTGAGCACAACACCAATCACAAACCGATGCCGGGACTCTTCACAATTGACGAGGATCTAATAATCCTCATTTAATTATTTATCTGTAATTCTTATTATGGATAATGACGCCATTATATGGTTCTTCAGTATACCCCTTAATGATCATAAGGGAGAAGCTGGAGTCATGGTCGTACATTCTTCTATGACCACCCTATAGTCGTAAGTATTTCTATGACTACCTCATGGTCGTAAGGTCAGCTATGATCACCCCATAGTCATAGATTCTTCTACGACTATCACATGATCATAAGCTCTTCTACGATCACCACATGGTCGTAAGTCCTTCTATGACCAAGTCAACTACGACCACCCTATAATTGATCAAGCTTATAGACGAGTAGGCCTAATTGATTAGGGCATCTAAACAGTCAATATACGCTGTTATTCCCCAGAATAACTGCATGATTAATCTCTTTGTCCTGGTGATAACTGCATGGCGACGTGAAGGCGTTACTACTCCGGCAATAACCTCCAGTAACGGCTCCATCATCTGAAGCATTGAGACGCCCTTTGGGCTGGAGAAACTACTGTCCACTTTGAGTACGCTATAAAAGGTAGAATCACCAGATGACAGAGGGAGGAGAAAAAATAGAGGCAATTAGGAGTACAAGACATTTTTCATCTTAGTCTTAGTCTTGATTTGTAACCAGCATACTCAATACAGTCACACAGGAGTAGGGTGGTTATTCTCTCCGGAGAAGGCTTGAACCTGTATAAAAATCCATGTGTCCTCCTCTCTGCGTAATTTGAGTCTTGGAGACCCCCCCAAATCAAACAATCTTTACATAATATCGGTTCTAAAACACTGACAACAATCTTCTTTGAAGAGTTCACCATACAAGACTTCCTCCAAAGCCGTCTAGGTGCTGGCAAGCACCAAGAGTAATAAACCAAGTATTTGCTTAAGGAAGAATCAAGTGCCAACAAGATCAACTAATGATGCAATGCACTTGAATGCTCTCAACTACCTCAAAATGAGAATTCAAAGCAAATGAGTAGTTGAAGAGTGTTTGTGAGCTCAAGAGACTTCAAAGCAAGTGTACAATGCTTAATGATCTCAAGAGTTCTAGCTTGAAGGCAGGTGGGGGGGTATTTATAACCCCTACCAACAAAACTAGCAGTTTCATTCGAAATCCTGAAGAAATTAGCCTTTGTGGTTGTCATAGGGGCAGCCCACCGGGCCCACCAACCTAGCAAAACAGTACCGAAGCTGCAGGAGGTACCCGGAGGGTCGCCGGAGTGTACCTCGACCTGAAGCCTCCGGAGAGTCGCCGAAGGGTACCTCGGCCCGAAGCAACCGGAGGGTCGTCGAAGGGTATAGGAGGTACCCCGAGGGCGGCCCGGAGGTTCCGAAGGATTGGCTGAGGGGTGTAGGAAGTACCCCGAGGGCGGCCCAGAGCCTCCGAGGAGGCAGCCGAAGGGTGCTCGAGGGGCGCACGGAGGGTGTCCGAAGTGGCCCTGACTGGAGGAAAGAGAGAAGACAGGTGGACCAGAAGCTATGCCTAGGGGTAGGAAAGGACCCTGCTGCCCCTACGCGGGTAGTACTTTTGTAGGGGTGTGTATGTAATCTCATGTACCCAGTTATTTGGCTATAAATAGCTCTCCACCCCCCATGTAAAAGGGAACTTTTTTGAAGGCATTAATACACAATATATTTCTTAACAACCAGTCCCTTCTACGAGGACCCTTCGGATACCCTGTGTATACCAGGGGTCCCCTTTCTTTACTGTCTAGTCCTTTTTGCTACGACAGTTGGCACCGTCCGTGGGGACCAGCGGGAAAGCTACGTAACACAAACTCCGAGCTCGAGTGTAACACCCCAAATATATAAACAGGTGTGTGTTTCAAATGTAAGAAAATGTGTAGAAATTAAAACTTTTTCTCACATCTTGAAACTCTTGAACTCCCCTAATTATCAAAAGTTGTGGAGTTCAAAAACCTAAACCTTCTTTGGACTAAAGTCCAACCCTTATTCAACTTGTCTCAAATCTTGTGCCTAACCCTTTGGAAATATTTTTCCTTGGTCCTAGAGATGTTGGGGGACCCCTCTGAAAAATATCATAAGTTGTAAAACTTGTTTGATAAATTTTTGGAGGTAAATCAAACCCTTGGTCAGCCTTGATGAATTTCCTGAGAAAAATGCAGTGTATAAAAACCTCTGGAAATTTTATGTAAGGTTAATCCTAATGTCAGCAAGCTCCCGTTAAAATTTCATAAATTTTGGAGTTGTTTTGCTATCTCAAATAAATCCCTAAAGTCTCAGCTGTTAATTTAAACTCATTTGGCTTGTCACTGTTCCTTGGGCTTGAGCCATTCCAGATGGGTTGAACCCAACCGCATTCCCTGGCTCAGCCCAGACCTCCTCTTTCCCACACATGAGGTCGTAACCATTGGATCCAATCCAACAGCCACGACCTCCTCCTCAACAGCTCAGCCCTGACCTCCCACCTCATCGAGGTCATAGCCGTTGGATCAGATCCAACAGCCCATGACCTCCCCTCGGTATCAAGAGCGCAAGTACTCCCCGCGCGATTTGTTGTGCGCCGTTGGATTAAAACCCACGGCCACGACCTCCCCTTTTGCATCAAGCGCATCAGACCTCCTCATCCGCGCGAGGTCGTAGCCGTTAGATGGAGATCTAAAGGCCATGACCTCCTTGCTCATCTCATAGCCGTTGGATAAAGATCCAACCGCTATGACCTCCCCCTCCCTTTTCTGTGTTGTGCCTAACAGCCCAACCTCCCGCACCTGAGTTCGTAGCCGTTAGATCCAGATCTAACAGCCACGACCTCCACTCTCATTTCGTTGTCGTCAGATTAACATCTCACGGCCACAACCTCCTCAGTGTCGTGATTAGCATCCACGGCCTCCCCTCATCTTTGTGTGCCATTGGATTAAAATCCAACCGCCACGACCTCCTTTGCGCCATGCGCAATGGCTAGGACCTCCCCTCTCTTGATCAGCACCATTGGATGTAAATCCAACGGTCCTGACCTCCTTGGTGTAATGCGCAGCGCCTTGGACCTCCCCATTTGTTGTGCGCCCTTGGATTGAAATCCAAAGGCCACGACCTCCTCGCTCTGTTGTGCGCCCTTGGATTGAGATCCAAAGGCCATGACCTCCACATCCTTTTGGCAGTATCGCGCGCAGCGTAAGTCCTCCCCATCTGGTCCTCGCCCTTGGATTTAGATCCAAAGGTCAGGACCTCCTGTCCCCTTATCGCGCATGACCTCCCTGTCCTTTCGCAACCGTGCGATGTAGATCGTATGGCTCAGAGCTCCCCTTTTTTCCTTCAGACCTTACCATTTCAAATCGCATCCGAGGGTCAGGACCTCCCTAGTCCTGATCCAAGGGCTGTGACCTCCTCCCATTCACTTAACCTTACCGCTTCAAAATCACAATCGGAGGGTCATGACTGTAACACCCTGGCCCAATATCCGCTCAATACCCAGCCCACCGTGGGGCGGACCCACGCACACATAGCACCCCACTTACACTTTCGTCCTCGCTTTGTGTAAAAGGGTTAACCCGGAGGTGCTATGTTTGGACCCAACAGGCATTATATACTAGTACAACTCACTATAGACAAGCAATGTGGGACTAATCCCACCACACAACTCCTCATGGGCCACATGGGCCGCATACGAGTAGGCCGAGGTATTACATTCACCCCCTTAAGGGGCGCCGGCAAAGACACCGCATACGCTGTAAATGCCTGTAACCACCCCTCGGTACACGTCCAGGCGTCAAGGTCTGCACATATGCCATGCCGTGTGTCCACTCGGGACCACACGCGCCATCGCCATATGCCCGCCCCGTCCCTGCAGCGCCCGTGCAAATAAGGTTGATGCTCGATACCATCTGTAACACCTGGCCCAATATCCGCTCAATGCCCAGCCATCATGGGCGGACCCACGCACACATAGCACCCCACTTACACTTTCGTCCTCGCTTTGTGTAAAAGGGTTAACCCGGAGGTGCTATGTTTGGACCCAACAGGCATTATATACTAGTACAACTCACTTTAGACAAGCAATGTGGGACTAATCCCACCACACAACTCCTCATGGGCCACATGGGCCGCATACGAGTAGGCCGAGGTATTACAATGACCTTCCCAGGTTCTTATCCAACGGCTGGGAGGCATGCCCTGTTCTTCTCCTAGCTCTGGTGCACATACGCCATGGCAGTGAGGAGGTCAGTGGCATGTATTGTCCAACGGCTCTATGCCTGTGCCCATTAAATGCATGTCAGCGCCTTTCCGCCCTAGGCCATGCCCTGACCTACCTACCCTGTCCCCTCCGTCTTGTCCAAGCCATGGACCTCGCCATGGGCTAAGCTCACCATGAGCTTAACCCTTGGCTTATGACCTCTTTTGCCCTAGCTATAAGACCTCCTCGGGTCCTCCCCTTGGCTTCCTTTACACACCATCGAGCTTTGCCTTGCCTCTGTGCTTGGCCGAGCTTCTCCTCCACAGACCTCCCCCAAATCGCCATTGAAGACCTTGGAGCTCCTCGGTGGCACAAGTGTTCCAGTGGCTCTCCTCTCCTTCTCTTTGCTTCGATTTGTGCCATTCCCCTCTGTGACAAAAAGCCCTAACTTTGTTTGGTTGGGACATTTTCAGAGGTGGCCAATTTGGAGCTTGGAGTTTTGGCCGTGGAGCACATTGTCTTCCCCAGCGCCGGTACTCCTCTTCTCCGACCTCCTCAGCCCCGCCACGACCTCCAAGTAACCTCCTGGAAGTCATTTTAGAGCTGGGGCACCATGCTGTATGAATCGCTGCGGAGCTCAATATAGCTGTTTGTCTTTTGGCCGTGCTGGCCGTCATGCTCCTCTCCGGCTCGTCGGCGTTCAAAGCCGCCGTCGCCGTCGAGAGTGGACCCATTGGGTGCGCAGGGCTATTGCGGTCCCAGTGGTGTCCTTGGATGTCGCCAGCGAGGTCTGCATCGCCGGCGATGACCACTTCTTGGTGTCGGGGTTTTTGTCGGAACGTACGTCCAGCGCGTGCCATTAAGACAAAGATTTGGTCAGTAATTGCTCAATCATTGGGAGCAATTACTACTGTCTTAAGCGCGCCCGTACCTCCTCGTTGTCCCACGCATTTACTCCTCGCCCCCGCGCGCGCGCGTGCGCAATCGTGGTGGCTTTGGATCTGGACCGCTCAGGACCTCCCCTCGGGTGAGATCTTGACGTCCAGGACCTCCTCCTTTGGATCTTAGCCGTCCAGACCTCCCCTGGAGGTCTGAGCCGTTAAGACCTCCCTCGTAAGATCTCCTACGCGTAGGACCTCCTCGGGGTTATCTTAGCCGTTAAGGACCTCCCCGTGTTGATCTCAACCATTGAGATCCTCCCTGAGTTGATCTTAGCCGTTTAGGTCTTCCCTCGGACAATCTAGACCATTGAGGTCCTCCCTTGGAAAATCTAGACCGTCCAGGTCCTCCCTCGAGAGGTCTTGACCGTGTAGATCTTCCTTGGGAAGGTCTTGATAGTTTAGATCTTCCTTTAGAAGATCTCAGCCGCTCAGGTCCTCCCTCGCTAGATCTAGACCGTCCCGGTCCTCCCTTGATGGTTTTGGTCCGTTGGATGCAGCATCAACGGCCACGACCTCCTTTCTAGTTAGCGCGCGCGCTGTTGGGAGGACATGGACCGTTGGATCCATGATCAACGGCCCATGTTCTCTGGACCTGCGCTAGCGCGCGTGCGTGTTGATCTCTTAGAGGTCTTGAGCCGTCAGATCCAGGATCTATGGCTCATGTCCTCCCCCTGTCTTTTGGTTTTTAGAATATCCCGTGAGGTCTTTTTGATAAACTGAAAAAGGTAATAACTTCAAAATTGCACATCTCTTTCATTTTAAACCCAAATAAGGTGATTCCAATTTTGTTAGCTCTGGTTTGACCTGGGCTCTAATCTAAAATTGGTTATGAGCTCAGTTCGGCTCCAGAAAATGGAATTGTTAAATAGGTTTCAAAACTAACTTTAAATGTTACATTAGAAATTCATATAACTTGCAAAATGCATAAGTAATTCTCTAGAGCTCATTTTTGAGTGAATCCAACTTTGTTGGCTTCCTCTGTTAGTGAACTAAATGTTAGCATAGGATTTAGGCATGTCACTATTTTTAAAAGGATTGTGGGTGCAATTTAGTTGTGCTCATTTTCATATCTTTGAAAAATCATAAAACATGCATCATAGCTCCAAATGAGGTGAGCTCAATTGGGTTGTTCATCTTATGAGGTGCTGGTTTTACTGTAAAAATTTCAATTGCACCACCTTTCTAGAAATTTTTGCTAAATAATTTAATTATGTGAATAGTAGCAGTTTGCAAATTGTTAGGCTGAGCAGAATTGTTTTGCTCATATCTTTTGCATTGAGAATCCAAATCAATTGGTTCTTGTTGCTAAATTCTCTATAAATCATCCTCTTGCTGCTGTAAAAGTTTCAGAGCATTTGGATCTAGTTTGCTGTGCTGTCTTCTTGGTTTTCGTCGTTCTTATCGATTCTTTTTTGCCTTTGCGATTAGGTGTTGACGAGTGTGTTGATCCCGTGAGCGAACCTCTGCAGCAAACTGAGCATAACCAGCAAGGCAAGCAGTTTGATCATATCCCATTATGGTCCCATTACTTTAAAGCTTAATACTTTGTTTCACTTGTATGTATGCATGCTACTTTGTGTTAAAATATCGATTAGTTGAGCCTATAGATGCATATCTTGTAGGCAAATGTTCATTCTCTACTACTAAGCCTAGGATTATCTTGCTGTGATTTAGAGTTCGATGGATGGACTCTTATCACTTAGTAGCTTACGTTGATGATGCTTAGATAACGGTAGAAATGGGCGGTTGTCGACATTATGTCAATGACCTTGATCACACAAAAACTATTATTCCATTATGTCCATCTTGTGCTTGTTACTTTGTAAATAAACAAAAATGAAAATAAAATTGTTATTGACTTGGGCACAATGGATGTTGGTGTGATTGGATGGGTGTGAATGGAATGGTGCCTAAGTCCCCAAGGACCGAGTTACTTGTGTCACTAAGCCAAGCGCTTTTGCGTGCTAACCACACGAGGGGGATATGGGACCTCTCTTGACTCAGTACTTTGGGAGGTGTTAGTTATGGGTCGCTGCTGATGAAACTGTTTTATAAGAGGAAGAGCACCACAGTTTGTTAGACTTGGCCGGTGTCTCCTACTCTTCGGGTTGTGTGCGGCTCTTAACTAGCATCATTCATTGGAAATGTCTCGTAGGACTTAGCCGTGCCGGCATACCTAAGGTAGTGTGCTTCATCATGTGGCAAAAAGGCGGTCTGACGTGTGGGTACATTGGTACACCCCTGCAGGGTTAAAACTATTCGAATAGCCTCGTCCTAGGTTATGGACATGCTTGGTAAGGTCGTGCAAGAACTAGACTCAACCTTTTAATTAAAACTTGTTGGGTGGTATGAATTTGGTGATTCATGCTATTGTTGTGGTGGCTATTGGGTTAGTCACTTCCAGGATTGTTGTTGTCATCTATCTATTGTATTATGTTGTTGTCTCGTTGTTACATGCAAATTAAAATTGAATTGCAAAACTGCTTTGAACCTATTTAAATATTGCAAATGAAAACTTGCTTTATGCTAAAATAAGTCCAAAGCCTCCTCCACTTAAATAAAGCTTGCATGTAGTTAACTATAGTTTTGTTATACTACACGTCAGTCTTGCAAGTACATTTTTGTACTCATTTGTTTTGCTTAATAACTTTGTTGCAGAGGAAGAAGGTGAGCCCCAAGGGCTTCACTCTTGTGAGATGTGCTTCGGGTTTGACGACTAGTTTGGCGGTCCGGTTGGTTGCCTTGTGGGTTAAGGCACACTGATTGGCTTTTGTTATGGCCATCTTATGGCACTTTTGCTTCCGCTGTTTATTTTAGTTTTGTATTTGTTGTTTGGCCTGTTGGCCTCTCCGTTTGTAATAACTCTCTCTGTATTATGTATGTCTTTTATTCTAGTTCGTGCTTGGTTATATGTCTTGTATGGAATTGATGCATGATTTTGTAAAGGGGTGTGTATACTGCATTCTGGAAAGTATACATATCTCGAAGACACGGATTATTATGTTTGTGATGCTAGGGTGAATGGATAACTAAGTATTACAAGCCTAATAAACTGGGGTCCTCACATCGAGCATGGCACCGCAGAAGAGGTCCAAACCCAGAGCCTCGGCGACCGAAGCGGCTGCAGCAGCCGTGGCACCGAATACCACGAGGGCAAAGCGAACTAGGGCCTCCATGGCAGCGGCACCCCTCACCCCGTTCGTGGAGGAGGAAGTGAACAACTCCACGCAGGGGGCGTCATCAGGAGCGATACTCAGCGAGCAGGCCCACCGCCCGGGGAGGCAGGCACGAGCCAAGGATCGTACGAGGCATTACAGCAGGAACTGGCGAATCTTTGTCAGGAGATGGTGATCCTCTGACACCGGCTGTCGATGGCCCTCGTGACCCTGCTCCGGCCCTTGTCGATTGCCGCAGTAGAAGTCGCTCCCGAACCTCCCGCTCCATTGCTCGGGGGGATCCCAACTCCCCATTGAGCGTTGGGTTGGAGACCGCCCACTGGCCGCAGGGGTTCAAGATGCCGGAGGTTACGCCCTTTCAAGGATGCATCGACCCCTCAGAGTTCCTCCGGGTTTACGAAACCGCGATGGAGGCCGCCAGAGGCGACGATACTACGAAGGCAAAGAGCGTCACCCTCGCCCTTAGGGGCATGGCGCTGACCTGGTTCTTCACCATCCCCCCATGCTCCATCTACGCATGGGAGCAGTTGCAAGACCTCATCCACAACAATTTCTAGGGGAACTATATGGAACCCAAGGACGCGGGGCACCTGTTCGCAATAAAACAGGCGCCAAACAAATCCCTCCGTAGCTTTTTCAGGAAGTTCACGGAGGTCAAGTGTCAGGTAAAAGGCATCAACGAAACCACCGTCATAAACGCTGCCACATGTGGGCTCCAGAAGGGCCCCCTGTCAGAGAGACTAGCGCCCAGCCTATCCGCATGGTGACGGAGCTCTTCGACAAAATGGAAGAGTATGCCCGGGCGAAGGAGGACAGCGTTCGAAGAGGAGCGCCCACCACCTCCGCCCCAGGCGTACCACCCGCAAAAGAAGCATCCTCCATCGCCCCAGCCGGCCCACTCGCCAAGCCGCGGAACAACGACTACCGGCAGAAGGGCCGGGGGGTCTACCACGTGGATGGTGCGCCACACCTTGAAGGAGGAAGGCGCAGAGGTCGCTGGGGCCGAGGCCGCGGATGTGGACGTGGGCGGAACGTCGGCTGCCAACCGGACAACTGCGCCAGAGGACCCGCGCCGTTCTGCGACCTCCACGGTGAAGGGACGCACACCAGCAACGAATGCCGTACCATTGCGGCCATGTAGGACTACATGCGTCGTGAGCAACAACCAACTGAGCCCGAAAACAAAAGGAGCAACAGTCGGCTCCCCACGCCACCACCAAGACCTCACATAGAAGGAGGCTGGGGTGAGGACCAGCACAGGATCATCAACATGATCACCGGAGGATCTTTGCTCGGGATACCATAAAAAAGGCAGGGCCGAGCGTACGCCTGGCAGATTCACCACCTCGCAGCGTACCCCGCATCCAGCCCACCCCGCTACGCTGAAATACCAATTTATTTCGGCCCAGAAGACACCTAGGGCGTGTATTTCCCACACTAGGACCCCCTCGTCATTTTCGCCAACATCACGGATTTTGAGGTCAAGCGCATCCTCGTAGATGGAGGAAGCTCCGCGAACCTCCTCTTCGCAGACGCCTTCGACAAAATGATGATCCCTCGGGATCGCTTGTCACCCCCAGGCATACCCTTGATAGGCTTCGAAGGGAAGCCTGTGGTAGCCCTCGGCCAGATCGACCTCGACATCACCTTCAGCGATGGCTACGCATCCCGAACCGAGGCCATCACATTTGATGTCGTCCAAATGTAGTACCAGTACAACATCATCCTCGGTAGAGCTACACTGAACTCCTTTGGAGCCATAGCACACCACAACTACCTCTGTATGAAAATCCCCGCACCGGAAGACGTCATTACGGTGCAAGGGGACCAAGACCTAACTAGACAGATGAAGATCCAAGCATTATCGCCAGCCCGACATGTCCACACTGTTGGGCCAGACAAAAACGAACAATCAAGCTCTCCTTCGGCAAAGTGGGCGCCGAAGCCAAGGCCTCACAGAGAGCTCCGGAGAGTCCCCCTAGAGGACAACTCCCCGGAGAGGACAGTGGCCCTAGGAGCGGAGCTGTCAATAGAGGCACACAACGCCATCCTCAGAATACTCCGTAGTAATAGTGACGTCTTCGCTTGGGGCCCAGAAGACATTCCCGATGTGGCACGAGCAACAATCGAGCACCGTCTAGCCCTCCGGAGAGAAGTACAACCTAAGAAGCAAAAATTGTGACGAATGTCGGCAGAAAGGTTGGAAGTAGCGAAGAAACAAGTCACCAAGCTACTGAAGGCGGGGGTCATTCATGAAATCAAATACGCAGAGTGGCTCAGCAACCCCGTTCTAGTGCAAAAAGAGGGCAAATGGCGCATGTGCGCCGACTACACCGAGCTCAACAAGGTATGCCCGAAAGATGATTTCCTGCTATCCCGCATTGACTAGCTCGTGGATGCCACTTTAGGTTGCGAGCTGATGAGTTTCCTCGACGCATACTCTGGATACCATCAAGTAATCATGGCCAAAGAGGATGAACCAAAGACAGCATTCAATACCCCCGTAGGCACTTATTGTTACACGCGCATGCCGTTTGGGTTGAATAATGCGGGCGCGATCTTCAGCCGCCTCATCTCAAAAGTCCTAGCTGGATAGCTCAGGCGCAATGTAGAAGCATATGTCGATGACATAATCGTCAAGAGCAAGCTAGCAGAGGAGCACACCAAGGACCTGCAAGAAACCTTCGCAAGCCTTCGCAAAGATGGAATCAAACTCAACCCTAACAAGTGTGCCTTCGGCATCAAGGCAGGCAAGCTCCTTAGATTTCTCGTGTCCGAGAGGGATATCGAAGCCAACCCCGAAAAAATAAGGGCCGTCCAGGAGATGAAGCAACCCCACAATGACCGCGAAGTCCAAAAACTCACCGGGCACCTCGTGGCCCTCAGAAGGTTTCTATCCTGCTCGGTAGAGTGGTCCCTGCCATTCTTCAAGACACTCCGGGGAACGGAGCCGCCCATGGATTGAAGGTCGCCAATGGCATTCAAGACCTCAATCAATACCTGACCCAGCTGCCAAGCCTCACCAGCCTGAAGCAAGGAGCAGATCTCCTGCTCTACCTCGCCACCTCCTCTTCGGTGGTAAGCGTAGTCCTTATCCAGGAAAATAACGGCCAGCACCCAGTATACTACGTCTCAGAAGCACTCCAAGGTGCCAAAATCCGATACACATAGCTTGAGAAGCTGGCGTACACCGTGCTCATGGCCTCGTGGAAGCGCTGACACTACTTTTTGGCACAGACCATCGTAATCCCAACATCTTACCCCCTAGCATTGTTGTTGCGAAACAAGGATGCCACAGGCCGAATAGAAAAAAGGGCGGCCGAGCTCGCGCCCTTCGACATCACCTTCGTCCCAAGGACAACCATTAAATTACAAACCCTAGCAGACTTTGTAGCTGAGTGGACACCAAACAGCGAAGACCACCCGCCAGCCCAAGTCGAGACCCCGTTGACGATGTACATCAATGGATCCTTGTTGGACCGAAAGACGACTAGAGAGGGGGTGAATAGGAGCACGCTCACTTTTTCTACTTCGATCGGATTCAACACCAATTTCACTCCGATAGTTATGAAAGCTATGAAGATCAATATACAAGTACAGCGGAAGACTTGTATTGAATCCAAACCAAAACCCCAAAGCAAAAGACCAAAAACCAAAACCCTAATAAGAGGTGTGGTCTGACCGACGGCCAATGTGCGGTTTGACCGCTCTGGCCGGACTGACCGGCGGCAAGGAGGCATACTAACCGGAGGCCGGACTAACCGAAGGCCAAAGCTCGGACTGACCGACTTCACGATGAACAGCGCAAACAGCCCGAAAACCAAAACTCAAATCGATCTAACTTTTGATCCGTAAGGCCAAACTCCACGAAATTTGAGACACACCTTCTCTAAGATATTAGGAACCTATTCCAATCAAAGATCACAGAGATCCATGCCAAAGTTTCTATCTTTTTCAGTTTGAATGAAGTGTGCTAAAAAACCGAGCCAAATACGAAATATGATCTAAAGACTTGCTTGTGGGTGATTGATGATCAAGATGATCCTAGATGGGTTTCCACATGTCACAGCAAGTTAGATCACGGCAAGAAACCAAGAAAAAACTCGCGGATCAAATAAAGACTCAAAATCACCAAATAGAGAGAAGGAAAGCAAAGAGACACATCTTTGAGAACCTTTCCTTGGATTGATTTGATATGGTAATGGTTTATAGCCACTCCATCAATGGAGGACAAAGACTCAATACATGAGCACGAAATCAAATCCAACTCTCTAGAACCCTAACCTCCAACTATCTTCTCCCTAAGCACAAAAGCAAAACTAAGGTTTTCAATAATGAAAGGGTTGAAGAGAGATGCAGCCACCTGTCTCCTCTATTTATAGTGGAGGCTTAGACCATCTAGAATATTGAATCCTAATGGGTTCCCGTTAAGGCCCACACACAAATGGGTCACACACGCACGTATTTTAAAGCGCCGTCTTCATCTCCTCTTGACCTAATCCGCTTCACCTTGCGCCATCTTGCGCCGCGGGTTGGCAAAAGGTCACCAAGGCGGTATTTGGTAAAATTACCAAAATACCCCTTCTCGATCTTTTTGCAAAGATCGAGTCCCATCTTCGTGAAGCACCTCCCATGCTTCGCCACATGTAGGTTGATCCAGCGGCTCTCTTCATGTCGGCAAGTCTCTCCCTTCTGGCTCCCACCGAAATCACCGTGGCACTCGCACCGACCCCCACGCCGCTTGATCCAACCCGTCGCACCGAACTGCTCGTTCGGTCACCTTTGTCCCTTTTGCGCCATGCTTGACTCCATTGACCTCACCCGGCATCCCCGATCGTTCTGGACCTCAGCTCTCTAAGCTTAGTCCCAATCATCCTCGTCGTTGACCATCATTGACTCCAAAGCAACCTGCATAACAATAGACAAAGAAATCGATTTCGGGAACAAGTTCTTCACAACTTGACCCACGTTAGTCAAAACATGCATCATGCAACACATATGACATGAAACCTATGAACTTGACATAACCCAACACTCATCGCCACTTTTGGCCGATGAATAGTACCAAATCGGTCAGACCGTCATTCAATGGCCAGTCTAACCGCTGGGCGGTTTGACCGCGCTTTGAACGCCGGTCTGACCGACGGCCGGTCTGACCGCACCTGACCTGACAGTAGTTCAACCTTTGACGAAAACTCGTATTTCGACAAACCGTTAACGACATTGCCAATTGTAACATCATCCTAAGATCGTGCACATATCCCCATGATATCCACAATCTCCCCCTCGATGAACACATTGGCAATTTCCCACAAATGCAAATTTTGAGGTTTGAAAAGTAAAAACTCGACGTTTTCGCACAAAGGCAGAACTTGGTCCAAATGCAAGAGAAAGCAATGAAAATGACCAAGTTGGCTTCAGAATAGCATAGGCAAGTGAGATAAGGCAAAAGAAAGCGAGAAAGCTTCAATTTCTAAAAAATGATCAAAATCTCACTTAAAGTCCATATGAAAGAACAAGTTCAGAAATGGCAATAAGACCATAAGAATGCAAATAAGAAACTCCCCCTCACTATGATCCTCAGATTTCAGAAAATTTCAAATTCTCCAAATTTCTCCAAAAAGGCTCCCCTTTTAACATTTTTATATCTTCTCCCCTTTATACCATTGGATATATCTTCTCCCCCTTTGACAATGGAGTCATCAAGGAATCACGCCTTCTTCTCGTCTAGAGATAACAAATGCAGAATGAGGAAAAAGCATAAGAAGGAGCATGCATTAAATGCAATGGAGTGGCTTCATTTTTTCAATTTTTCAATTTTTGAGTACAAGAAGCTTTGGAGATTACCCAAAAGAATAAGATAGCATTTCTAATATTGCACAAGAACATATCAAGCCTGAAAGCGCTAGCAAGATCATGTTAAGACATATATATCAAAGCTAAGCACGAAGGCTCAATGTAAAGCAATGAATTTTATCAATTTAAGCAAAGCTTCAAATTTGGCAAGTTCATCAACAGGGATCCTAAAATGATAATGGCCATGTCAAAATGTCAATGTGAGATCAAAAAGCTAACAAAGATCACGTTAAGAGATAAATAGGTCCTGAATTGAATCATTTTGCTCAAATGAGCTCAAACGCCCATTTTTCAACAATTTTTTATTTGCAATGAATATTGAAGTTGACTAATGGTCTAACTTAGCAAAGAAGATCCTGGACTAGGAGCCATCCACAAACTCTTCCTAAGCTTCGACCAGAAGTTGATTAAAGGTATATCTTAGTGAAGAAGATCCTGGACTAGGAGCCATCCACAAACTCTTCCTAAATCTCTTAGTCGCACACCTTCAGAAGTGTGTGTGCGGACAGTACAAGTTGATTATCTCTTATGGGTAAAGCTGTACAACCTCTACAGAGTGTAAAACTATTCGAATAGCCGTGTCCGTGGTAATGGACGTGCCTAGCAAAGCTGCTCCAAGTTAGATCTTTGGTTTTGATTTCAAAATGATTTGACACAAATGATGATTTTGGATTTCTATCCAAATGGGAAATTGGGCAGGAAGCCATGTGATAGGAGGGTATCCTTCACCATTCTTGTGTGAATGTTATCTGACTATAAAATTGAGAATTTATAAAATGAATTTTAGTTATAGAATAACTGCTTTGGAACTTAGTACAAGTATTTAAAGAAAACATTGCTTTTTGCAAATTTAACCAATAAGTCTTCCTTTGTTATATCCATGCATGTATTAACTCTGTTATTGGGTGTAACTTGCGAGCACAGAAGTTGTGCTCATGCTTGTTTATTGCAAATAAATTTCAGAGGAGAAAGACTTCGCTGTGTGTGGATCTCGACGACTAGGCCACTACCCTAGTCGATTGCTTGCGGCAGATCAGCTGGACTCCACTACTTCTTCGTTTTCCGCTGTGTTCTTTATTGTTGGCCTGTAAGCCTCTTTTTTAATAAACTCTGTTGAATATTAATAAAATTGTGCGATTTATGGATGTTACCATATCTGTTTACTATGTGGACTAGCTACTGATCACGGGACTAGTTCAGAAATATACAGAGGATTTGGGATGTTAATCCCGGGTCCGACAACTGGCGCCCGGTCCAGCGGGAGTAGACTACGGCATGGACGGAGGAGGCACACATGGATGTCTTAACTGAGCAACGTCCGTACGACCATGAGACGTACGGTGCGTACTTGGAGTGGTACGTGCCACGTACGCGCGCAAGATTCACCATTCCTCCAACAGAGCGCCTGGAGCTGGTGTCAGAAGAGACGCACCAGGAGAGCCTCCATCGCACGTACGGTCATCACAACGCTTCGTGGCATGACGACAGCGTAGGACACTTACAACCTCTGGTTGTTTCATTGACGATATTTGTACTCTTCGTTAATGAACATGTTATGTACGTTACTACAGTTGGAGCGGGCGCAGCGCATCTTGGGCGCATCGGAGGCCGCCATTGGCAGCCCAAACACAACACTAGGGGGATGTTGAAAACTTTGAGGTACATCACTGCGGAGTTGAAGAAGATAATAAAGAACTTGAGCTGCGATGTTTTAGCAGACGACGCCCCGCGATCGTGCACCAAATTGGGGGGCGTGCTCACCCGCTAGGTCAGGCTGACCTAGCGAGTCCAGCTGGCATCGTAGCGTTCCCCGTCGGTCATCCGCGGGCTAGGTCAGTGGGTAGGTAATTTATGTACAAATCTACGTTACGATTCTTTTTTATGCCTTACATTGCGCTAACATCGTGTCGTTCTCCCACCGCAGGTCCGTCGGGATGAATCACTTCTACCGGCCGCGTTCGGTACATAGACTAGTGCTCCCTGTCAGTCATCTACACTACACACCCGGGAGGTACGAGATTCTCAGTTTACATCCGGAGTGTTTATCTATACTAACATCGTTCCCTCTTGTAGCCTTTAGTTGGCCGTGGGGGTGACGGCCAGTTCACAACGACTGATGATGATGACACGGGCCTCCTAGCTCCTACCAGGGAGTAGTACATGCCGTCAGGGTATGGATCGTGGCAGCTAGGGTTTGGAGCATACGCAGGGTAGAGCTTCTCCAGGTTCGCTATGCCACCATACGTTCAAGGGCAGAGCTCCTCCGGGTTCACTATCCCACCGTACCTCCAAGGGCAGAGCTCATCCATGCAACTGGAGTTGCAGGCATCGTACCCCGAGAGTGAATTTTTCGAGCCCGTCGCTCATGATTTCTTTGGAGGTGTCCCCCAGGCCAGCATGCCTCATCACGACAACATGTACGCTTACCAGACTCTACTAGATCATACTGAGCCTACCAGTGCACCTCCGCCACCTCAACGATCTCCATACCCCCTCCGAACGGACACACGCTCACCCAACCACTTCATGTACTCCACGGGGCATGCTGAGACGACCCACCCCGTGATGTACCGCAAGAGGTCCGGGAGGACCATTTTTTTTTTTTGCGCTGCGAAGTCACCACGGAAGGATGTGGTAGCACCGCATGGAGCTTTACCGAGGAGGTCTCCAGGACCTCCCAGAGGTCTTATGGACCTCCCGAGGTCTTGGCTCATGCTCGACCTCCCAGAGGTCTTGAGGACCTCCCGAGGTCGTGGCCGCCACCGCCAGAGCACCTCCAGCACATCACCAAGAGAGGTCCGCAGACCTCCCAAAGCTAAGTCCCAGGGACCTCCCGGTGGTCCCGCCTGCATCCGAGCTAGTCCCGGGACAATCGAGCTAGCTCGCACAAGAACACAAGCCAATACCACAACCACGAGGTCAAACAAAGATGAAGCGCATAAATTAAACTTTATATAATAGGACCTTATGGTCAAGCTTGTTAACAAGGGTGCGCCATCGAGGGCTTACAAAACCAACGAGGACTTACAATCTGGCGACAAGGAGCTCTAGGGCTCAAACACCAAAACACGCAGGCCATCCAACAAGCACCACAGTCGTCGGGTGGAGGACGCCCTAGGCATCTTAGTCGTCAAGAACTCCTCCTCGAAGAGGTCTCAGACCGCCTCGCACTTGGTCATCCTCATAATGCTTTGACACGGGGCTTAAGCCATGAGTACTTGGAATGTACTCAAGAAGTCACGAGAGCAAAGATGCAATAATATTCATGCAAGGACTTACCAATGGAGAGTCAGTATGGTTAGTTTGCGCAAAGCCAAATTTGACAATAATAGCAATAATAGATTGAAAGGCAAGGTAAAACCATAATACATAATACTTTTGATGTTTTAATAAAAGGTGGTGTGAGCACCAACTCACGGCCACAACCAAAAATTGGGGAGGTCTGATCACACCAAAGGCTGTGTCCTCACCCAAAACCCACTCGAACACCCATTCCAGAGGTCCGAACCAACCTGGACCACTACTCCGAGCCAACCTTGACCCCTCTGGAGCCGGCCAAGGTCTCTTCGAGGCAAAGCCAAAGCATCTCGCTGAAGTGTCCAAAGGCACAAGCTTTTGAAACATCTACCCCTTGCACCATTTCACTCGAGCATGTCCATGACCAAGGACGTGGCTATTCAATAGATCTTTTACTCGCAGAGGTGTACAACTTTACCCACAATCCACGATCTCTCTAGCGGGATGGGTTCCGGTCACCCTTGCTCACTTCCTAAGGTGAGCAGCCTAGAGAGCGCAAGGCCTTTACAAAGCTTTGAACTGACTAGGGCTGCCCGCTAAGGTTTCGAATCCCTCCAAAGGGTCTAGAAATCCACGTGGTTATGGGGTGCCCCTCTTGCGCCAACTAATCACACGCCAACCAAAACAGCCCCAAGCCATCTCATTGCTAATTATTCAGCCTGCACCATTCCCATAAAATGATCTTGTGGTTGCACTAATTGGCCCAATTAAACAGACACAAAGTGAAGTCCTTAATTGTGCTAAGGCAAGACTTCCACAAACCAAAGTGCACAAAGACCCACTACTCACTCCCCGCCTTCTTGCCTTAGCAAAACAATTGTATTAGCCCATGCCAAAAGACCACCCACCTGGCACACAATTTTTAACCAAGTGGTCTCACACCACACGACACAGACTTAGGCATCCCGCCATAGTGCTCAACAATGGCACCAACCACACATTTCATAACTTATTAGTCAAGATTATTAGAGATGAAGCATGATACGCCAAACCACGCTTTCTAAGCGAGGCTATATAAGACCCACGGCCCCTATGTTGGCAAATAACAAAGAACACCAACTAAATTATCCACCCTAAGGCTCACAAGGTGAACATGACAACATGATGGAGACAAGGTATAAAGGAGGCATAACGACAAGTAGGCAAGTAACTATAGCCCAAACCATTTTCTTATAAACATAGCCATGCATGATAATTTAAACCAAATACATTTGCAAAACTTGGTTCAAGATGATCAAAAGGAGGTCTGTGGCTTGCCTTGGTCAAGCAAAGGAGAGCCTTCTGCAAAGAAGAGTCGGGTCCAAGATCTCCTCGAACTCGTGATCTACACGTTCGCAAGAGAACCAAATAAGCAAAACCACACTAAGCCAGAGAACAACAAAAGAACCAAAAAGGAACTCAAACCAACTCAGCCAAAAGGAAACCAAGAGGCTTAACACCGCCTCAAAGAGCTCTGAGGGAGGGTCTTGCGCAAGGAAGAACCGAGCAGAGGAGGCGAGGAAGGAAGAAATGAGCAAAAAGATTACAAAGGCTCGCCTCCCGGGCTATATATAGCCGAGTTGGTGGAGTGTACCAAGAAAAAGGTTCAATGACGTGTAGGCAATCGGGATAACTAGGGCAGGGCTTGCCCAAAAGAATTGAAATAAAGTACTCGGATGTGATCTGCATTTAATGTGACCCGACACCTATTAAATGCGCATGAGTTCTGAGGCAAGAGCAATAATTACAAGGTGAAGAGGGGCCGCAAGTGGGGCCGACCAAAAAGGGTGCACCATCGGTCAAAGAGGTGGCCCCACCGCAAAGGGTCATTCCCGCCAAAGACCACCGCGAGGTCTCTGGGCAAGAGGTCCAAGACACTCAAAGGGGAGGTCTCGGCAGAGGTCCAAGGACTCAAGAAGAGGTCCCGGACAAGAGGTCCTCAAAGCTCTCAACGAGGAGGCCACGACACTCGGACCGCACAAGGGAGGTCTAAGGGTCAAGATTTCAAGGGAGGACCTCAACAGTCCCGGATCAAAGGGCGCAGGAGGTCTGACGAGTAGATCTCCAAAAGGGAGATCTAACGGTCAAGATCTCAAAGGGAGGACCTCAACAGTCCAGATCAAAGGGCGCAGGAGGTCCCGACCAACAGAATATTCAAGGTTAGGAGGGTGGTCTTTACAAAAGACCAGCAAGGGCCGAGGAGGAGGTCTTGGACCTAAGGAGGTCGGAGCCTTTGGATCCCACTAAAGGAGAACCCGGACGGCTAAGATCTCCAGAGAGGAGGTCCTAAAGGCCCGATCTAACAAGGGGAGGTCTCGAGCGGCTAGATCTCAACAAGGGAGGTCTCGAGCGGCTAGATCTCAACAAGGGAGGTCTGGCGGCTAGATCTCAACAAGGGGAGGTCTGAGCGGCTAGATCTCAACAAGGGAGGTCTGAGCGGCTAGATCTCAACAAGGGGAGGTCTCGAAAGCGGCTAGATCTCAACAAGGGGAGGTCTGAAAGCGAAACAAAACCAAGCGTGGCTTGGGGGGCCAAGAGGTTTTGAAACACAAACCCGAGCTGGGTCCTTGACAGAAAACCCCAAGCAAGGGAGAGGTTTCAACAGAGGGAGATGTGAGAGAGGTCTGGATCTCAAAGAGATTCAAACCAACAAGGGAAGTTAAGGGAGAGAGAAGAGGCTAACCAGGGGCACATGAAAGGCTTGAGCACCACAACCCGAGGGCGGCAAAGACACCACAGAGAGCCACAACCAGACAAGGAACACCAACAACGACTTAGTTAAGGTTTGATTAATTCCAATTGAACTCTCCAGATTCAAAAATCTCGTGTTAAGCTTTGGATTCTCAATAAAGCCAAATGGTTACTTTTATTTTGAAAACTTGGCAAGGACTTAAAAGAAAACGGACGTTACAAACCTTCACCCCTTAAGGGAATCTCGACCCCGAGATTCAGGCTGAGCTAGGGAATAGGTGGGGGAACTCCTTCCTGAGGTCCTCTTCTCGTTCCCATGTTGCCTCGGCTTCGGAGTGGTTGCTCCATTGCACCTTGCATGCCTTGGTGGTCTTGCTCTGGTAACTCTCTCGACACGCCCAAAATCTTGATGGGGTGCTCTCTGTAAGTGAGGTCTTCTTGGAGGTCCACAGACTTCTAAAGGCATTTGGTCCTCTGGCATTCGCAAGCATTTCTTCAAGCTGTGACACATGGAACACATTGTGAACTCCAAAGAAGTGAGGAGGGAGGTCCAAGCTGGTAGGCTACTTCACCCTTCTGCAAGGATCGAAAGGGTCCAATAAATCTTGGAGCAAGCTTCCCACTAACTCGAACCATTGATACCTTTGAGAGGTGAAACTTTGAGGTAGACCTGGTCTCCTGGGACAAAAGCTAGGTCTCGACGCCTAACATCTGCGTAGCTCTTTTGCCTAGTTTGGGCCGCCTTTAACTTCTCCCTAATTGATCTCACTTGATCCTCGGCTTCTTCAAGAGTCCGGCCAAGAACTTGGCCTTCACCCGATTCTGTCCAAAGACAAGGGAGTCCTACACTTTCTCCCATAAATAGCTTCAAAAGGACATTTGGAGACTCGCTTGGTAGTCATTATTATAGGAAAATTCATATATGGTAACATCTTGTCCCAACTAGATTGTCTTTCTAGAGCGCAAGCTCTCGGATGTCCTCAAGGACTTGGTTAACTCTCTCGGTTTGGCCATCTGTTTGAGGGTGGTATCTTTGTCACTAAAGTTGAGGCTCGGTGCCCAAGGCATCATGTAGCTTTTGCCAAAACTTGGAGGTGAATTGAGATCCTCTGTCTGAGACTATCTTCTTTGGAACACCATGAAGGCACACCACTTTTGCCATGTAGATTTCGGCTAGCTTGTCTCCAGAATAAGTAGTCTTCACAGAATAAAGTGAGCCATTTTTGTTAATCTATCCACTATGACCCAAATAGAATCAAAACCAGCTTGGGTACGAGGTAAACCAGTAATAAAATCCATGCCGATCTCTTCCCACTTCCACTCGGGTATGGGTAAGGGCACTAAAAGTCCTCCAGGTCTTTGGTGCACTGCTTTAACCTTTTGGCAAGTGTCACATTTGGCCACAAAATCTGCTATCTCCTTCTTCATTTTCGCCACCAAGTACAATTCCTTGACATCTTGGTACATTTTGTAACTCTGGATGTATAGAATACAAAGCTTCATGGGCTTCTTTAAGTATTATACCCTTGAGCTCCGTGTTATTGGGCACACAGAGCCTCTTATCAAACCAGATCCGCACCTAGGTCATCCATAGAAAACCTTGCGACCTTCCCTTCTCTTATGTTGGTCTTAATCTCTTGGATGCTAGCATCTCCATCTTGGGCTGCCTTGATCTATTTTTGCAAGGTAGGTTGCACTTCAAGAGTTGCCAAAAACCCTTCTTCCACTAACTCAAGTCTAAGCTTCAAGAATTCTTCATACAAGGCGGTTGGCTCTCCTTAACCATCAAAGTATTGACATAAACTTTTACGCTCAAAGCATCTCGCCACCACATTGGCCTTGCACAGGTGGTAGTGAATTCCACATTGTAGTCCTTAATAAGCTCAAGCCACCTTCTCTGCCTCAAATTCAAATCTGCTTGTGTAAAGATGTACTTTAGGCTTTTGTGGTCAAGTAAATTTCACACCTATTACCAATGAGGTAATGGCGCCAAATTTTAAGGCATGAACCACAAGACCAACTCTAGGTCATGAGTAGGGTAGTTTGCTTCATGAGGCTTCAAGCTGTCTTGAAGCGTAAGCTACCACTTTTACATCTGCATTAGAACACAGCCAAGTCCTTGCTTTGACGCATCACAATAAACTTGAAATCTTTCCCGACATCTGGAAGAACCAAAAGCTGGGCAGAGGTCAACTTTCTCTTGAGCTCTTGGAAGCTCTGTTCACAACTGAGGTCCAAAGGAACTTCTTTTCTTTCTTTAATAGCTGAGTGAGAGGTTTTGCAATCCGGAGAAGCCTTCAATAAACCTTCAGTAATAACCGCCATGCCAAGAAAACTTGAACTTGAGGCACGGTCCTAGGGGTTCCCAATTGAGCACATCTTGAACCTTACTAGGGTTGTGAGACACTCCTTCTTTTGACAAAACATGCCCCAAAAGACCACTTCTTTTAGCCAAAACTCACACTTACTAAATTTGGCAAAGAGTCGATGAGCTCTCGGCTTTTCCAAAACCGAAAAGAGATGGCTTGTATGCTCCTCTTCACTCTTGGAGTACACTAGAATGTCGTCAATAAAGACAATGACAAACTTGTCTAGGTACTCCATGAACACTCGGTTCATCAAATTCATGAAATAGGCAGGGGCATTGGTCAGCCCAAAAGACATAACAGTGAATTCAAATAACCCATACCTAGTTGAAAAAGCTGTCTTAGGGATGTCTTCCTTGCGAATCTTAAGTTGGTGATATCCTGTTCTCAAATCTATCTTGGAAAACACAGCAGCCCCCTTCAATTGATCAAATAAATCATCAATTCTTGGCAAAGGATACTTGTTCTTGATGGTGACATCATTGAGAGCTCTGTAGTCCACACACATCCTTTTTAGGCACAAAAATCACTGGGGCTCCCCAAGGTGAGGAGCTAGGTCTAATAAAACCCTTGCTCTGCAAGTCTTCCAACTGCTTTTTCAACTCCACATGATCATCAACATGCAATCTGTAGGGCCTTTTGGAGATGGGGGAGGTCCCTGGGACAAGGTTTATGACAAACTCAAGGTCTCTGTCTGGGGGCATTCCTGGGAGCTCATCAGGGAACACATCCACAAATTCTTTAACAACAGGGACATCCTCCAAAACTTGAACTTGAGCACTACAAGATAGGGCTCCTTGGAGTTTCTCTGAGGTGGCCGAAAACTTCACAAAGGCACCACTAGGGCTGGTCAAAGAGATACTTTTGCCACTACAATCCAACATGGCATGGTGGTTAGCTAGCCATCCATGCCCAAAATCACATCTAGGGACCCGTGTCCAAAAGGATAAGGTTGGCTAGAAAATCTACTCCTTCTATGACCATTTTCACTTGTGGACAACCCCGGTTAGTGCTTAGTTCTCGAGGGGATTGAACCAACAAGGTAGACTTAAGAGCAACAACTCAAACCGGTGCTTTGCAAAAACTCCGAGAAATAAGCGAATGGGAAGCTCGAGTCAAATAAAAGCTGCACTAGCATCAATTTACTAGGAACATACCTAGTACCACGTCCGAGGAGGTCTCAGCTTCTTCCATTGCCACATGGTTCACACGGCCCCTTCAAAAGTTTGGGAGGTTACGGCTTGAGGAGGTCCTGCGACTGAGGGTCTTGGCGAGGAGGTCTGAAGTAGAGGTCTTGGTGGTTGGCTCTGTCTTTAGTGGGCATTGATTAGCAAAATGCCCCACTTGGTGACACTTGAAGCGTGTGATCCCATTTCTTTGTGGAGGTCGTTAGGGTTGTCTTGGTGCTTTGCCAGTGATCTCGTTGGCGAGGGTGACAAGCTGGGTGGGAGGTCTTGGCGAGAGGTCTGGAAGGTCAGGAGGTCCTTGGCGCTTGGTTGGTCTTGCACAAAAGCTTTGTGGCGCTGGGAGGTCTTTCTTTGAGCAGGAGGGTGGCACCTTTCTCTTGTAGGACTCGGAGAGTTCTCTTGGGATTCCTCAATGAGCATTGCCTTGTTCACCATATCTTTGGAAATCGGGATAATCGTTGCCCACAACTTGAACTTTTAAGCCGGGATGGAGGCCTCGCTAAAGCGCTTCGCGCATCATCCGTAGCCACATCTTCACGAGCATAGCGACAATTGAGTGAACTTAGTGAGATACTCACTTACTGACATGCTGCCTTGCTTGAGCTCTCTAAACTCTTCCTTTTTCATCTCTACCTTCCCATCAGGGACATGGGAGTGGCGAAAAGCTGCAGAGAACTCTGCCCAAGAGATCCTCTGGGGGTCAGCATGTGAGGCACAAAATGTGTCCCACCACTCACCTGCAGGTCCTTCCAGTTGATGTGAGGCAAACAAAACCTTCTCCCTGTCTTCACAGCGAGCAATATCCAACTTCTTCTCTGTTGATCTCACCAATCATCTCATCTAAAGGCTCGGGAGAGCTCGAAAATGTAGTGGGCGTGTCTTCATGAACTCGACACCCTTGATTGAGGGTGAGCCGGGGTGGAGGTGGTGGCGGCTCTTCTTGACTGACTATTCGACTCATCATGGCAAGTAAAGCATTGGTGGTGCGGCTTTGTTGAGCCATAATCCGGTTCATAATCTCGCATCATAGAGCTCATCATCGAGCTTGTCTTTGCCATAAACCGCCTAAAACCCGGTCTGCTGTTTGCCCTTTGGAGGAGGTGGGGGTGGAGGCAAGCTGCAGGGGCTCACCACGACTTGTGGATCGCCGAGTCTGCACCATCTGGACAAAACTCTAAAGGTTTAATAGGTAAGAAGGAAAGCATAAAGGGTAAGAGGATCAGAGAAATAAAGATAGGGCATTTATTAGGGGTGACTTGGTTAACCCAAGAGAGAACCAAAAAGGCCAGGAGGCCAAAAGAGGCAAAGAAGCTTCAAAACAGAGGTCTTCAAGACCCAAGCTAAGCGAGACTCGAGAATAGGACCACTAATCCTAACCTTTCTCTGATCGGCCCTAT
The DNA here is from genome assembly GCA_036346405.1 of Phyllostachys edulis. NCBI lineage: Eukaryota > Viridiplantae > Streptophyta > Magnoliopsida > Poales > Poaceae > Phyllostachys > Phyllostachys edulis. The sequence continues at coordinate 77,976,316 of CM070549.1, read as the reverse complement.
TGAAGTTATAAAGGCAAGGAAGTCAAGTTAGATTCAAAATCAAGGTTCCAAAGCAGAGATAAGATAAGGGAACTAAGGAGGAGTTAAGATGAGAGTAGAACAGGACAAGAAAAGATTTTAAGCGAGGATAAGGGCAAGATAGAACCAAAGACAAGGAAAGAACTACTAAACAAATTTTAAGTTGACTTGCTTTAGAAAATAACTTTTGGATAAAAACTAAATCGACCTTTACGCCTATGGCCACGCCCTCTGACCGACCTAGGCTCGATACCAACCGAGACGACCCACCCGTGATGTACCGCAAGAGGTCCGGAGGACCATTTTTTTTTTTGCAAAGTCACCACGGAAGGATGTGGTAACACCGTATGGAGCTTTACTGAGGAGGTCTGCCAGGACCTCCCAGGAGGTCTTGCGGACCTCCTGGAGGTCGTGGCCGCCACCTGCTCGGTAGCACCTCCAGGCACATCACCAAGAGAGGTCCGCAGACCTCCCAGCTAAGTCCCGTGGGACCTCCTGGTGGTCCCCCTTGTGCATCCGAGCTAGTCCCGGGACAATCGAGCTAGCTCGCACAAGAACACAAGCCAATACCACAACCACGAGGTCAAACAAAGATGAAGCGCACAAATTAAACTTTATATAATAGGACCTTATGGTCAAGCTTGTTAACAAGAGGTCTCCCACCGAGGGCTTACAAAACCAACGAGGACTTACAATGGCGACAAGGAGCTCTAGGGCTCAAACACCAAAACACGCAGCCATCCAACAAGCACCACAGTCGTCGGTGGAGGGCGTCCTAGGCATCTTAGTCGTCGAAGAACTCCTCCTCGAAGAGGTCTCAGACCGCCTCGCACTTGGTCATCCTCATAATCTGCTTTGACACAAGGCTTAAGCCATGAGTACTTGGAATGTACTCAAGAAGTCACAGAGAGCAAAGATGCAATAATATTCATGCAAGGACTTACCAATGGAGAGTCTGTATGGTTAGTTTATGCAAAGCCAAATTTGACAATAATAGCAATAATAGATTGAAAGGCAGAAGGTAAAACCATAATACATAATACTTTTGATGTTTTAATAAAAGGTGGTGTGAGCACCAACTCACGGCCACAACCAAAAATTGGGGAGGTCTGATCACACCAAGTGGCTGTGTCCTCACCCAAAACCCACTCTGAACACCCATTCCAGAGGTCCGAACCAACCCCGACCACTACTCCGAGCCAACCTTGACCCCTCTGGAGCCGGCCAAGGTCTCTTGAGGCAAAGCCAAAGCATCTCGCGGAAGTGTCCAAAGGCACAAGCTTTTGAAACATCTACCCCTTGCACCATTTCACTAAGCATGTCCATGACCAAGGACGTGGCTATTCGAATAGATCTTTTACTCTGCAGAGGTGTACAACTTTACCCACAATCCACGATCTCTTTAGCGGGATGGGTTCCGGTCACCCTTGCTCACTTCCTAAGGTGAGCAGCCTAGAGAGCGCTTGCAAGGCCTTTACAAAGCTTTGAACTCGACTAGGGCTGCCCGCTAAGGTTTCGCAAATCCTCCAAAGGTCTAGAAATCCACGGGGTTATGGGGTGCCCTCTTGCGCCAACGAATCACACGCTCAACCAAAACAGCCCCAAGCCATCTCATTGCTAATTATTCAGCCCAGACCATTCCCATAAAATGATCTTGTGGTTGCACTAATTGGCCCAGTTCGACAGACACAAAGTGAAGTCCTTAATTGTGCTAAGGCAAGACTTCCACAAACTAGTGTGCACAGCACCCACTACTCACTCCTGCCTTCTTGCCTTAGCAAAACAATTGTATTAGCCCATGCCAAAAGACCACCCATCTGGCACACAAATTTTAACCAAGTGGTCTCACACCACGGTCGACACATTTTAGGCATCCCGCCATAGCCATTTGCTCAACAATGGCACCAACCACACATTTCATAACTTATTAGTCAAGATTATTAGAGATGAAGCATGATACGCTCAAACCACGTTTTCTAAGCGAGGCTATATAAGACCCACGGCCCCCATGTTGGCAAATAACAAAGAACACCAACTAAATTATCCACCCTAAGGCTCACAAGGTGAACATGACAACATGATGGAGACAAGGTATAAAGGAGGCATAACAACAAATAGGCAAGTAACTACAGCCCAAACCATTTTCTTATAAACATAGCCATGCATGATAATTTAAACCGAAATACATTTGCAAAACTTGGTTCAAGATGATCAAAAGGAGGTCTGTGGCTTGCCTTGGTCAAGCAGTGGAGAGCCTTCTGCAGCAAGAGCCGGGTCCAAGATCTCCTCGAACTCGTGATCTACACGTTCGCAAGAGAACCAAATAAGCAAAACCACACTAAGCCAGAGAACAACAAAAGAACCAAAAAGGAACTCAAACCAACTCAGCCAAAAGGAAACCAAGAGGCTTAACACCGCCTCAAAGAGCTCCTGGGGAGGGTCTTGCGCAAGGAAGAACCGAGCAGAGGAGGCAGGGAAGGAAGAAATGAGCAAAAGATTACAAAGGCCTGCCCTCCCAGGCTATATATAGCCGGAGTTGGTGGAGTGTACCAAGAAAAAGGTTCAATGACGTGTAGGCAATCGGGATAACTAGGGCAGGGCTTGCCCAAAAGAATTGAAATAAAGTACCTCAGATGTGACTGCATTTAATGTGACCCGACACCTATTAAATGCGCACAGAGTTCTGAGGCAAGAGCAATAATTACAAGGTGAAGAGGGGCTGGCAAGTGGGGCCAGTCAAAAAGGGTGCACCACTGGTCAAAGAGGTGGCCCCACCGCAAAAGGGTCATTCCCGCCAAAGACCACCGCGAGGTCCTGGGCAAGAGGTCCAAGACACTCAAAAGGGGAGGTCCTGGACAGGAGGTCCAAGGACTCAAGAAGAGGTCCTGGACAAGAGGTCCTCAAAGCTCTCAACGAGGAGGCCCTGACACTCGGACCTGCACAAGGGAGGTCTAAGGGTCAAGATTTCAAGGGGAGGACCTCAACAGTCCAGATCAAAGGGCGCAGGATGTCTGACGAGTAGATCTCCAAAAGGGAGATCTAACGGTCAAGATCTCAAGGGAGGACCTCAACGGTCCGATCAAAGGGCGCAGGAGGTCCCGACCAACAGAATATTCAAGGTTAGGAGGGTGGTCTTTACAAAAGACCAAAGAAGGGCCGAGGAGGAGGTCTTGGACCTAAGGAGGTCGGAACCTTTGGATCCCACTAAAGGAGAACACGGACGGCTAAGATCTCCGAGAGAGGAGGTCCTAAAGGCCCGATCCTAACAAGGGGAGGTCTGAGCGGCTAGATCTCAACAAGGGAGGTCTCGAGGCTAGATCTCAACAAGGGGAGGTCTGAGCGGCTAGATCTCAACAAGGGGAGGTCTGAGCGGCTAGATCTCAACAAGGGAGGTCTGAGCGGCTAGATCTCAACAAGGGAGGTCTGAGCGGCTAGATCTCAACAAGGGAGGTCTGAAGGAAACAAAACCAAGCGTGGCTTGGGGGCCAAGAGGTTTTGAAACACAAACCCGAGCTGGGTCCTTGACAGAAAACCCCAAGCAAGGGAGAGGTTTGAACAGAGAGGAGATGTGAGAGAGGTCTCGATCTCAAAGAGATTCAAACCAACAAGGAAGTTAAGGGAGAGAGAAGAGGCGAACCCAGGGCACACAGAAAGGCTTCGAGCACCACAACCCGAGGGCGGCAAAGACACCACAGAGAGCCACAACCAAAGAAGGAACACCAACAACGACTTAGTTAAGGTTTGATTAATTCCAATTGAACTCTCCAGATTCAAAAATCTCAGGTTAAGCTTTGGATTCTCAATAAAGCCAAATGGTTACTTTTATTTTGAAAACTTGGCAAGGACTTAAAAGAAAACGGGACGTTACACATGCCCGACGCAAGACATCCAGGCGCACGCGAAGGCCACCGCAACGAGCAGAGAGTAGTGGCTCAGACTCAGCCGAGTGAACCATATTGTATAATGTGAACTCGGGCTTCTAATTTTATGTGTGAAAAGGTCTTAAATTGGTTCATGTAATGATTGTAAATCCTCAGACGAGTGAGCCATATTGTAACGCTTCAAATATTATGTATGAAAACGTCTTCGAATTTTCAGAACGACAAGACAACACACAGCAACGCTAACTTTTCCAAACGACAAGACCACACGATTCAGAGGGAAATGACAACTCTACCTCCCTAGATTTTAAAGACGATGTGACCCAACGAGTTAGCTTCCCACGATGGCGTGACTGATGAGTCGACTTTATGCGATGGCGTGACTCGACGAGTACTGCTGGCGCGACTATTACGACCCGACGAGTCTCCTTAGGTCCGCTACCTCGCGGATGCGAATTTCCTTCAATCGAATTACAATTCAACCGCGTACGCAGCGCCAGCTAGGAATATAAGTACCACCCCTTCCACGCCGGGTTCTCCTGCATCCAGACTTCAACACAATCTTGCTCAGATGGACAAGCACTGGGAGGAGATCCGCAAAATGCAAAGAGACTATGTGGCCTAGGAGGAACAAAGGAAGCATGTCAAGAGGCCACCTCCCTGTAATGACGCCGCCCCCCGTAGCAGCAACCCCTACCACAACATTCCAACCAAGTATTCATCGTAACACCCGCCCGAGGGGGAGACACCTCCCCTCTGTTGGTGCAGGGACATATGCAAGTTCTTTAAGTCGAAGCACCGGCTAAGCCTGGGCATGCGTTACTGGGGTTGCGCGAACTACTCCTGCGACTATCCCGACCACTGTTGGGACACAAGCCGCTATCGGCAGCCGGTAAGGATATGTTACAGTATGTTCCCCTACCATTTCTCTTTCAAAGTACGCACTAACAACCTCTCCTATCTAACCGTAGTTCCCAGATCCACTATGTGGCTACCGCAAGTGGATCGACCTAGAGATCCACCCACATGACCAGTGGACTCTTGACTATGAGGAGTAGGATGCCAACAGGGACCGCGAGAGGAGGGAGAAGAAGCGTCGCACCGAAGAGCGCAACGAGCGTATTCGATAGGAGATGCAGGCCCATCTCGAGGCGTGTAGGCGCAGGGAGCACGAGGCTCGCGAGAGGGAGCATGAGAAAAAGAGGGAAATGACAGCCGAGACCAAGGCAGCCGGCGAGGAGTACAACACCGAGCTCACAAAGAAGGGAAAATGGCCCCGGTCCACGCAGTAGTCCAACCCTCTTCATCCATATGTCCCATGTATTTCTAATTTCCTAAAGGCATACGTGTACTGTTCTTGGTTCGTTAGCCTGCGTGCCATGTAACCCCCTTGTCAGATCAACTGTTGTGATGTTATCGTTGCATTATTTCTTCAAAATTGTCGTGTATGTTACCGTGTATAAATTTCCTAACGCACGCAATATCACCTACCTTCATACTTACGAATCATTGCTACCTCACAAAATTCTTTAGAAATTTAGCGCACTACAACAATATACGATGATCACAAAATGTTATTGCAAGTCTAACAGATAGTTTTCCAGAAGTAGGAAAAAGTATAGCATATTTGGAATATCACACAATCTCTTCTAGACCGCTAATATACCTTCATATCAAGACATGTATATCACCAAAATATAACCCAGGATGTTTACATACAAGCAGGCACTACTACAAAACAAGCTATAGAAGACGCCTCATAACCGTCTGTGATGAAATTATCACAGACGGTTTAAAAGGAACCGCTCAGTTGGAGTCTGTCGGGGCAGTACCGACCTATCACGAGCGGTTCTTATTAATAACCGTCTGTGATAGGCATATATCACAAGCAGTTTATTAATAGACCCGTCTGTGAACTATCACAGACGGTTCTATTAAATAACCGTCAGTGATAATCTCCTGTACCACAGACGGTTGTCAACACAGACCGTCTGTGAACTATCACAGATGGTTCTATTGAAAAACCGTCGGTGATAGTCTCCTGTACCACAGATGGTTGTCAACACAGACCGTCTGTGAACTATCACAGACGGTTCTATTGAAAACCGTCGGTGATAGTCTCTCGTACCACGAGCGGTTGTCAACACAGTATCCGTCAGGAACTATCACGAGCAGCTTCTATTGAAAAACTGTCGGTGATAGTTGTATATCACAGACGGTTCATAATAAGAACCTTCTGTGATATCCCCGCGCTATAAATTCCTGGACCAGACCCCCTGCCCATTCCCATTTGAGCCGCCACCCAGGTGTTTGCCCACTGCTCTGCCGACAGAGGGGGAAGGGTGGAGAAGGAGAGGAGAAAGGGAGGAGAAGGGGAGGAGAAGGAGAGGAGAAAGGGAGTTGAAGGAGAGGATTCTCGAGAGGTTTGGTATTTTTGTGGTAACAATCTATAACCCTTTAGAGCATCAGCAATGTACGTGCTTAATTAGCCGGATACAAGTGAATAGAATAATATTTTTCATTGGGTGGTTAGCATATGCGCGCATTAAGTTCTATGAGGGGGGAGGAAATGGAGAGAGAGGGCGATTGAGAGAGATTTTATTTCTTTTCTGATTTTTTTTAATAAGATGTCAGTCCCACTTAAGAGTAAGAATCGGATCAATACATTGGGGGGAAAATGACTAGTTCTTTGAATGCTTACGTGGCATCTCTTTGAATCAGCATCGGTTCAATACACTAGAGATGCTCTTATGTTGCTATAAATTAATCGCTAATCAATTTAAGTATGTTTGGTAAATAGGAACCCATTGCGCCGCCGATAGAGAGGGAAAGGAGGAGAAGGCGAGGATTCTCGAGAGATATTATGTATTTTCATCGTGAGCTCCGAGGGTAACGATCTATAACCCTTTATATTTGCTATAAATTAATTGCTAATCAATTTAAGTATGTTTGGTAAATAGAAAGCCCATTGTGCCGCCGACAAAGAGGGAAGGGAGGAGAAGGAGAGGAGGAAGGGAGGAGAAGGAGAGGGTTCTCGAGAGATATTTGGTATTTTCTTCGTGAGCTCCGAGGGTAACGATCTATAACCCTTTATGTTTGCTATAAATTAATCGCTAATCAATTTAAGTATGTTTGGTAAATAGGAAGAGTACGTACTTGCGGTTTATTAATCTAATTTGACACTAATTTGTTATATGCGTAGCGTAGATGGACCGAAACTGGATGTACGGTGTGAACCGTGTGAGTCAAGAGTACATTAATAGCGTGGTTGCTTTTAGAAGAGCCGTCGAGCAGGATATGTTGAAGAAGGGGATAAATTTTATGTACTCTCCATGCATTGATTGCGATAATCTGAAGATGTTTAACAACTCGGCGCAGATCGAAGCGCACTTGATTCGAAGGGGTTTAAAAAAGGGTCTACATGTTGGACCAGTCACGGTGAAGAGCAAATTATACCAGAAGTTAATAATGATGACATTGCCGAGGAAGTCAACGATGTGCCGAATGTGGACTGTGCTTTTGATGAGGATAGGTCGCACGATGACAATCTAGATCAGATGCTACGCGCTGCAGAAGAGAACTACAATGAGAGAGAGTTTTGTAAATTTGAGGGCTTAATGGAGGACTCGGTGAGACCTTTGTTCCCTGGTTGCAAGCCGGAATACACAAGGTTGTCAACCATGATTGAACTGCTTAAATTGAAGGCAAGTAATGGTTGGTCTAACAAGAGTTTCACGGAGTTGTTAGGTCTCCTAGCAGACATCCTTCCGGAGGGAAACGTGTTGCCCAGCACCACCTACCAAGCAAAGAAGGTTCTTTGTCCATTGGGAATGGAAGTAGACAGAATACATGCATGTCCGAACGATTGTATCCTCTACCGTAAAGAGTATGCAGATATGCATGTATGTCCCGTGTGCAAAGCATCTCAATACAAACATCAGAATACTACTAAGGTGAAGCAAGGACCTCCTGCTAAGATGTTATGGTATCTACTTGTGATCCCACGTTTGAAACGTTTATTTGCGAACCCAAAGAAGGCAAGATTGGTGCGTTGGCACTCGGAGGAGCGTAAGAAAGATGGAAAGCTAAGACACCCTGCTGATTCTGCCCAGTGGAGAAACTTCGATCAGAGCTTCGAAGAGTTCAGTGTGGAACCGAGGAACATAAGGTTAGGGTTGAGTACGGATGGAATGAATCCTTTCGGTAACATGCGCAGCCGACATAGCACCTGGCCCGTGAATCTATGTATGTACAACCTTCCTCCTTGGTTGTGTATGAAGCGGAAGTACATTTTGATGTCATTACTTATCCAATGGCCAAAGTAACCTGGAAATGATATTGATGTGTACCTAGCACCATTGCTGGAAGATCTTGTGACACTGTGGAACGAAGGGGTACATGTATGGGACGCGTACAAATGAGAGAACTTCACTTTACGCGCCATATTGTTCTGCACCATCAATGATTTTCCTACCGTTGGTAACTTGTCGGGCTTCAGTACAAAAGGAGCCAGAGCCTATCCGCACTACTTAGATACTACGGAGAGTGTATGGCTGAACAACTCACGTAAAACTGTGTATATACGTCACCGTAGGTTCCTTCCCATGAGTCACCTATACTGCAAGATGAAGAAACAATTTGACAGAAATAAGGAGGACGGTTCAGCTCCAAGGGGTAGAGGGAAAGAGGTCTATGATATGGTTAAGGATATCGATGTTGTGCTTGGGAAGGGATGTAAATTAAGAACCCGTCAGAAGAACATCTGGAAGAAGCGGTCAATTTTTTGGGACTTGCCTTATTGGGAGCACTTAGAAATTCACCACTACATTGACGTCATGCACGTAGAGAAGAATGTATGTGATAGCTTGATTGGTCTCTTACTGAACATTATTGGCAAAACAAAGGATGGTGTAAACGCACGGCGTGACTTGATTGATATGAACATAAGGACCGAGTTAGCACCGAAAGAGACCAATACAGGACGAACGTACCTTCCCCTAGCTTGCTACACTCTGTCCAAGGCCGACAGAAATGAACTGTGCTAGAGCTTGCATGGAGTGAAAGTCCCGTCTGGTTACTTCGCTAACATTAAGAAACTTGTTTCTATGCAAGATTTAAAATTAATTAGTATGAAGTCTCATGATTGTCATGTGCTGATGACACAAATACTTCCTGTTGCAATTAGGAGTATCTTGCCGAACAAGGTCCGAGTGGCAATCTTAAGGATGTGTTATTTCTTCAACTCAATTGCTCAGAAGGTCATTGATCCCCAAGGACTAGATGCTCTGTAGGCCAAGATGGTGACCACTCTATGTCATCTTGAGATGTATTTCCCTCCGTCATTTTTTGATATCATGGTCCATCTCATTGTTCACCTTGTGAAAGAGATAAAGATATGCGGCCCTGTGTTCCTACGTCATATGTACCTGTTCGAGAGGTACATGGGAATTCTCAAGTCCTACGTACGGAATCAATCTCGACCGGAGGGCAGCATCATTGAAGGTTATGCAACCGAAGAGGTCATTGAGTTCTACGTCAACTACATGGCTCAGGTGGAACCGATAGATGTGCCTCTATCTCGCCATGAGGGGAGACTGGATGGTATCGGGACTATCGGAAGGAAATCAATCACTCCCGATCTGGATATGTACGCTCAAGCCCATTTCACGGTCTTGCAACACATGACCCAAGTGTCCCCGTACATCGACGAGCACAAAGACATGGTACGCTAATAGAATCCAGACCGGTCGGAGGTTTGGATCACGAGAGAGCACAACCGTCGGTTCAACGAATGGTTAAAGGTGTGAATCACTGGGAGGTCATCAAGTGATGATACGCTGCTATGGTTGGCACAAGGGCCACAATTTACAATTGTCACATGGCAAGGATACGACATAAATGGGTACACATTTTATACGGCAGCTCAGGATAGGAATAACACAGTCCAAAACAGCAGTGTCCGCATAGATGCATTCAGTACTGATGGGATGAGGAGCTCCTACTATGGTCAAATAGAGGAGATATGGGAGCTCGACTACTTGCTTTTCAAGATCCCCCTATTTTGGTGCCGTTGGGTCCATCTCCCACAGGTGAAGGTCAACAAGTACGGCGTCACTACCGTGGACCTCGAACGTGTCGGATACAAAGACGAACCATTCGTACTGGCTAACCAAGTTGTTCAAATCTTTTATATAACCGACCCGACAAATAAGAAGCACCACGTAGTTCTTCATGGAAAAAGGAGGATTGTCGGAGTTGAGAATGTAGTAGACGAGGAAGAATACAATCAATTTGACGAGTTGCCTCCTTTCGGAAACAGCATCAGGATCGAGGAAGAACCCAGTGAGGAAGCTAGCTATATGCGCATCGATCATCATGAAGGGCTATATTTTAATTAAGAATTTACTCCATTGTAATTAATGTATTCCATAACATCATGTGTTATGAACTTGTAATCTCTCATATATTTTGATGTCAACGTGAAATTGTCATGTGTTAATGTGTTATGGACTTGTTATCTTTGATATTGATGTCAATGTGGACGTTCATTGTAATGTGGAGTATCAAAATTGGTTTCACTTGATTTAGAGTTGAGTTGAATTAGATATGAATTTTTGAAGTCAAATGTGTTATGAACTTGTCATCATACTTGTCACTAGGTTCATATGGACTTGTCATGATTGTCATCATACTTTTCACCAGGTTCATATGGACTTGACAATCACTTGTCACCAGGTTTTGTCAGGATATCACAGATTGTCAGTAGGTTTTTCAAGTTATCACAGACGGTTCTATAACAGAACCGTCTGGCTTTTTATAAGGAGGGAACTGCTAGGGTTTTTGCTCTTGCTCGTCGCTTCCACTACTCCCGCGCCCCTTAAGCTATCGCGCGCTCGTTCGCCTCCTCTAGGGCTCGCCGCCTCCTTGCTCTAACTCCAGCCTGACGACCGACCGCCTCCCTGCTCCGACTCCAGCCCAACGACTAGCCGCCTCCCTACTCCGACTCTAGCCCGAGGACCGGCCGCCTCCCTGCTCTGACTCCAGCCCAACGACCGGCCGCCTCCCTGCTCCGACTCTAGCCCGACGAGCGGCCACCTCCCTCCTCCGACGCGTGGCCTCCTCCGACTCCAGCCCGACACCTGGCCGCCTCCCTCCTCCGACTCCAGCCCGACGAGCATCACCATCCTCCTCTCCGGCCTATCACCGGCTCCCTCCTCGCGCCGGCTCCAGCGCCTCCTCCGGTACTCCTTCATGGCTCCTTTGGAATACCACTCTACTTGCTCTATCCCGCTCCCTCCCTTGCTCTGTGATGGGTTCTGTTGATGCTCTGTGATGATAGTCGAAATCTGAAATCAAATAGATAATTAGAAACAGACTTGAGCTTAATCATATTGCCATATTGCTTTATATGGTCAGTTATAATTAGTAGCCTTTATACTTTCTGTTTTCAGTTATAGCTGAATTAAGATTACACTTGTATGTTCTGTGATCTGATTGATCTTCTAAGAGATATTTGTATTTCTATTCTCAATCTGTCAATTAGGCTTATTGTTGATATAAATTTGTGAATTATCTTGAAGGCATATCATCAGATGTTCTGTTTACATAATGCTTTATGTGCTGTTTTTGTGATTTGATTTCACTAAGATAGTTAAATTATAATCTGTTGACTGAAAGTTTAACTACTACTCTGAGATGACATATGAGAAAGTCGTAGTTTGAGCTCAAGATCTGTTTTGTAATTATCAAAACTGATTGGTGAAGAGATTTTGACAAAGGACTGAGATTGCAAAGACTATGTCTTATGCAATTAGTCAACTGAGAGCAATTGAGCAATCTTATTTGCTTAGCTTCATGCTGTTTTTAGTTGTTCTTATAATAAATATGTTGAGCATATTCTTCTTTTTAAATGGCAGGGAGAAATTTCATATGTATATGATAATTTGGTCATTTAAATATGCTGGAATGTTACGAGTGTTAGAATAAGAGCTAACTTGAGGCCTGAATTCAGCTAGCTAGCTCGCTCCTTGGGCGTTCATCCTAAATGTTCAGGTGAAATATAGCCTACTTCGTCGATCCTGACACACTTGAGTGTACGTTTTCTTCATGCCAATCCTCCTCGGCATGAAGCAAATCGTATACTCCAGTGTGTCGGGCTCGATGAAGTAGGCTCGGGCAAAGATGGGCTCGGGTTCTATCTATGCAAAAGATTCGTATCACTAGTTTCTATCTATACAAAGATCACAAGAGATTGTTATACATGTGATTGTTATGTCAGTCTAGTTAAGCTTTGGATAGAGCTCAAAATCTGAATTTTAGTTTTCTTATCCAATTTATGAAGAGAATAGACCTTAGTGCTTAGATGGCCAAATTTGTTTCTTGTGCAACTCACCATATGAGAGCTCATATTAATTTCAAATTTTTGTGGTCTGTGCTAATTTCATTCATATACATGTGGTACATTTTTGCATTTCAATCAATTTAAATGACTTGAATGATTTACATTTGATTATGTTAATTTGGTCCTCCCTCGAGCCTTGTCTGGAATTAATTATGCAATTTCATTCATATACATGTGGTCTATGTTTAGCAGTTTAAATGACATGGAGATATTTCATATGTATATGTTAATTTGGGACACTTGCAATCCATTTTATTGCATATGTAACTTATATAGATAGCAAGTAAGCGAGATGGCAGAGGCACCGTCTTCGCCGCCGTCACCGACGCCGCAGACAATACAGAAGCGAGATGGCAGAGGACAATCGAAAATGCCTGTGGGCCGACTGGTCATCACGGATCTGACGAAAGAAGCGAGAGGCGCGCTGTGGACAGAACTTTCAAGCAAGTTCACTATCCCAGAAGTAGACATGGCACGCGTGGAACGGACGGCGATGCTCACGATGGATAAATCGTGGAGGACTTTCAAGAGCACTCTTGTCACGAAGTACGTGAACACGGGTCAAACGCCCTTCGCGAAGTATGGATTCTTAATGCGGGAAGCATGGGACACCTTTGTGGCTATGAAGACGACGGCCGAATTTAAGGAGCAAAGTGTGGCGCGCAAAGCTCTCCAGACACGAAATACTCACCCGCACAGACTCGACACCGCTGAGTACGCGGGTAAATACGAGGAATGGGCGGCGACGGAGGCGAATGCAACCGGGCCATTTGCTGACATCACAGACCCGCGTTCCTGAAGTTGGTTACAAGCGAGGGCAAAAGTCTCATCTTCGGGCAGCATCTCTTTCGCAAACCCGGCAGACCAGAAAGTGTCCCAACGTGTGGAAAATATGTCGAACTACCTAGTTGTTAATAAGTCCATAACTTCATAGTGTCTAGAATAACATGATGACCTCTTGCAGCGTGAATTGACTGCCCAAACTTCCCAAGACTCCTTCCAAGCAGATAGGGAGAAGGATATACTATCTATGGCCCTGGGAAACAAGGAGCACCCGGGTCGCATGCGAGGCCTTGGGGTTAACGTACCTTGGAGTCATGGATTCGCAGACGACTACTGCACGTATAGGAGTAGGAAGAGATCCAAGGCCGAGCATGAGGACCGGTTGGTACAGATGATTACTGAAAAATTTGAAGGAAAGTTAGCAGGATTGTAGGATCAAATGAATCAACTCCTAAGCCAGTCACAAGCCGCCCCTGTTAATTTGGGAGCCAGTCCTGCTCGACATCGGAGTAGCGTCGCGTCCACACATAATCCTGAACATGACGACGTCCAATTACCGATAGACGACATCAAGGTAATGTACATCTATGGAATGCACCAAAGATAGACCTATAGGACGCCTTAGCTAATTGCGTATCGTTTTGTAGGGGCCGACGCCCTGCAAGCTCCAAGTGAGGATGGATGGGTCCCTTTCTATTGAGGCTGCGCGGGGGATGGTGTATCCATACCAGGAAGGGGTAGTGTAGCACGGTGCCCAGCTGGCGCAGGGTTACGCCAGGGTCGAGGTGGATATGGTACATGATAATTTCGTGGCCGTCCCGCTGAAGATTCGTCCGAACGAAGACATCAGAACACTAAGGGATGCTGTGCACACTTTTATCCAATGGCCCAAGAAGGACATCGCCCTGGACCCAGCAGTGCCACGATCTGGACACGACCGTTCCTCTCCAACGGGACCCTCGATGACTCCACCTTATGTTTCGTCTCAGAAGGTTGCCTCATGGGTTCTCGTGGAGAAGACGCCGACGGAACAACAAAAGCGTGCCGCCATATCGGTTCCCGAGTCGTCTCGCAGGAAGACGCTGCCAATCGTTAAGATCAAATCGAAATCGATGAACGTTAAGGCGCCTCCCAAGTCCAGGAAGTCTGGGATGTCCGGGAACTACATCATCGAAAAATCGTTGTGCTCCCACGCAGTATTAATGCGCGCTGGATATGCTTGTCAGGCTTTGCATGCTTGGTACATACAGAAGACCGCAAAGAAGGGGTGCGATACTGGAATCACCGTCAGATACAACGATGAGCATTTCTTCAACGGGACGAACCACTTCGTCGTGGGCTTCAACAAATTATATGACCTATTCAACCTCGTTGGCCTCAACACCTCACTTCTACGATGTTGGACACTATAAGTGCGTATAATCAAGTTCTACATTCACGTAATACCGATAATATCAGAACTCATTGCTTCTGTATAGATACATGTGGAAAAAAGTCCAGGAATGGAAAGAACCGGTGGGTTTGCTCGACCCACACGTGGTATCTTTGCAAACCATCGAAGCAGACCCGTCCTTCGTCGAGAAATACATAGGGGCGGCATTGCTTCATCAGGTAGACAAGAAGTACATAGTGGTGCCCTACAATGAGGGGTAAGTGTCACTACTTGCTATACAAATTTTATTTGTACTTTATACGCAGCACGAACTTAGGTTTAATGACTATAGCGATATACATGAGTAGGTACCACTGGATCCTTTTAGTCATTATACCAAAGAGGAACCATGTGACATACCTTGATTCCCTAATCCACAACAACCACAAATTCAGCATTCTGAAAGGAATACTCGAGAGATATACTCATTTCCTCCATACATAACTCTATTGTAGTCTTCATTCGTTTGAAATGTCCGAGGATAACTTTTTGGAATCATGTAGGTCATTCATCGCCTATGTTGCCAATGAAGGAATATACAATGGAAGCAACGCCGATCTAACACATAGGACGAAATTTCCGGTACGCGCTACAACACGATAATCCTATATCATACTTCATAATAACGCGTCTCGAACTGACTATACCTATATATGTAATTCTATTTTTGTAGTACCGCCAGCAAAAAAATGATGAGTTATGTGCAATCTACATTTGCTATCATATGCAGCAAATCATTAGAGCTAGGAGGAAGGATCCCGAGGTTTGTCAATCTTGAAATAATTATTTCCTAATTATAAATTTAAATATATATGCTTACCACTTTACTCTTGCTAGCGACAGGACTTGTTGATACATTTGGATGGATTCGTTGAGGATGAGATCACTGACATTCAAGGGAAGCTCTGCGCCTTTATCATGTCAGATATTGTTGACGACGATGGAGATTTTCACTCCGTCGCTGACCCAAAGCATCACCCCGCCGACACCTCTCATCCACCTGCAAACAATTGACTCAATTGTAATCCAATTGTAACTATAGCGACAATACTTGAACAAATGCGATCTTTTGTAATTTATTTTGAGTAATGATCATTTTGAGTTTGTCAACAATTGATTATCTGTGATGTATCTTTTTTTTGTGCATGCTTGTTTTCAGAGGGCATGCTAGCAATTCCTGAGTCTAGCCAAAAAATAGCAAAAATGTAGTTAGGATGACTCACTATCATAGATGGTTTTTTGTTGAAACCGCTGTGAAGGCTAGTATCACAGACGGTCCGTCTGCGGATACTAGCCTTCACAGCACGGTTTCAACAAAAACCGCTCGTGATAGTGAGTATCACAGACGGTTTTGAACTGTCTATGATAACTGCTCATTATCATAGATGAACAAATATAGACGGTTCAGAAACCGTCTGTGATGACGGTTCCGAACCGTCTGTGATGAGGTGTTCCCTAGTAGTGAGGCCTTCTCTAAAACATCAACAAATCTCAAATACATTCCTAGTCACATGAAATCATGAAACCCTAATTGCTGTAACCTAAAATTCAAATTCTCACAACCTAAATCCTAAATTTCCGAGACAATTCCAGAATACATATAACATTGTCGAAATATTACATAAAAAAAATTTATAATTTTTTGAGCTCATTTTCTACATTTACAAATCCGTACAAACATTACACATATATAAAATTGCGAGAAAAATTCTAGACGAATACAATTATGGCAAATTTGCACAAGCAAGTACACTGTGTCGGGGTGCTCGACGTAAAATTTCATAATTTTTTGAAGTCGTCTGCTATATTTTAAAATTAAAACCAAACTCGCCAAACCCGGCTTAAACCCTAACCCTAATTCCCTAATGCCGGCCTAACCTAAAGGGACATGTGGCGGCCCGTGAGCACTGCCGCACGGTCCTCGTCTAGCACTCCTCGTCTAGCACCATGTAGCCTTGGGCGATAATTCTGCATGCTGTATGCATTGTCGCGTTCTGAATCTGATCCATCTCCATCCTGCGGCCCCATTAGGCGGCTAACTGAGAGCTTCACATTACTAACATTAACAGCCGGTCAAAAGGCCGCTAATTCCATCTCCATCCTGCGGCCCCATTAAAGTATGTACAATAGTGTGACATCAGCTGTCTGTAAGTCTTACACCTAGGACACAAGATGATGTGGAAGAGAGAGGTAGTGCATAGAGAATTGGGCCGTCTCTCATGCAGTAGTCAACTGTAACACGAGAAACAAAACAAATTGTACATGGACGAGCTATCTATAGAGACATGCAAAGAGACAATCTATTGTAGAAGCTATCTTTAATGTTGTCTATAGATGGTATGTATGGATACTATAAACAGCAGTTGTCTGTACTATTGTACATGTCCTTAGGCGGCTAACTGACAGCGTCACATTACTAACATTAACAGCCGGTCAAAAGGCCGCTAATTCCATCTCCATCCTGTGGCCCCATTAGGCGGCTAACTGACAGCGTCACATTACTAACATTAACAGCCAGTCAAAAGGCCGCTAATTCCATCTCCATCCTGCGGCCGCATTAGAGTATGTACAATGGTGTGACATCAGTTGTCTGTAAGTCTTACACCTATGACACAAGATGATGTGGAAGAGAGAGGTAGTGCATAGAGAATTGGGCCGTCTCTCATGCAGTAGTCAACTGTAACACGAGAAACAAAACAAATTATACATGGATGAGCTATCTATAGAGACATGCAAAGAGACAATCTATTGTAGAAGCTATCTTTAATGCTGTCTATAGATAGTATGTATGGATACTATAAACAGCAGTTGTCTGTACTATTGTATATGTCCTTAGACGGCTAACTGACAGCGTCACATTACTAACATTAACAGCCGGTCAAAAGGCCGCTAATTCGTCGCTCCTCGTCTAGCACCATGTAGCCTTGGGCGATAACTCTGCATGCCGTATGCATTGTCGCGTTCTGAATCTGATCCATCTCCAACCTGCGACTGACAGCGTCACATTACTAACATTAACAGCCGGTGAATGGTCTCGTGCCGCGCTATCCTGGTCTTCCCTCATTTCTTGCGCTGCTTTTTTTCTGCCGCGCCTCGTGCTCTTGCCCTTTCGTTTCGTCGCAAGGGCTGTCCTGCGAGAGAGTAGTATTTCAACACTAACATGTGCGTCGACAGCAATTGATGTCGTATGAATTGTCGCGTTATGAATCTGATCTTGAAAGACGCACGCACACGCACACGCGAGTACACCCTTAGACTGCTTCCAGTGCTCTATCTTAGTTGGTATCTTAAGTCTATCATATAAGCAAAATGATGATGTGACACCATAGTTAATGAAGAGAGAGGGTACTCTAGTATCTAATTTGGATACCGATTCGATCTCGAAATCCAACGTATAAAATTTATTGTGATCGCTGTTTCCTCTCATGCATGTAATTAAATGAAACAGTCTAAGATACTACACTATAAGAAACCATGCATTGAGAAGATAGTATTCTAACACTCCTCGTACACTAAGAAACTGCACTAAGATATTGTCCATTAAGAGCAGCCTTAGCAAGATGGATGTCGAGGATAAACGAAGGGCACACCCATATAAGTAAAAGTAGGCAACACAACACCACCACTTTACCAAGAGGTGAAACGTTAGATTATTAATGGAAGTAATTTATGAAGCATTGATATTTTTTGGCAACCTTTTTGTACTCTTTCCAAACAGATATTAGTTAAGCAACCCGCTAATTGTACTCGCTCACTTTTATCAGTATGGAGAATCTGCATATTGGTGCATACGCACCCATTTTGGTTTTCAGATAATGCCCAAGAAAGTCTACTCCTATCTAGGTAACTGATACGGAATATTTCTATGAATATTCTTTCCCTTCCGTTGGAGTCATAACCCATTGCACCAACGGACTTTCCGAGAGCCCGATCCTTCTCGCCCTCACTCCAGATCAAACGGTTACCTAACCCTAAGTTTGTCTGTCAACCCAAAACCCTACCACTAGAATGAGTAGAGTTTGAATTTATCTACTTTGATCTGAAGTATTTCCTTCATTCCAGATATCCCTGGATGTACTTCATCCTATCTAAAATATTTCCTTCATCAACTTCTTTAGATATACTTTGTTTGAAGTATTTCCTTCATCAACTCCACTAAGTATGACCAGTTTCATCTGGAGTACTTCCTTCTTTCAAGATACCCTTAGGTATAGCTAGTTTCATTTGAAGTATGTCCTGCTTCAAACACTCTAGGGTTTATCGACTTTCATTTAAAGTGGTTCCTTTTGTTTCAAGTGCTTTTGGATTTATTGGATTTTATTTGGTTGTTTTTAGATGTTCTTGAGTTCGGCGTATTTCGTGTAGTTAGAATCTGAAACCGTGACGGAGCAATAGTTCAAGCAAGGGCAAGAACAAGACCAAGGTTATTAGAATATTGAGCAATGCGACTCAACATTTTGATCATGTTACACCTACTTTTTAAATGCAAATTATATTTGATTTAAATTATGAAATTGTATTGCTATGTTTTATACAAATATGTTGATTTAGCTCATAACTACTACCTTAATGATAATTGCGTATAAACTTAGACACTGTCCTTGAACTTGGACACTATCCTTTGTCACCCTAGACTACTGGTATACATGCTAGCTACTAAGTCTGTACTTAAGTATCATGCTTAGTCTTGCTTAGGTACATTGGTATGCGAGCAATGATTTGCCCCGACATCATTTAAAACTTAAAACTGGATTTGCATAGTCGAGGTTGGAGCTTGACTGGTATATTGACTAGAAAAGTATTTCAAAACAAAAAACCAAAAACAAATTTCGACTTGGGAGGCTAGAAAGCATGGTAGGTGCTGGGAAGAGCACGACAGAGTGGGTATGGGGAACTACCGCTTAAGTCAATAAAGGACCAAGTTATTGTAATGGCCTTCTTGTGTAAAAAAAGTGCAACCACAAGTTTATAATGGGTATGACCTGGCTAACTAATTTGTTCGCCTCCTCGCAACTTTACCATTGGTGGATGTGTAGCGTGGGTATGGATAGGAGCTACAAGAAAACTACACGGCACAAGTGTGAGACCTCCTGAGGGCGCGGTCCAAGGAGGTGATACCTAGCGGGTAGGGTTGCGTTGAGGTGGAGCATTGTCTGTGAGCCCCTCAACAAGGCCATGAACTAGGTTGCGAGCCCTAGTCGTTTGCTAGTGGGTATATCGTGAAGGTTCTACGTATTATATTATTATTCTGCTTCTGCTGCTGATTCTTTGAAAGTATTTGGGTTGGTCGGCTATTCTGAAAGACAAACGTCATAAGGTATATTTACGCTTTGTTTGTTATTATGCAATAGCTTTATATTTTTGTGATATGTACCAGATATTCAATAATATAACTGTAAGCATTAGCTATTGATATAAGGACTGGTGCTATGAACATATAAGATTCAAAACTACAAATTTTGGGGTCTGACACATCATCTCAGCTGCTCGCCTATAAATAGCGAAGGGCTTAGCAAAAACTAAGCAAGCACATACATAATAAGAGAGCTTGCTTGAGAGTTGAGAAAGCTAGCGCTTAAGTGAATTAAGCACAGAAATATATGGCTGGGAGAGAGGGCAAGGACAATATGGCATGCAGAATTGTCGCCCAAGGCTACATGGTGCTAGACGAGGGGCGACATGCTGTAGATTACAGGCCGAGCGTGTGGGGAGACTACTTCATTAACAACCCAACACTACCACATAACTATGAGGTATATATTATATATTATATTTCTATCTAGGTAAATTCTATAAACTGTTGGACGTTTGATTTTTTTAAGCGACAGACTATTACAGCATTGGTTCCGTTTAAATTCTGCAGTACTACAATCAAAATGTTGCTATCGTCACTCGAAAATGTTGCATCGCAAAAAACATTAGAATAAAAAATATAGTAAATGCGTGAAATTGAACTCAAATTATGGCATATGTTTACATTTGGGGTACCCACGAATAACAATTCAATGAAAATGCGTACCTTTGGGTTTTCGTTTGGTATCTGTAGAAGTCACAGGAATGGATGACGGAAAGGCGTGATCAACTAATAAACGAGTCAAGGATGATGTTAACAAACGTCAGTGATCCATTTACAAAATTGAAGCTGGTCGATGCGCTTGAACGCCTCGGGGTGTCTTATCATTTTAAAGAAGAGATAGCCAACTCCCTGGAAAGTCTAGTTTCTATGAAGTTTGGGGATGATGATTTCCATGCAATCGCCCTTCAGTTCAGGTTGTTAAGACAAGAGCGGCACTGCATGTCATGTGGTAACTTCCTAACTTTCCTGCATATATGTATTATTTTGATTGAATAATCAAACTCATCTATTACAACAAGCATATGATTGCTTAAACTTGCTAGTTTCATGGATATACGACTCTGCTTTATAGACCACCTGCGGAAAGTTGAATTGATTTATAGTGGACATATATAATATTCATACCTTACATGTACTTGTTCCAGTTACATGGAAAATTAGAACAGTCCAGACATAAGCATTAATAAAATTACCATAGATATTTCATTTAATATATGAACCAACTAGCTGAGCCTTCATCATGCCTTATTACGTACAAGGAAAGCGTCTAGTTGGTGGATCAGTACCCTACCCTGGACATACGACATTTTTTTTTTTGCACATAACATCTTCGTATCTCGTCAGATGTGTTTAAAAGCTTCACCGATAGCGAAGGGAGCTTGAAGGCCGCCCTAGGAAGTGATGTGCGAGCGTTGCTTGCTTTCTATGAGGCAGCCCATCTTGGGACTCCTAATGAGGAAATTCTGAAAGAAGCACAGTGCCAAACGACAAACCTACTGAAGTCAATGGTAGATCATCTTGAGAAGCCACTCTCCAATATAGTGAGGCATGCTCTTGAGACACCATCTTTCCGTAGGATGAAGAGGTTGGAGGCTAGACTTTATATCCCTCTGTACCAAGAAGATAAGGAGGAGTGCAACGAGTTCATACTTGAGCTAGCAAAACTGGACTTTTATTTGTTGCAGCGACTACACCGGGAAGAAGTCAAGGAAATATGCGAGTAAGCAGACTAACAACTATCTATTTCGGTGCAAACCATGATGTCCCCTGTCATCTGGATACTGAAAAAGATAACTTCAACAAATTATTAGCTAACTGCATCAAAGAATTTATTTAAATAATGCAATTTTTTTTTTGAAGGTGGTATCATGGTTTAGAGTCCCCACGCGAATTATTCTACGCCAGGCATAGGCCAGCAGAAGCATATTTCTGGGCATTGGGAGTGTATTATGAACCACAATATGCAAAGGCTAGGAAGTTGCTAGCGAAATTCATAGCAACTATTACACCATATGATGATACTTTTGACAACTATGGCATCTGGGAAGAGCTTCAACCATTCGCTGATGTGATGCAGCGGTTTGTTTTCCCCCTACCTAGAAACTGAAAATACTGTAGCATGGTTCTCCTGATTTTACCTGGAGGGTGTTAGTCAAGCAGAATCAAATAATTGCGAACAAAGTGTTTATGTATGATATTTGCTTACAGGTGGGATGAAAAGGATGCTGAACAACTCGGAAGATGTTATAAGGACTATGCTCGATTTATGTTTGGCACCATGAATGAGATTCAGAGTGCACTTCCAAAAGAGATATCAAGGAAGAATGTTAATGTTATCAGAGAGATAGTATGTTTGATCAATTGTCTTATGAACTTTCATTTAATGCAATTTGTTTCTTCCATGTAATCAATCATGCCTGCTGCCTTTCGTGGTACGCAATTATGATTGTATAATAGATCTAGATACTTGGCGTGGCTTTGGGAGATTCACTACATCATACTATATACTATAGGACAGTAGTAACAATAATGCAAACTGTGAATACAACTGTAGGTACAGTTTGTAGTTTTTATAGGATTATGTAGCTGCAGCAGTAGCAAGTTCTGTATATGATTTTTAGTTTCATTTCATTATTGCCGCTGTTGGTGCTGCCTGCTGCATTTTTAAATATTTTCGATTCATGTTTCGTGCATAAGGGAGGACATCTATTATAAGTATATAACCTTTTGTTTATGTACAGCACTACAGCTAGAATTTTTGAAATGCTTTTGGTTATAGATGATAGAAGTCCTCAAAAAATCTGAAAACATTACAGAATGCATGGGAAGTTACGAGAATAGTATGAAAATAAATGTTTTTACTCAATTTTTTTTTGTTACCATCCCCATTAGTGCAAACGCTAGAAGTAGCTTCCTTGTATATAAATATTGATTTTTTTTTGGTAGATCACTGAAGTATGCAAAGGTTATGTAACTGAAATTTGTTGGAGGGATAGTAAATGCGTTCCCCCGTTAAAGGAGCATTTGCAGGTCACGCTGGTTACATGCTTCTACTGGGCAGTAAACTGTACTGCTTTCGTTGCCTTTGAAGAGGGGTGTCACAGAGGAGGTTATGAAATGGATGTCCATGTTTCCTCAAATTGTCAAGGATTCATGTATTGTTTGTCGACTAATGGATGACATTGTCGCCCATGCGGTAATCTTCTATTCTGTACAACATATTTACTTTTGCTTAGCACTTACTAGCATACGAATTATTCTCTGTAATGCATAAATTTTATTTTATTTTATTTGGAAAAAGTTTCACACAAATGCATTTCCAGAAAACTTCACTTTTTTAACTAGCTCAAGAATAGACGTTTTACCAAGTAGATCCGTGACTATATTTTCTTATTTCCATGTTAATGGTTGAAATCTCATGCAACATATATACTTCTTGTAGTTTGAGACGGAAAGAAAGAATGTTGCTACTGCTGTAACTTGCTATATGAAAGAGTATAACACAACCAGGGAGGAGGCAAGTGAAGCACTATGGAACATGGTGGAAAATGCATGGAAAGATATGAACCATGAGTACCTCAAATTGACTTCAATACCATCTTCCTTGCTTATTCGGGTTATTAATCTTGCACGTATGATGGAAACAATGTACAAGAAAATTGATGGATACACAGATTCAGCAATACTGAAAGAATGGATATCCTTGTTGCTTGATCAGCCAATAACATTCTAGGGTGCCATCCTATACTTTGGCCTCACTCTGCATCAGAATATCAGTATCGCGAATAATCAATAATGTCAAGTTTTCTTGGAGCTGGCCGAGTCGCTCATTACTAGTATGTTGTTGTTTTTCCTTATTTTAACGATGGTGTACTTCCTTATGTTGATCGTGTATCTCGTTAGCCATAGGTGGCTGTAACACCAATTGCTCAAAGTGCTTGGCATTTGATGTACTCCTGTTTATCACTAGTGATCAATATATTCTACTTCATTACATCAATTAGTTTTCAACCTACAAGTGCATAAAGATATGCATGATCCATATTTATGAGATTGTGCTGATCTGTGGTCAATTCAAATACCTCTATATATTTTTCAACTGCCAAACGCAGAGTATATTACAGTATTCTTATCCAAAGTCCATCACAGTACAATATTGTTGCAACACCCGGAAACTTGTGATATCACATAATGACAGACTTCATAGGGTGCTTGGATGTCGTCGTGGTAACCGTTCATTTGTTGCAATCCTATGATCCATAATCAAAAGTACCTGTTAGAAGGCACGTAAATTGTGGGGTCACTACCAGACTCAAGAGCTTTCGTGGCGGTTTATAAATTTCCTGACGCCCGCAGCCAGCTGTGAGAAATATTCACATCGGTGACGGGCTTATAACGCGAACAGAAAAATCATTACTTTTTGTGACGGTACATTATACAACCGACAGGAAAATGCAATTTCCCTGATGGTATTTTTTGCCCATCGTGAAAAATAAAGTTTCGTGACGGTACAATAGGTACCCGACAGGGAAACTATTTGTCCCACACTCCCACAGATCCCCCAAATGCCTAACTGTAAATCCACTCCTCCCCCAAATAAACACACATTGCCTGAATTATCAAATTGTACATGTCTATAAACTCGGAGAGAGAGAGACAGAGAACAGTAAGCTGGCTATCCTGAATTATCAAATTGTACATGTCAGCGACTTCATGAAAGCAAAGATTCAATGCACAGATAGAGTGTGCTACGTGTAAGAAAAAATATACATGGCTAGATTACCCTTGTTGGCCTTTCCAGGAGAAGGCGATCGAGAACCAGCTCTGGTAGTCGGAGATTAGAAAGGAACAAGCGGACTGACGGACAGAGCCAGAGAGGGGGAGTGACAATGATGGATGTGAGTGAGAAGGATCCTACTTAGCAGCCACTCTAACAAGAGTGTCACTGGCTCGGTTGTTCCTGTCATTTTTTTATTAAGCGTGTTGCAGCAGCCGTGGTAACCGCAGTGCGCCGCAGCCGCAGGCCATGCATGGCGGTTCCGTCGACCACAAACGTCCGCACGGCCAACACGTGCCACGAAAAAATAAAAGCAAAAGCGCACCTAAGCACGCAGTAGACTTTCTTGCCCATTACCTTATTTAACAGCAGGAGGAAAACGGCTCCATCCGCGCGGCCACATCACCAGAAAAAGCCCGTCCGTCCCCTCGCCTCCTAGTTGTCCAATCCCGCCTGATGCGCTTCGTGGGAATGGGCTGCACTCGTGCGGCCACGTTCGTCTGTGTCGTGAACTCGCCCGGACAGGCGGACCACGTTGCCCCAAAAAAGAATCCTCATCCGCTCCTCGCTCTCCTCTCAGTTCCGCCCCGCGCCGCCGCTCTTCCCCTCGCTGCTCCCCTTCCTCCCCCGCCGCCCCCGCGGTCTGCATGCCACCTTCTCGCCACTCTCCCTCTTCGACTCCCATTCTCCCCTCCCTCTCCCTTCTCTGCCCCTCTCCACCAGCGTCGTCGCTGCGTCCCTCTTCCTACCCCACCGCCCCACCTTCTTCCCCTTCCTTCTTCCCTTTCACCTCCCGTTCATGCCCCCAGTGCAAGTCCTCCCTCTAGCACTGCGCGGCAGCGGCCCTCTCCCTCTCCAACTCTCGTTCACCTCCCTCTCCCTTCTCTGCCCCTCTCCGCCAGCGTCGCCACTGCGCCCCTCTTCTTTCGCCCCACCGCCCCATTGATCTTGCTCACTTGCTGGCTCAGTCCCAACGGCCAAGAATCAGTGGAGCTGCATTCGGTGAGTTTGTTGGTGGGGATGGATCAGCCGCTGCCATCCATCTGCAGCCTCCAACCGGCCATCGCCGTCACCGGTTTTTGCCCTGCTTGCCTCCACGAGCACCTCGCCAGCATCCACCCTCCCGCCTCCCACGGATCCTCCCCGGCAGCATTGCTGACCCTTCCCTCTTCCTCCCCTGCCCTCCCCCCCCCCCAACTTCTTTCCCTATTGCTTCTTCTCATTTCTCTTTCTTTCTCCTAGTGTTTTTTTTTTGCTTTATGCCAAATGGTGGCTCCATGACGCCATCTCCCTTCGGCCACCACCGCCGGCCTCTACGGCACACCCCCACTGCCACACCGTGTCGCTTGCTCACGACAATCCTCCTCACTTCATACAGCCCGCTACTGTCGCTTTGGCCCATCGCTGCCCCAGGCGCACGGCCTCCCCGATGCCCAGAGCTGCGCCCCGGCCCCCCTACGTCTCAGGGTTTCGACTGCAAGACGCCTCACGCCAAGCACTCACAGAAGCTACCTCCGGATCACAGCAACCAGGAAGCGAAATCCCTACACCTTCGCAACCTAATCCGCAGCATCATTCTACTTCGACGACGCCAACTGAGCAACCTCATCCAGCATTTGCCAAAGAATTGGAAGTGTTACCACCGCCTCCCATCATGGCACAAGTGCTTGCCATGATCGACCAAGGGTGGCAAACCAGCACTCTTTTGCTCCAATAGTTGGTGCAGAATACCACTGCCCTCAGCACTACTGTCGGAGTAAACAGAGCTGCTACCAACCAACCATCGTCCAGGATGGACGAGTTCATACGAACTCGGCCGCCAACCTTGGCATCAGCAGTCGACCCTCTCGATGCTGATCACATCTGCTCCGCCAAGAGCTAAACTTTGAAGTGAACGATTTTGTTTATCTCAAAGTCTCACCACTGCAAGGTATCCGCCATTTCCAAACCCATGGGAAACTAGCACCTTGGCACATAGGTCCATATCGAATTCTCGCAAGGAAAAGGGCGAGTAGCATATCAGTTGGGACTGCCACCTCAACTTTCAGGTGTGCATGATGTCTTCCACGCATCACATCTCAAGGAGTGTCTTCAGACTCCAACCGAACTCGTTTGGTTAGAGAGCATCGGCCTCCAAACGAATCCTTCTAATTGAAAACAATCAATTCGACTTCTAGACAAAGCCATGTGACACACCCATAGCCATGTGATCAGGATGATTAAGAGTTCAGTAAAGCAACCACACTGAAGACGAAGATACGAGGGAATGAGAAGACCGTCGTAGAGCCAAATTTCCCTATTTCTCTACCTTGTCAATCCTTTTTGTATCCTTAACCTACTCCCATGTGAGTATCCTTCCTTTCATCTACTATCTTGATTTTCTTCAAAGATAGAACTGAGGGATCTTGGCAAATAAATGGCATTGTTGACACCTTTTCCTTTCCATTGCTTTGTTTAACATTTCCTTTTTTGATTTAAAGACACTTCCGACACATCAAGCCACGACTCAATTCAGTCGACGGAAAGATGCACTTGGAAAGGCCCCAACTACAAAAACCTAGCTTTCAAGACGTTCGGGGTCTCGCAACAACAAGAGCCGATGAAGGAACAATAAACACGTCAGCATCTCACGCTACTTCACCACTCCTCCCCCGTCCCATCTCCTTACCGTCCATTCTACCGGAATCTCGGGGACGAGATTCTATGTAAGGGGGGTAGGTCTGTAACATTCCAAAATTTTGGACATGTTTTAAACTTTAAAAAAATGTGAAAATTTTAAAACTTTTGGTGGATCTTGTTGGCATTTACTTTTCTGGATCTTATTGCATGGTTTTGTGTTTAATAAAGAAATTTAAGAATCTAATTCTAAAAATGCAAAACTAACTAAGGACCAAAATGAATTAAAACAAAAGATGATATTTAAAAATACCAAACTTGATGTAATTATACTATCAATAAAAAGAAATATGTAAAACATGTTTTACAACATTTCATTAAGTCAAACAAATGCATACAACAGAGAAGCTTAAAAGAATTTTAGAGAAATATACAGAATACATAGAACCATAGAAAAATTACACAAAAATATAAACTGTATCATAACCCTCCCCTAAAATTTTCATAATTTTAGGACTTGTATTCCTATGTATAAAAAAATTATCTAAAGTCCCCAGCCTTTTAGGAAAATTTGGAACCACAAAATCCTTTTTCTCACTCACTAACCGGCCGGGCCCACCAGCAAGCCTTCACCTCCACGACATCAAGCCAGCACCCATGGCCATGGCCACGCGTCATGAGCCTCAGCGCCAGCGCATCAACCCGCCGCCGGTTTTTCGTGGCCGCCCGTGGTTTCGCACACGCCCATGCCTCACCCGATTCCTACGCTGCACCCGCATCTTGCCTGCCGCATTGACGCTGTCACTGCCACAACCGAGCTCTCCGCTCCTTGGCCATAAATAGCAACCCGTCGCCACTGCTTTTTCCCCTTCGCCATTTCTCTGCTACTCCCTCTCCATTCCTCCCTCTTCTTCAAGGACCAACCTGAGCCCAAGAGCCGAATGCCATTGCTGCAGCTAGTAGAACCGCCGCGCCACCTCCACGCCATTCCGAAGGCTAGCTCTGGCCATCCCCGACTGCGTCACGGCGCGTCACACCACTCCAGGAGCCGAAGCCCTCAACCAATTTCGGCTTTGGTCCACCGAGGAGCTGCACACAAGCCTTCTTCTTCGGTTCCAGCCAAATCCGCCTCCACCGCCGCTGTGTCTCCTCTAGCGAGCCCGAGCTCGATTCCTTCCTCCGTGAGTGTCCTCTAGTTCCCCTTTACCTACTCCTACGTCTAATTTGTGCAATCTTTCTTTCCAGGGACTCCTCCACGGTAACCTCCCCGCGCCGCCGTCGGCTTCCGCCGCCAGCACGCCTCTGGCCACCTCGGCTCCCCCTGAGCACACTGGTAAGCTCCTACCGCCTCCCTATTGCCCATGCTCCCTCCATTTTTGCCCCTCTCCCATCCTTGCGCCGCTACACCCTTTCACCCCCACTACCGGCCACCCTCCGATTCGCCTCCACCCCCCGCCCCATTTTAGTCATCGCCACCATCCCACCGCCGGTGGCGACCACCTCTCCAAACCAGCCCGAGAGCCCCTGGCCTTTCCCTGTTCTGGCCTATTCCTTGTCTCTGGGTGTTTTTCTCTCTGTGCTAGCAAGTCACTAAAAATGGGACCCAGTATGAAGCAAACCGAATGCTACTAACACATATTGTGAATGTAAACTAGGTCACCTAAACGATTTAACAAATTTGAAGCTTAAGATTTGCAGGAAGTTTAACTAGTATCAATTCAGTTCAGAGAAGTTAGCTATAGTAGGTTGTATAAACACAGAGGGAAGTCTGAAGATGATCAGAACCGACAATAGGCTAGTGACATTCTAATACAAGTAGTAAGAAATGCTATTGATTCAATTAGCACTTTTAGCTAGAAGTTGTGATGAACTATTTTATCACTCAATATTGCTTAAGAAATGAATTGTTGGAATGTCTGAGAAGGTTTTTTTGACAAGCACTCCTATTCAGAAGGTTCCTCTAACTAGATGAAAGAACAAAGAAGTAATTTAGATGCAAACTTGAAGTAATAGAGGGTTAATGATATTGCTAATACAAGTAGTTAGAGGTCCGGGCCAGGGGCACGGACGAGGTGGCGTCCGGGCCACCAGCTAATGGCACAGGAGTTTCGAGCCAGAAGACACGGACGAAGTGGCGACCGGGCACGGGATGCGCAGCGAGCGAGGACGTGGTGTGTCGTCGTCATCCGTCCACTGAACAGCAGCGCGAGTTATCCGGGCGAGGAGCCATAGACGAGGTGGCGGCAGGCGCGGGAGCGTCTTGACAGCGGCGACATGTCTGGCAAAGAGCCGTCACCAGGGAACGGCAAAGATGACCTCTGTGCGCGGGAGGAATGGTGTAGGACACACTCCGCACACCAACACGTCTGTGTTGCCAAAAACGGCATTACACTGTGTGAACAACCAGTTTTGCTAATAGTGGGGCTAATAGTGCCATTTAGGGCAAAAACTCCCATCTACTAACATTGACACCCCTCAGATCTTGCTACATAGTATGAGCACCTGGTTGGTTAGCCCTTAGCAATGAATGGTGGCTGCCAGCTTATCGTCAGATGGTACACCACTAAGATGACAAATTGTAGTGCCACGGTATGAAAATCATCGAATTAATATATAATTACAAAAATAGATAGTCAAAAAAATTACAAAAATGAGCTCATGTCGTCATTTCAAATGGCGACCAACAGGAGTCCTATCGCCATTGAAACAGTTATGTTGCTCTTTGAATTGGTGACAGGATCCCTATCTCCAATTCAAATGGCGAGCGTGCCACCAATTCAAATGGTGACAGGGATCCTATCGCCAATTCAAATGGCGGTATGAGCCCTTTTTAAAAATTAAAATTTATTTATAATATTGGTAATATCTTTAAGTGTTTGTGCACAATAATTTTTTGAAAAGATAAGGAAATATGGAGTAGATGACAATTTAGGAGTTTCGGTGTGACCAAATATATTTGTAATGCGATTTCGGCGGTGCAATTACAAAAATAGGCCCCTTCGGCGGCGCAGTATCAAAAATAGCCCCCTTCAACAGCGTGATAGCCCCCTTCGGTGGCACGATAACAAAAATAACCCCCTCTGGCGGCGCGATAACAAAAATAGCCCCGATTTATTTGAGGGTACCAAATTAAATCTTAGAGAGATAATGACTTGGGAACTAGGGTGTGGTCATTTCACATACGAAAAGACTAAAACTAGGGTGTTGTGGGGTGTCGCTATGCTGACTCCCTCATATGGTTACTTGTACGCACAACAAGAACAAATAGTATTTAAACACGAGACTAGCATAATATAAGTTGTACATAAATTAATATTTACATGACATGACTGGAATTTACAAGAACAAATATCTACTCGTGGGGGCCTCTTGGGGCGTACCCCACATGTGTTCCCCGGCTGACGCGAGTATCCTAAGGAGCCATCGTGAGAGGGTGCTGCATCGGCTGGCTCGCTCTGAGTGCACTGTGCAGCTGTGAAACCCCGACGGAGACCTGACTGCTCTCACCGTGCGAAGGCCCATTGCCCTGTTGACGTGGCGCCCAGTCCAAGGTCTATGCTCCCTCGTGCAACACCAACTCCTCGTCCCATAGGGGTGTATGACATGTAGAACAATATGTTATGCATGTAAACAAGAAGCTCTAACAATATGTTATGCATAGTTGAGAATATTTTAATTAAGTTCTAGATATCCTATTTATCTACTCTGGAATTTTAATAGAATTTTTAGAGGTATCTTGCTATTTTTCTAGTTTAAAAAGTATTTTCAGCATTTACAAATTTTTTACTTGTAAAAATTAAAACCTACAAAGTTTCAGGTTTGTTTGGTATTTTTGCAGATTTAATCTAAATCATTTGAGTACTACACCATAATTAATATCTATATGATAAACTAAACTATACACAGCTAAAATGATGTACTGCATCAAACTACAATATAACTAAAATTATCTAATCCATTGAACTTTATGTCGCTAGTTTTATTTACTAACCTACTAGGGTTTCAAATTTATATACAAAGTTGCAAGAATATTTACCTACAAAGTGCTCGACCGGACCTGCTTCTCCCTCTCTCTCTTCTCCTCCGCTACAAACCGACAACATTTCGCTAGGTTACTTTTCCCACTCCTCTCCTCTCCTCTCCTCTCCCTCCTCTTTTTCTTGGAATTAAAATAACTTTTCGGCCAATTTTGGGGGTTTATATAGCCTAGCCTCTGTCATCAATTGAAGTGGCAACAGGAAGACGCAGGTTCCTGTCACTATTTCAACTGGCAATTGGCATACAAATCAAAAATCTATCGCCAGTTGAAATGACGACAAAAGTGTCTGTCGTCAGTTCAACCCCTATTGTTATTTCAACCGGCGACAGGACCTCATTTTTGTAAATAAAAAAAATAAAAAATCGACTATTTATTTTTTTACTTATTTATTAAAATAATATTATTTAAAAAATCGAAAATTATCCATCTTCTGTATCTACAAGAAATGTGCCCACACTAATTTGAAACACGCAGCCATGATCGCAGTAGACACAAATGATTTGTGCATACGACAGGACAACGCCGATTTACCGTAACCGAACGACCAACGGCATGGTACTGCGTGAAAAAGTACACGGCTTTTTTTAGACCCGTGGCAGTAGAGTTTTGGAGAGCAGATTTGCTGTATAATTATATCTGTAATTCTGTATGCTAAACTTGGGTTTGCAGAGAGCAGTTACACCATTTACAAAGAATTGAGATGGGGCAGAAGCAGGGGGAACCAACATAATCAACTCGATACAGACCGATAAATATCATAAAAATCATTTGTTCCCCAAAAAATGTCCGTCCCTGCTCCCGGCAATTCACTCAGCCGTATCAGCAGCACCATCAGGCTCCCCCAATCTGTGAGTCGGCAGCAGTTCGCTTTCTGGACTGCTGGGTCCTGACAAATTCTTCGATGCGTGACTTGAGCTCCATGTCCGGAATCAACATGTCTTGGGTGAGGTGAGAGCGGTTAAATGGATCGGTCTGTAAAAGAATATATGTCAGACAAGTGCCACCGTGGAGTACTGGAAGTTTGCATTAACAGCACAGGGAGACCAGTGAATCAGGAAATCAGTACTTACACTGTCACTAAGCAAATGCCTAACAATAACTGGTCGATCGATTGTGACCCGCGATGACGGTAGTATCACAGGATCTTTCATCAGAGTATACTGTAAAAAGAAAGGAACCACAGATCATGACAGAGGTAGCAAATATCTGCGTAGAAGATCTAGTAAGCAACACATATGAAGAATTGTAAGCAGTATGATGCTTACATTCAACACGGTCATGGTAAAAATGGCATGATTATAGTTTCACTGCCCACACAAGATTGTTTACATTGTATGGCTTACATTAGCTGGGTAGGAATCAGATAAGTTGTAGATATCATATGTATTTATTTCAGGAGCATGTCAGCCTTTAGGTCCCTTGCTCATTCAGAAAGGGCCATCCGGTACTATCTTAAAACTGTTCACACAGTAAGATGTTCAAAGTGCTCGACACTGTCACTGCTTGAGGCTGCACAGAACCGTAGCCCTAGCTCTACTAAGATAAAGGACATTATAATGGAACAACTAGTCAGTAGTCTTGAGGTGGCTGGTGGGGCCAGAGGGCATCAAAGATGATACCAGATCATCCTAAGAGCAAGGCAGATGCATATACTAGAGTTGATATAGCGCAAGCATCACAGGGCAAAAAGTTTCGATCCCATTGAATTCAGCTCAAGAAAAAAAGAAAGAAGACAAGAAAAGGTGCACAGTTTTTGGATCACATTGAATGACGGGGGGTGTCCGACAGTTTCCAAGAGGAAATAATCATCATAGCCCAACAATCAACTGAATGACTACCAGATATGTTCCATTCCTTTTCACCTTAGAAAGACCTTTTGAATTGGATAGAAGAGAAGAATAGAAGAACAATATTTTTGTAAATAAAGCAATAGTACCTGAATTGGATCAAGAAATTCATCTGGTATGTCACCAAGGATAGCTTCAGCATCCATGGCCTCAGAGGCAGCAGCTTTTGCCTTACCCGCGAGTTGCATGAACTCCTGTATGATTTGGGGATCTCCCCCAATCTTCCACAAAATATTAGCTGCGCTAGCAAACAACTGAAACAGATAGACAATTGTCAGACTACCAGTACAGAGGCCACACTCTAATGGGACAAACAAAGCAGAAATTACCTGCTCATTGTATGATCTTCCATCTTTCGAGATTGAAGCAGGGAAGATACCTTCCTTATCACCCCTTGCGATATGAACATAGATGGTGGCGATCTACCATGAAAAGACAGTAGCGGATATGAAAAGGAACTGTTAGACAACATATGAAAAGGTACTGAACTAAAGAAAAGTTGAATCTCTCCATGAGACCTGTTTCAATAGCTGCTTCGGTTTGAACTCGTACTTCTCAGGATCTTTTACGGTCAATGATTTCCTCTGGGGACCAGCAAGTTGCAAGAGGAAGTAATTTAGCATGCTAGCCACCCTTTCCACCTGAATAAAATAAGGATCATTATAGCGCTCAACATAAAGAGGATAGTCTAACAAATCGACTCCCTTTTGGATATTATTACAAGAAAAGTAATATTGTGTGAAGGTAAGAAATAATACAGTATTATCGACTGATAATTCTATAGAGTAATTTGAAGCTTCAATGGTAATATAATGAAGTTTTATAATAAGTTAATAACACAAATCATGATGACATATAAATGGATTCAAGGATATGGTTTGATAATATTACCATTTCTGGAAGAAGAAGAGGTGCTGGAATTTGTTCTGACGTGAATGCAAGCATCCCAACATCCTCATTTGCCAGCTTCATGTCAAATCGAACAATCTGAAAATACATAGTAGATCATAAATCCACCTCCTAACAAGACTATTAAGCAAATATCATGTGACACAAGAAAGCTAAATACTGGTCAACAAGACTAACATTCTCCCACTGATGAAATATGCGCAGCCGCTCCTCTCTTTCTTGAGTGGGTCTGCTATTCCATGCAACAGTGTTAGCCATTTCAGCCTCTATTTCTTTTAGATCGAGAATTTTGTTCAAGCTCTCATCAAGAAGAAAGATGCTATCATTGATAAGGAAGTTCAAAAAATTTAAGTATACACCCTTCTCCTCTTCTTTAGCTACCTGTCACATGAAAATGTGGAAAATGTTTTCAGTAACAAGTGAGTGCAGCACAAATGTGTATCAGATAGAAGAATTACTCACTTGTCTCCAAGCATTTCGATGACTGGGAACATCCCATAAATACTCAAGAAGCTCAGCAATATTGTGTCGAATGTTAAACTTGTCATAGAACTGTAGGCAAAAAATATCATTACACAACAGTCCTAGATGATTTCGAGTAATTATATAAAAAAAAAAGCACAAAGTAATTAGCAGAAACTAATCATGTCACTCACTTGCGTATGGGAGCCAGTGAATTCAATATCCACATAAAGATTTAGAAGATTTCTGACAAGGTAATCAAGGCATAGTTGGTGCCCCTCAAATAACGAGGCTGTTGAGTTCAAGCCACTGCATGAATGGCATAGGAATTTTCAGTACATAACCTTACACTCAGAAATCATATACTAGCACTATTATAGAGTTTTAAAAAATGATGAACCTTCTTTGTGGCATCCAGGAATTCAAAACATCAACCATCTTTGCTCTTAGGTAAGGATTTTTAATGTAAGAAGAGCTCGCCATGAACATAATGATGAAATTAAGAAAGTCATCCTGTTAGAGAAAACAAGAAAATTGGGCAAAAACCATAAGCTAACCAAGGTTTGGTAATCACAAAATCAGGCCAACACTAGTATTGCAAAATGGATGGGAAGGATACTCACCAATGCGAAGCTTTCCAAAGCTTTTGGCATTCTAGAGGTTAAAACAAGTAAATCCATTGCATCATCAAGAAAATGCTCCGGGATGCAAGAAAATTCCTTGGGGCATTGTGATGGCAAAGGCAT
The DNA here is from genome assembly GCA_036346405.1 of Phyllostachys edulis. NCBI lineage: Eukaryota > Viridiplantae > Streptophyta > Magnoliopsida > Poales > Poaceae > Phyllostachys > Phyllostachys edulis. Next base: position 77,941,049 of record CM070549.1, on the reverse strand, counting down.
CTTAAATCCTCCAACTAGGTCTACTGACCACAATATCATTAATCTGTAGAAAGATAGTGCGCGTTGAAGAAATGCACCATCCTGATTAAATGTAAACAATTAGTATTGCATAACTTTAAATGAAAGAAGCAGTTAGTGCAAAATAATAATGAAGGCGCTTGACTAAATGTAAACCAGTACATCCAGAACAAGAGATTTACAAGACTTTTTCTGACTGAAAAACAAAAATATTATAAAAACAGATTCTGCATGGTATGTATGGTCCCTTCATGTGGAATCATGTATGAAATCAGGTAACGGGAAATCAATAGTCTCATCCTAGATAATGCTCACTAAGCACTACAGGGGCAATAACACAGAACTATGGTGTCCAAGGAATAAAAACAAAGTACAATGTACTTGTGTACATACTTGTAGAATCAAAATTACAACCAAAAAAAATTGTAATAGTGATTCTAATCATGATCCAGAGAGGTTTGCAACTCCAGAATGTTCAACATTCATTCTATAAAATAATGGGAATATGACTAGAAACAAGTTCTCATGTTCCCAAATTTTGTTCAAAGAAAACTTGCATGAATAGCTAATCAGATGAATAATCCACATGGAATAAAAAGGTCCGAGAGGTATGTAAGCATACTTTAAGTATCTGAGCTTCATAACAGAGCTTGTCTTGTGATAAAACTTCAACTATCTTCTCCAAGCGTTTTATGTCTTGCTCAAGCTGTGGTGAACCTCCTCCTTGATCTCTCATTGCTTTGTTTGATTCCAAATCATCTTCACACCTTGCGAGATCCTAAAAGTTGGATTAAGAAATGACAAGTGTTCAGTGTAGAGTTGAAGAATTCGTTCCTGAATCTAACATAGTTTGCATTCAGTTAGTGTTTGCCCTAACAAAGTTAGGTATGCTGGAGATTGATTAGCCATGTGCATGGATCAACAATATACCAAAATGTGATACATAAAATAGAAAGATAATACAAAGACAAAAGCAAATCACGTAAGAAGAAACAAATGGGAAGCGTGCAAAGGGTATCTCCAAACCTGAGCAACATGTTTGAAGTCTGATAAAGTTTTCATCAGCCCCAGATTAAGTACCCTTGCGGTCATGAAGAAACATTCGCAAATAAATGAGAAATTATCTTTCTTTGAGCACCTCCCTGTGCTATTTTTGCCAGAGCTTGTGGCTTCCTGTGAGTCCACAAAGCGAGCCTCTCCACTGGCAATATCTTGAGCATGCTCGTGATTCCTGCTCTCTATCCAAGATGAGACTTCTTCTGAAGAAGCATTTATTGCTGTCAAATTCCTACAGTACAAAAGCAATGTATTAGTTACTGAAATAATGCAAAATATGTTACACTCTACTCGGCTTTGCACACCGAATCTCAGAGAAGAAACTCACTTGAAATCGATTCTATCGTTGCAGAAGAGATACTTGACATCAATCTTGTCCTTCTTTGACTCCATCCTATCCAAAAAAGGCTCGCATAGCTGAAGCAACACAGCACTAAGATTGACAAACATGCCCGAACTAGCACATTTTAAAGGATCCACCTGTCGCAGGACACATGATGAGTTTACTATAGCACTGAATACCAGTAACAAGGATTTGAATGTATGTTTATTTTAGGTACAGTTGATTACTGCAACACAGACGAATCGACCGTACAGCGTGCCAAGTATTACAACCCTTTAAGGACATTTCATATTTTAGAAGATCTAAAACAAATAAAGGCATTATTTTCTGATGTTGGGTTGTAACAACACTGCTATCAGGCAATGTGGCATGTGTGTAATACATTTAGGACACCAACGCATGGCCAACACTCATCTGACATGTATTGGACACCTGTTATCAGTTCCATCAAATCATCAATTTTACATCTGCAACATACCAATGCTGTGTTGAGACCATGAATGGATTTTTTTTCCCTCTAACTTAGCACTAAACAATTTGATACACTATTGTTAGCCAAATTTGACTTCTTAAACCTTTTTGTATTTAATGTATACCCTAGCCTGTAATTTAAATGAAAATATGATTTATGGAAATCTAGTCTGATGGAACCATTCATTGTGGTTATCTATGCCCAGTTAAATTTTGTCAGTTACCTGCATGCGAGATCTGCCCGCATTTTTATTTATCACTTCTGCAAGATACTCAAGAACCTTTTCTCGAGTATCCGAATTTTTAAGCAAGATTAGAAGAACATCCTTAAGGCCATCATATAAGCCATTCATAACACTCTTGATTGTTGTGAAAGATGACAACAAATCAGCCGGCCGGCGTGAAGATGCCTCAGAGAAGCACTGTTGCCTGATCAAAAAAGAAACAAAAAATAAAAGGAAAGGTAAAGCTGCATGATTATGTGCACAAAAAATTTGTAGCAAAAGGGCCCGGCCTTCTCAGGATCATGAACAAATAACAAATTTTGTTAATAAAACCACAAAAGCACATGGAAACTTTCCATTAATCAACTAAAAATTTAAAATGGTGAAGGTTAATTGAAACACACTATATTTGATGGGCAAAAAGCAAGTGGAAACCCAAATTGAGTGTAAACTTCGTGGAAACTGGAAACCATATGTCAAAGTCGCCAAAAATTATCAAAATAACTTGTAGATATAGGGGAGGTGGTATTATCTAGCCATGTAAAATTTGAATATCAAACTCAATCACATTTGGGAGATATCAAAAGGACAAATTCTGCATGAATAGTTATTTGTCTTTTTCATGCAGAATGTCTTTTTCATATCTTCCAAATGTGATTTGAGTTTGATCTTGAAATTTTACATGGCTATAGAATGTGTCCTCCCCTATATCTGCAAAAAAATTTATAATTTTGGAAGACTTCTACACATGGTTTCCACGAAGGTTACACTCAATTTGGGTTTCCACCTAATATTTACCAATATTTGATAGTTCCCAAGTCCCAACTAAAGATTGCTGTTCCTAGCCCTGAAAGTGAGGACATTATGATCATGCTTAGACTACATCTTGTATATATTTTGAAACGAGAAGATACAGAATGGACAGACACAAAGCCATACAGCTGTATAAAAGTTCCTATTTCGACGATAAATTTAAACCCATGTTCATATCATTTGAAATACACAAGTTTGCAATTGATGCACAGCTGGGAGACTACTCAATTTTAAATAATACTATAGGATTCCCAGCAAAATTGCATTTCTTGACATGTAGCTATGGTATAATTCATAACTAGAGTTCAACAAGTAATTGAGATGAAAAATCAAACTACCAAGTTAGCACAACCAGGGATAAAATTCCAGGCTGGTAACCGCCGGTTACCGGTTACTGGCCGGGGTCCGGGATACAAAATCCCGGCCGGTAATCCCAGGTTTTACAAATTCTAATTCTAAATTTCAAATTTCGAATGGTTTTTAATCAATTTCGAGTGAATTTCATCTGGGGTTTTACCAGGAAAACCGGTAACCAGCCAGTTTACCGGCCAGTTACTGTTCCCGGTGGCTGGCCGGGAAACGCAGTGCATCTGGTTATGTGATCCCTGAGCACAACAACAGGAAAATTAAAGATTATTTGAGTCCCAAGATCAAAATTTCAGTACACATATAAAATAATCAATAGTCTTCTTCGTGATTGAACCACACAATAGCACTTAATAAAATAGACGGCACTGCAGCAAGGATGCAAGTAACGCCAACTGGGCTAATATGCACGAGATCCAAACTATGCTTCCATATAAGCAGTCTGATATCAAAAGTTCAAAACTAAGCTTCCATATAAGCAGTCTGATATCAAACCCCAAAAGGGAAAAGAAAAAAAACGAGAGCAACCCGAAAGATAAGTAGGTAATACCAATAATGTAGTCTAGGATTCGTGTCTTTCACGGTGATGCTACTGTCAAGTGTCAAACATGTGTTCATGATTTGTCATTTTCTCGTTTACAAATATGTGGGCTCGCAGCACACTATCCAAAACAAGAGTAAACATTTTTAATATTACAAGTTTTTTTTCACGAAAAAAAAAAGAGGAACCCCAGAAAAGCGTAAAAAATATTACTTCACAAGCACACCACCAAAAGAACTACTTTTAGATGATCCGATGTTTGTTCACAGCGTCACTTAAGAATTGAACTAAAAAAAGTTTGGAAGTTAGAGCGTACTTCAAAATTCAAAGTTGAATCTACCAACTGGCGATATTCAAAATTCTGAATTTTATATATAACTAGTCAAAAGAAAGCTCAACTTTTTTGACAGACTCTCTTGACCAATAAAAGGACAAATTTTTAACCCAAACTCCAAGCTAATATGTGCATATCTACAGTTCTAATCAAAGTCAGCATAACTCACAAGAGTACGCGAAATGCGGAGCTTTCTACATCTAAGCAAACATTAGACGACAACTGAAACAATCAACAACAGTAAGAGCACTCACCCGACATCAGGCTTGCTCGCGAACTCACGGTCGGGGATTGCGCTCACGTGGAAGAACGCTCCGAGCACGCTGGAGATCTCCATGACCCTCCCTTCCCCGATCAACATGATTTGATTCTTTGGTATCCACTTGGGGTGATTCACCAATGCCTTGGCACAGTCCGGGATTCCCACCAGCCGCCTCAGCACCCGCAGCGGCCGCTGGAAGTCGCCGAGTGCTGACACCTTCTCGACGCTCTGCCTCAGGCGCTCGTACAGCTCCCCCATCACCGTCTCGACGGTCTCATAATCCGCGTTCCCGAAGAATTCCTCGAGGAAGCCCGGCGGCGGCCGGGCGCTGGGGGCCGGGGTGGGATCGAGCGGGTCGGAGGCCTCGGCGAGGAGGAATACGAGCAGCTCAGCGGCGGGGTGCGGCGCGTTGGGGGGAGAGGGGAAAGTGTCGGGGTTGCTGGCGACGATGCGGGCGTAGGAGAGGATGAGCCCCCGGAGGTGGGCGATGGAGGCGGCGAGTCGGGCGCGGAGGGCGGCGTCGCGGATGGTGGAGATCTTGCGCGCCTCGTCAGCGGCGCGGCGGAAGGCAGCGGCGAGGAAGGCCAACGGGGAGGGGGATGCGGCGGGCGGGTCCGGGAGGGAGAGGCGGTCGATGAGGAGGCGCTCGGCGGTGTCGCGCAGGGCGAGGAGGGGGCGCGACTCCGAGAGGAGCTCGGCGGCGGTGAGCTCGAGGTAGGCGACGGCCGGGTTGGGGGAGGAGGGGGGCGTGAGGGAGACGAGGAGGATCTTGCGGAGGATGATGTCCTCCACCTCGTCAGGCGTGCGCTGCGGCCGCGACGTTGCCGGCTGGGGCGGGGACGCCATCGGCGGTGGCTTTCGACTCGGATGCGGGCGGCGGTGTTCGCTGCTGCTTCGCCTTCTACTTGTCTTCGGGGGAATCGCGTGTCGCGGTGGGTCGGGGAATCGGCTGGGGTTTGGGGGTTATCTAAGAAGCAGGGGATACGGTACGGTGGAAGAGTACCGATCCGATTACACTATAGTAGCCATATGGTTCGTGTTTGCCGGCCGGACTAAAGCACAGGACCGTTGGTTCGACGTAAATACGGTACGACTCACGTTATTGTTGGGTCGTGCTAGCACACGATCCTCGATCCGATCGGACGTGCTGTGTTTGGTCGGTATTTTAGCCCAGCGGGATGGCATAGCACATCAAGTATAGTGTCGTGCCCGACTCAAGGCATGGCATGGCACAGCACGGCACGTAACAAGGAGGAGAAGGCTCAAGAGGAGGCAGTTGGCCCGGGCACAAGCGAGGAGGTGGCAGGCTGACGGCAGTGGTCAAGCTGGTGACCTAGCAACAGTACCCAAGCCGACACGACATAGCCCAAGAGACCAGCGTGTCGTGTCTAGGTCGACACCCCAACCCATCAACGATGCCGGGGCAGTCTTTGGCGAGGAGGTGGCGGTGGCGGCAAACGATCGGGTTATACGACCTATGCGATACCTAGACCGGCACGACACGGCCCAAGAGACCAGCGTGTCGTGCCTAGGTTGGCACCCTAGCCCAGCAACAGTACCCGGGCCAGCGCGGCCTAAGAGGTTGACGTGTCGTGCCTAGATCAGCACCTCAGCCCACGGATTAACACAGCGTGGCCTAATTAGTTAGCCGAACCAGCCATACCGGGCCTAATCAGACCCATACCAGGTCTAATCGGGACCCATGCTGTGTCAGGCGGCCAATCTGGCCACCAATAGATTACACATTTACACTTCTTCCGGTATACGGTACAGTACAGAGTTAATATACTGTTCCTATTTACTTGTCTCTTTGCGAGGCTCCTATTATCTTGTTCTTTGTAAGCTCATCGGTAGAAAAATCCGTTTAATCAACATGACAGTGACCATCTAGGACTCGAACCCTTTACTTGTTCAGTAAAAACGTTGTTTTTTTTATATGTTCATTGAATTGAATTGAAATGCAAGGTATAAAATAAAACTGATTCCTTGGGCAATGCGGTGCCTGTGGTCGAACAGAAACAATTTGATAGATATACATGGGGGAGAGACCCTGAAGCCGGAACGAACAATCAAATAGGAGGCTACAGAAGTAGTGCTAGACACTTGTGGGCTGGTTCAGAAAGAGGTCTCTAAATGCACACGATTGAAATCAATCTGGACGCCGTCGTCAAATTCTTATTACAATGTGGATGTTGATGGAGCATTTGATGCCACGGGAATGAATGGAGGAACAGGAGTTGTAAATAGAGACGACAAAGGTGACTTTCTTACTTGTCCGACAGCTTGAATTTGTAATTCGGGATCTTCTGTGTTTACAGCATCAGTTGTGAATCAATAACTCGTGTCCACAGTTACATTATTGAATATCAAACATATATATCAAAAATGTAAAACTATTATATAATAATAAACAAGTGTAAATATACATTACGGCTTTTGACTTTGTAGAACGGTCGGCCAGGCTAAATACATTTAAAAAACAGCATCGGAAGCAAAATTAAAAACATATGGGATGGAACCTTCACGATATACCGACAGGCAATCGACTGGGGGTCCGTGACCTAATTCTTGGCCTTCTTGATTTCCAGTCTTGACGAATGCTCATAAGCGCCCATATAGTTTTCTTCTTTTACACTTACTGAATAGTAATATTGAGCGAGTGCGAGTACACAGCCGTATTCAGCGAGTCAACACACAAAAATGTAGATATAACATATGCAAGGATATTCAAATGAAGGTTCATGGCCCTTCTATTTGCACAAAGCTATGTTTGAATTAGAATAATTAGTAGGCACTTTCTAAGATTTAGCATTTTTAACTAACACAGGTTTTAATAAAATTGAGTATTTGTTGTAAAATATTAGTGGAGGTTCTAACCTCCTATATCACTGAGTAGCTCCATCCATCCAATGTTTATGTTCTTTCTCGAGTCACATCCCGTACTTTCTACTGGCTCCAACTAGGTCAACTCAAATCTTCGGACTCCATCCCCACAATCCATCCCACCCACAAATTGTTTTATAAAAATGAAAGTTACTTCAAGCAAGTTCTCAGCACCATCCATGATCGTAGGCATGACTATTCAGATAGTTTTTACACTCTGTAGAGTTCGCACATTTTACCTACAAGAGATAATCAGCTTATAATGTCCGTCTGACACACTTTCAGAGATGTGCGACTAAAATGATTATCACAATGCCTTTATAATGCTCCACTTCAACGCAACTCCGTCCACTAAGGTTTCCACCACCACAGGCCACGCCCTCACGGAAGACCCCTCTTGCGCCATATGACACTACTACAGAAAAGACTTTCACAGACGGTTCAAAAACGTCATCACAGACGGTTTCGTGAGCCGTCTAAGTTTATTGGTCAGTGATGACATGAGGTCATCACAGACGATTTTGAACCGTCTGTGATGTATACTTTCACAGACGGTTTGTGGTTCAAACCGTCTGCGATAAGTAATATCACAGATGGTTTCATCCACAAACCGTCTGTGATAAGTACATATCACAGATGGTTTCATCCACAAACCGTCTGTGATAAGTACTTATCACAGACGGTTTGTGGATGAAACCGTCTGTGATATGTACTTAACACAGACGGTTTGTGGCTGAAACCGTCTGTGATGACTTTTCTCTATAAAGCCCCAAGCAGTGGCTGCTTGTACCATTAAATCTGGCATCATATATATATATATATATATATATATATATATTGTTCATAGTCTCTCAGCCACTTTGGGGGGGATCGTCCACATGACATCACGAAGGATGAGACGATAGCCACAACAACCTCATTGAGCTCCTACAAGTTTAAAAAGTATGGATGCAAGGAGACCGTCGGGACATCAATTACAGGATTGGGCGTTGTTATGTTTAGAAAGTGTTGTTGATCTTGTTGTACTCCGTATGGAAGTGGCACCATGTATTAGCAAACTAACCATTCTTGAGCATGTAATCGTCTTTAAACCCAACAAGAACACCAAGCAACCATTCTCATATTTCAAAAGAATTCTCAACTTGTTCTCCTGGGTGTTCTTGTTGGCTTTTAAACTTACAGGCTCAATGAGGTTGCTCATGATACCGCCTCATCCTTCTCATGTCATGACGACTTCCTAAAGTGGTCGGGACTACGAATAATATATATATGATGCCGGTTTTAATAGCACAAGTAGCCACCGCTGGAGACTTTATAGAGAAGAGATTATGAATGGAATGGTAGGGCGTGCACAGTGCATAGAGGTAGGAGAACTTGACCGCATGAACAAGGGACTATTAATATGAACTAATTATCAATTTAATTTCAGCATAAGACTATTGACACCATTACATCACGAGCAAGGGACTATTAATATGAACTAATTATCAATTCAATTTCAGCATAAGACTATTGACATCATTACATCACGAGCAAGGGACTATTAATATGAACTAATTATCAATTCAATTTCACATCCATCATGAGCACTAGCTAGCCATTTTCATCACGAGCAAGGGGTAGAGACAAGAGGGACCTTAGTGCAGCACAACCACGGTGGCGACCCCACCACCAAAGACAACCCTCATCCATTTCCTTTACCTTGCATAAATCACACAAACATCGGGACACAACTTAAGGCACATGCATAAAAATCAAACTCAACAAAAGACATTAAGCTAACGGATCTAGAGGAGAATAGAGGAGGATGGGAAAGCAAAGCCGGCGGGACCCTAGCGGGCGCCAACGAGGTCGGGCGGCGACAGCGACAGTCGGCGGCGTCGAGGTGGGGAGGAGCGGAGTTAGGGGGCGCAAACCCTAGCGGAGCCGGGAGTGACGAGAGTTAGGGCACGCAGCGTCACCGTGGTTGTGGCATTGCAGTCCTTTGCGCAAAAGACACTCTTATCGTCTGAGTGTCTTTTGCGGTCTCTACCTCTCTCTACTACCGTCGGCAACAGGAAGAATGGCGGCGTCGGCGGCGATGGGGAGAGCGGACGAGAGTAAGGCGGCTGAGGAGTGATGAGTTAGGCGCAAACCCTAGCGGCCGGCGAGAACTCCTACTTATAAAGAGACTTATCACGAGCGGTTCCATACTAGAACCGTCCGTGATATAGGACATATCACAGACGGTTCCATAATGGAACTATGCGTGAAATAATTTTTCTCAAGTATATTTATCTTTTATATACAATTACATGACATGAAGAAATTACATGTTTATATTAAAAAAAGCAGAAACCTATAATTAAACAAGGTTTTTCTAGTGGCGAAGGTAGGCTGCTATCTCCATCTGTAATACTTCATAAGCGGCGGTGTCGGCATCGGACGATTCTGATCATCGTGTCTGAAGCCTAAAATCGTCCACCCGATTGACGCCGCTCGTTAAAGTGTCTCCGAAGACCCTCGGTCGTTGAACCAAGAAGAATTGAGCCCATATGCTCTCTTCTATTGCTTGAGGTCTCGGCACAGTCGACTTCGATGCGCTCGCCGCCTCGATTACAGTCAAGTGACGGCAAGCCTCACGAGGCGTGCAACGTCGTTTTGGAGGACTACGTCGATGGCGCGATAAACTTCGCCGAAAGTGGGAGATTACCCGGAAGACACGGCGGAGGAGGATGTCAAGGCGGCGGAAAGTGGCGTCACTGCTCGCAAATTCTCTGCCGGCAGAGGAGTGAAGACACTTGTTGATCAAGCAGTGTTCTTCCGCAACCGAGTTCAACTTACACCGAGAGAGGTGCTCGTGCGGTCGCGGCAGAAGGCCATCAATGCCGCAACAAGGAAGAGGCGACCATTTCTATTTTTTATAAGTATGCGGGGATGATCATCTTGGATGGCGGATGATCCTTTTATAAAACAAGGAATAAATTCGGGCGTGAGGCGAAGAGACGCATCGAGGCGAAGCGGATCGATCACGATGAAGAGACGCATTGGGGGCCGGCGGATGGCGGCGAACGAGCGCGCCGGCGATGAAGAAACTCACCGTGGAGTCAGTAGCGATATTATCACAGATGGTTATTGTTAAGAACCGTCTGTGATACTAATTAATATCATAGACAGTTCTTGTTCAGAACCGTCTGTGCTACTTCACAGACGGTTGTGTTTTAAAACCGTCTGTGATACTAATTAATATCACAGACGGTTCTTGTTTAGAACCGTCTGTGATACTGCACAGACGGTTTTCAACATGAACCGTCTGTGATATTACCTCTTCACGGACGATTTTAAGCGCACCCGATGCCTGAGCGGTCTCTAAACCAAAACCGTTTGTGATTGAATGTATCTGAGCGGTTTTGGTCAGCAAATGCGTGATGGCGTCGATATTAGCCTTTTTGTAGTAGTGTGGTTTGGTGGCTCTCTTACCCTTATCCACACCATATTCCACCATTGGTGAAGCTAACGCTGAGTCGAACAAATTAATCAGCCAAGTCATACCCATTATAGACTTGTGGTTACACTATTTTTACACGAGAGACCATCACAAGATCTCGGTCCTTAATTGACTTGGGTGGTACTTCCCCCGTACCCACTCTGTCGTTCTCTTAATCCGCAGCCACCACCCTTTCCATCTGCCCAAGTCGAAATCTGTTTTTGGTTTTCTCCTGTTTTGAAATTCTTTTCTAGTTTAACATACCAGCCAAGCTCTAACATCAACTGCTCAAATCCAGTTTTGAATAATGTCGGGGCAAATCAACGCCCACATGTAATGTTTCTAAGAAGAGCTAAGCATGATAGTTAATTACATACTTAATGTCTAGTTTGTGTATATCATTATCTCTAGGGTGACAAAGGATATTGTACAAGGTCAAGGATTGGAAGTCTATACGCAATTATTGTTAAGGTATTAACTATGAGCTTATGTCAATATAATTGTATAAAGCATAGCGATGCAAGTTTATAATTTAAAGCAATATAATTGTATTTCAAAAGTAGGTACAATATGATCAAAGTGTTGACTCGCCTTGCTCAATGTTATGATAACTTTGGTCTTGTTCTTGGTCTTGTTTTTGGACTGTTGCTCCTCCAGGACTTCGACCTAATTACGTGAAATACGATCGAAAGCAAGAACGTCTAAATATAACCAATGAAACCCAAATAAATCCAAAGGCACTTGAAATAAAAGTAAATACTCCAAACGGAAGTAAATAAATCCAAAAGTTGTTCAAAGCAGAATAGGCTCCAAACAGAATTAATTATACCCCCATGTTATTTTGGAAGGAGCAAATATCCTAGATGAAAATAAATGATCCTAGGGTGTTTGATGAAGGAAATATTGCAGACGAAATATATCCAGGGGGAATTTTGGATGAAGGAAAATTTTCTTCAGACAAAGGTAAATAAATCCAAACTTTATTCCTTTGGTCTAATGGTGGAGTTTTGGGTTTCTAGTTAGACTTACGGTCAGGTAATTGTTTGATCCAGAGTTAGGGTTAGAAAGATCGGGCTCTCGGAAAGTCCGACGGTGCAAAAAGTTATGAATCCAACGGGGGAAGAGAATATTCATATGAACATTCCTCATTGGTTATTTAGATGGGAGATATTACCTTATTAGGTAGGATCCTCCGTTCCACATTCAGTTTACGAATTGTACTTCTACTGGGAACGGATAGCGATGGGTGATAGATGGAGCCTATATGATGTTGATTAGTGGTTGAATTACTATCACCCACTTGGAAACATCTTATCATTACACACACGTGGCGCCTAGCTGATTTAATGAATTTATGTTATTATTTCTTATTTATCGAGGAAGTTCCATGAGAGTCAGGTGAGACCTATGCATAGATTCGGGGTTTGCACAGGGTAGACATAAGTCTCACTGATACAAGGGGTCTAGTTTACTTAATAATTTTTTTTATCATTTTATATTTATCAAGGAAGTTTCATGAGTTAAAGAGGAGCCTCCAAGTATTAGCTAGACACAAACCTTACGATTTAATCCGTGGCGTCTACATGCTTGAGTTTCATCACTGAGGTGATCTTTACCTATAATACATGTTAACGGTTGAGTTTACTTAAGTTGGTAACTACTATATAAGGCCTATGTTCTTTTATTTACTAATTCTTGTTTAATGATTAACCCTACCATCTTGATTATTGTTACTAACATGAAGCCACGTCATAGCTATTGCTAGCTTTCATTGCTATGTAATAGCACTAATGAACTTTCATGCTATGAATTTCTATTTTAGCCTCTAATTACTATCAAGACCTAGTTATGGGGGAGACATAATTGTCATAGCGCATTTTAATTGAATTATACTTGTCCAATGAATTATCTCTCAACTCGACCATTGCTAATGGCCTAGGGTTAGCTACTGGCTAAAACATTATTTGAATTAATTAATTTTAAGTATTGGCCTAGGGTTCTGTGGTAGTTTAGACCTTCAATTTACACATTAATAATTATCATAGCGTGTTTTAACTAATTACCTCCGCATGCCATATAACACTAACAATTTTTGGTCAATCCCGTAACTAGGTGGGCCCTAGATGTATTTGAATTACCTAGCAGAATGCTTAGGTCTAACTTAGTCATGATCTTAGTAATTAACTAAACATTATTATTACCTATTAATGTATATGTTCGTGTTAATGACATACCAACAAACCCAGATATCCATTATTTTAATTAATTATTATGCCTAATCGATAATTAGTAAGTGCCCCATCGTAAATGTGTGTTTCTACAATTTATTATCTTATCTTTACTTTGCTAAGGAGTCTACAGGTCATTGACATATTATCTTTTTGAACTATTTGTTGTAGATGACTATACACTAGCGGACTTAACTAGTATATAATGGCTTAGTAGAAATCTAACGAGTGCCAACGTGTTAACTAAACCTCAGTTAGGGTATTAATGTCTAAGCTAATTATAATGAGGTGTTTAAACTAAAGCGATTGATTTAACTATTTGCTATGGTCCATTGTCCTTCTGGGTATTCCTAAATAATCGTCTACATTTTAACAACACCTAGAATTAAACTTGATCCTAAAAAAATAACTATTATGGCCCATTAATAACCCTCAGCTAACATCTTACACTATTTAATTTAATTATCATCATATTTCACGGAGCCTAACCGTTTATTGAAATACTATAAAAGTTGTCGAATTTAACTTAATCGGTAATTAAAGCGTTTAATTAGATGGATTATTCTAACTAAACCCTAATTGATGTTGTTTCACTAATCACTTCGACCTTATGCTTTTATTAGAAACAATGTTTTATCTGAATAGGATTTCTATTTTGACTTTAATATCCATGACACATTTTAATGTTTAATCAATATTTACCATTTCACTGCAAAGCTATACTAAATTAATCTTCACTGAAAACCCGAAAGTAATTATTAATGGTTTAGGGCCTTACTGCCAGTTAGGCATTTTTCAACACAAGATTATACTTTTTAGTATAAAATTGATTGAACTTGTATTTTAACATAAATGCTAATAATATGTTACTTAATATTATTATTATTAATTTTGTTTGCTTGTACTATTATTTGTAACCCTAGCCTAGGGCCCACATGCCGTTGAGACAATCCTAATTAAGGGTGTGTTTAGTTGGTGGGATGAAGTTGAATGAGATGAAATAGTCATGTACCATATGGTTTCATTGTTTTCAGTGAACGGGGTGGTTTAGCATTAGAGAGAATATTCCATAAATTTGTATCTCACCATCTAGGATGGGATAGTTCCATTCAAGCAACCAAACATATAGAAGATTTTTTTTGTTGAACCAACTCATATATGTACCACTGGTACAAGCAACCAATCACATCCTCTAAGTTTTGCTCTTTTGATATTTTAATATTAATGGCATTCTTACTATTTTGATTATCATCTAACTATCTAACATGTCACCTTAATTAAATATTAGTTATCTTAATTAAATTGTCATTTCTAATTGCAAGATTCATTAACTAGTTGATTAACAATTCCTAATTAATCTTCTAACAATTTTAACTAACCACTTAATGGGTGGGCCCACTGTCATACACTCCAACAGGGGAGAGAGAAAGAAATAGAGGGGGTGCTCCCTTGACGAATTTTTTTTTAAAATAATCTATTTTTATTGAAATATCAAAAATATTCCTAAATAATTTGTTTTTACAAAAATATCGTCATCGCCCAATGGTTGGGCGACTCGACGATATCATGTGATTTGAAGCGATCGCAAGACTGCCGCCCAACCGTTAAACTTTAAAAGCGCATGCGAGGCGAAATAAGCAGAAATTATTACGATCACTTACGGTTGGGCGATAGGTTCGATCGCCAAGTAACCGTAGCGCATTGCATGTTCGATCATGTGATGCAAGGCGCGATGGTTTGCCTACATAAGCACCCGCGCGGTCCCCCCGGGCGATTCGTTTGGCGAGCCCAAGCGATCATTGCGGGGAAGAAAGAAAGAGAGGAGAGGAGAGGAAAAAGAGGAGGAGAGGAGAGGAAAAGGGAGGAAAATAGAGAAGGGGAGGGATTGGGAGAAGGGAAGAGAAATTTGGATTGCGAGGAGGTAAGTTTGATTTGTTTTGTCTTGTATTTTTTAAGTAGGTATTTAGTTAGTTAAAATAGTAGGTATAAGTAGCGCTCGTGAGAAGCGTAGTTAGAAAAAAAAAGTAGAAAATCGAAATGTTGTTGATTTATCGTAAGTGTATTTTGTAGTGTATTTTTTGGGTAGGTAAATAGTTTATTTAGTTAAATGAGTAGTATCGTAGCACTTTCGTAGGAAATTGTGGTTAGAGAAAAAAATAGAAAATCTCGTAAGTTTGTTTTATTTTGTAGTGTATTCTTTTAGTGGGTAAATAGTTTAGTTAGATAAAATAATAGTGTAAGTAGCGCTAAGTAGGAAGCGTAGTTAGAGAAAGCAGAATAGAAAATCGAAATGTTGTTGATTTGTATGTAAGTAGAAGCGATAAAAACTTTAGAAAATCCTCAAACACCGAGCGCATAGTAATAAGATAAAATAAATAGATCTTGCGGACATTCAACTATAGTGTTTAATAGGATACTTCAAAGGAATCGAGTTTCGGTGATACTTTTGCAAACATACGGAATGTAGAAATGTTATTTGCATATAGTCAAACCATTAGGACAACTATTAAAATGGCATACAAACTTTATTCCTTCGTGTAGAAGAATTGAAGCATCGTAGGGTGTTCTCGTCGCCATGTGACTAGCCGATGCAATGCCGTGTAATGTAGTGTATTTTTGTAGCAGTCTTGGTCTTAGTGTAATGTAGTGATTTGTCGTGAAGAAAATTTATTTTGTAGTATAATTTTTTGGATGCGTAAATAGTTTATTTAGTTAAATGAGTAGTATAATAGCACCGTAGTAGGAAATTGTAGTTAGAGAAAAAAAATAGAAAATCGAAATGTTGTTGATTTGTATATAAGTAGTAGCGATAAAAACTTTAGTTAGAGAAAAAATAGTCGTGAGGGAGTATTATTAGTGTTGTTTGTGAGATGTATTGTAGTAGTGTTTGTGTGCGTGCTGAGCTATTCTTGGAGTGAATAATCGTGACCGGCGCATAAGGAGGATGAATTATTTGTATAAACTAATTAGTAGAAGTAAATTAGTATGAACTAAGCGACTTAGGTAATTGGTAAAAGACCTAATGCCACTTGTAGCATTTCGGGTTGCAAGATAGCGTCCGAATCGGATAATGCCTGCTATGGAATAGCTCGGTTTTAGGTTGAATCTGAATATCGTACCACCGCTCATTGCGGCCTCTGCCTTAGGGAATGAATGATGTCTTGATCATCTTTGTCGTGTAGTTGTCGACGATAGGCGAAGGGTCTTACAAATGTAAATTACAATGTAGCGATACTTGCATGTCGATGCGTTCTTGGTGACTAATTGCAATGTTGGAAATATTTGCGACCATACAATAAGTCATGCTGTACCCACTACATTGAAAGTGCATTACGGTGTTGGCACCGTTCGTGAAGGTCCGTCGCGGTGTTGACTTGAGCGGTTTTGACAAGCCACTCTGGTACACGGACGGCGAGAATGCACGAATCGAAGATGTGAAGCATTGGTGACCATGACTTCTCTTTGAACCACGAGGTGTGCGGCGTGGACATACAAGGGCTTTGGAGCTGGTCTTCCACGAACATCGGTTTGGGAGTTGAGAAGACCGATCGCCGACGAGTGTGGAAGGGCTTTATAGAAGGATGTCGTGCCAGTGGATATGAGTGTGTGATACTTGTGCAACCATGCCCAAAGAAGTTGTGCAGGGGCCCCCTGGGATATCATCCGGGTGTTGCGAGTAGCTCAGTGCCCAAAGACATGTTGGTGAAGAAGAGGACCCGGAGGGTGTGTTCTGAAGAGTTCAGAGAATGTTACTTGTGATGAGCCCGATCACGGTACATACTGAGAGAGGAAGATCGGGCACCGCATGGTGAGCCTCTGAGACGAGTTGATGAAGGAGAGCATAGGGATTACATATTGTATCAAATGGAAGCGATGACCGGATGGCCTTGGTGAAGAGGAAGCTTTACAAGAAGACGACGAGGCGATTCGGATGAGGGCGGAGCTCCCATCCCTCGGGAATGGAGCAGTTGTGACGCGAGGGTCTATATGCGCCTGACGAGCACGAATCGCCGTGGGAGTACCATGCCACGGAGGTTCGGTTGCACTCAATGTTTGTCGATAAGACATCCTTGCGAGGATGCCATTAAGGTATGGGCTATGTCTATGTAGCGGGCGTTTGGGTTGTCAAATCTAGCCAAGAAGCGATTACCGTCAAATCTTGGCGGGCGGTTGTCCTTGGCGAGTGCAGCGCATAGACCAAGTATGAGACTCCTTTGGATTGTCTCGAAGGTGGAGCCGCGCTCGTGCATGCTCAGCGGCGTTTTGTGCGGAACATCGTAACATAACGTCGACATTCATAGCAAATTTGATGTATGGAGAGATAGTGGAGAAGAAGGATATGGAGGCCAAGCACATTATGGTGGCTATTGAGAAGAAATTCAAGTACAAGATCAGCTATGGGAAGGCGTGGCGTCGAAGGAAGGCTATGGAAAAACGGTTTGGATCTTTTGGTGCGTCGACAACCTTCCTCGTATGCTTGAGGTCTTTGCGGAGAGAAACCCGAACACGTACATTCTTTGTGAAGGACATGCCATCTAAAAATCCATGAGGTTTTTAGTAATGCATAGGGCCTTCGTAGCCTTGATCCCTACATCGAGGCTTTTAGGCATATCTTTGTGATCTCGATTAGCGGGGACCTTTTGACCGAAATACAAAGGCGAGATCCTTACCGCCATAGGCGTTGACGGGAACAATCAAATTCTGCCATTGGCCATCGCATTTGTCGAAGGTGAGAATTTCGACGTGCTCTTGCGGGATAGAGCCGGATTTGGGACGGCTCGTTCTCTTGTCACCCACGAGGTGTGCCTTGGAGATCATGTCAACGAGCCTAGCTATACGTGCAACAAACTGAAGCTCTTACACAAGCCATGCTCTCATGTGCTCGCCGCATGCGGGACTGTGCGTATGGACCCTTAGAACTTTGTGTCTGAGTATTTCTTGAAGGAGAGGGTGGTGCAGGCGTGGACTGGCGAGCTAAGGGGCTTCAGGGTTATGGGTAACTTCGCCACCTTGGATATTGCAAATAGGATCTGGATTCCGGATCTTGACATGCTGAAGGGTAGCAAGGGTCGTCGTCAGAGTCGTCGTATTACCAATGATATGGACGAAGCACAAGCCGGGCGTTAGGTGAACAACTGCGAATCGCTTTGACGGGGGCACACAGCCAGACGATGCAAGGCACCAGCTGAGGAGTAGGCACTGATATGGTTTGCGTTAGCACTTCTTTCGATGTGCAAAGTGGGACCGAAATTGCAAATCAGTGTACATTGTCATTTGTACTTTGTATTGTTTATGTAAGCTGATTCGCTACTACCCAATTTTCATTTGATGTACGTAATGCCGTAAGACATGTATCGTATGTTGCACGTAATGTTTATTTAAGTGTTGTAGTACTATAACTTTTTTTCGTTAGTTTTTCAAAGACTGTCCTGGTAGCCTAGTACTCTTTTGATTTGTTTGTTTGCAAGTTAAATTTACTCATTCGTTACACTCGATGTTTTATTTCCGCGTATTTGCTAACTTAAAGTTGTTTTGCAGGTATGGCTCACGGATCGGACTGGAGTTTCGGCCTCCTGGAGGAGCGCATCGACCGAGTACATCGGGCGTCGCGTCGTGTCCCTCATCCTACGAAATTGCCGCCTTGATCAGTGTTGAGGTGATCCGCGACGCGACACCTCGAGTGGCTGGAGGCTAGACCCACGCCGACAGCGAGTTAGTATCGTCCACACTATCTTCTCGCGAACCGTACCTTTCGTCTTGACCTTTTGTTCCTTCGCAGTTGGCGCTTTGGTCTACTACCTATCGCCGGATGGTGCGAGCCACGGACGAGGACGGCGGCAGACCGCGGTCGGCGGCAACGAGACGTCCATGCGGGCAGGCGATCCACGCGCTTCCGTTCGACCGCTCCTGGCCGCGGCTCTTGTGGACCGGTGGCGACCAGAGACTCACACTTTCCACCTCCCATTCGGGGAGATGGCCCCTACCCTGCAGGACGTCTCCCTACTTCTTGGCCTCCCTATTGCGGGAGGTGCCGCCTTCCCGCAGGAGCCTCCGGACAACTGGCGCGAGGACCTTCTAGCCAGGTTTCAGGGAGTCCTCCCACCTGTGTTGGCGGCCGAGTACTACGTCTTTCCGGAGGCACAGAGGCACGGCCCGCCCTTGCGGTGGTTGTCGCGATTCGATGCGTGTTCCACACCGCTCGTTAGTAGTGTCGCCACTGTCCTTACCGTACATGAGTCTTACTATATTTTTCGTTGTGCACGTGTCGGCGGATGGACCCTCACGCAGACGACCAGCGGTGTCACGCCACACAGAGCCTACTTGTTGTGGCTGTTTGGTTGGGTCTTTGTTCACCAGCGATCCGCGGCGACACCGTCGGCGCGAGGCTCATCGCAGTCGCCAGAGAACCATCGCCGACGGAAGGGCCCCAGATCGGTGGGGTTGGCCGTACTAACGCCACCTATCGCGGCTTGTGCGATCGTGCCTCAGTCGAGACCGAACTCCATCCTCACGGGTGTCCTCTCCTCTGCGCAGCTTGTGGTCGTTTGGCGCTTTAGCCTCGGGCGGCCTGATGATGACAAAAGACCGCACGGGCCGGAGATGTACAACGCAGAGCGAGGTGGACCGGCCGACGATGGGCTCTCTCTAGTGCCGGCGACGGCTACGTACTCTTTCCCGTGACTAATTTCTTCATATTACCGATTGTCCTACCTAATATCTTGTGTTCGTTGCGAGTGCGATTCGCGCGACGTCGGTGTGACACGGCGTCTGGCCGTTCGTGGAAGCGATTCGACCACCTCACGGCGGGCGGCGTTATTGAAACCATACTTGCCTCGGGAGTTACTTTCGCGCTCCCCACGGCTTTGTCCTCGCCGTGCTTGCGAGGCCGAAATCTTGGGCCGACTGCAGGTGCTTGTCTTCGACGTCTTCGTGGAGGACTACGGGGCGCATCGTGTGATCGCGCGATTCGCCTCTGGCGGAGAGTTCGATACCGATTAAGCGTCGATGCGAAGCGTGCACTCGTGAATAATCGGCATACATGAGTTGTTTTTGTTGTCGTCTCTTACGCACGACTGCTAACTACATGTTACGTCTTGCAGCTTTAGTAGGAAGGGAGTCCGCCGGCCTGGCCGGGGAGTAGGATGGGCCGTGGGTAGCGCGGTGGGAGGGCGCACTACAGACCGTGTGCGAGAGGACATCCCCACGACCACACGAGCTATGACGAGTACATTCGCCGATGCGCTCGCAAACACGTGCGGGCTCGTGCTTCGCTTCTTGACGAGCCCGCACCACGTGTCCGGCACCCGACCGACCGTACTTCGTGCATTTAGCGCGGGGCGTACTGCGCTGCGTTACATCCAACTCCGAAAATTTCGCTTGTGTTATCTCGCCATTACGCTTTTCATCGTGTCTTCTTTTCGATGTGGCGGGCATAGTTCTTGAGCTTCGCGACGGACCGCGACTCATGGCTGCAGAGGTTCACGGAGGGTGTGGAGGGCACACACGAGGACATGGCCCAGGTTTTCCGTCGTTTTCGACAGCAGTGCGGACGTATTTTCGGCCTGTTGTCGTGCACCAGGTTCCCGGAGGTTGGCACGCTCCAGCCTGGTTCACACTCCGTCCGTCCGCCGGCCCGGCAAAGACCACAAAGAAGCGGGAGGTTAGCTGCACCACGCCCGACATCGAGCGCGCCGACCAGCCGCTCGGCAGACCACCTCCGACAGCAGCGCGCTCGACCAGGTGGCTCGGCAGACCACCTCGACAGCGACGCTACGAGGAGGCTGGGTCGGCGAGACACGTCCGACGCTGAGGCGACCGACGAGCTCGCTCGAGCAGAGCACGTCCGACACCGGCAGCGTCGCACTACGTCGTGGCACAGTTCCGTGCGGACAGCTTTGTACACGCCATGGCGCTAGCCGAGGGTACGTCACATCTCTGTTGATCAGCACGCTTCGCGTTTTTTTATTAAGTAACAATATTTTGCTGTGCAGGTACATTGCCCTATGACGACGTGGACACGCATCACGTGGACGCGCTGGACGAGGACGCGCAGGACTTTTTGGTGGACGAGGACCCGACACCTCAACCCACACCTCCGCCCACACCGCCGAGGTTACGTCCGCTCCACGGCTTCTCGGTGCGCCCGCTCCACACACGACACCAGGTTGCCCACCCCTTGCCGCCTCTCGGTCCTCGTCGGATCGGGGTTCTGCACCGTCTTTCCCTCTCGGGCCGAGGGCCCGACACCAGCCTTGAGGAAGGCGCCAAGCGAGCCCGTGGGGAGGACGCGGAGGTGGACTAGGCGATGGCGGCACGAGGGATCTTTGGGGAGTGCGGTTGGGGGCTAGTAGAGGCGTCTTGCGACCGCTTAACATTTGTTCTTTATGTGATACTTATATTTTGCACTTAATATATGATGCCTGGATTACTTTTGCGTTCTTCTGTATACTCTTTCATATAATGCATGTTTGTTCAATGCATGTCAACGCCTATAGCTTAATGCACACGACACCTCGATGCAAAAGTCAACTTGATAAATGGCAACTGCAATGACACGTCCACCATTTACTTACATACGTTACGATTGAACGTAATTGCGACACATCGATACAACATGTCAACTCGATAAAAGGCAACCGCAATAACGCGTTCACCATTTAGTTACATGCTTCATGAGATTCAACATAATTGCATACAGAAGGTGACACTAGCGACGTACGAGCTTCTCCGCCCCTCCCTAATTGTATAAGGTGCCTCTCGCAACCCACATAGAGTGTTCTGTAGTTGGGCGCCTCGGACGTGGATGGCTGTCGTTGTAGTGACACGCACATATGCAGCTAGGGTTCGCACAGCAGCATGCGGGATCATAGGAACTTCCTATGTTCACGACCTCCTCATTGCCCCTCTCGCGCTGCATCTGTTGGTGGAGGTCGTCATTTTGCTCGTTTAGATCGTCAATTTGTGCCTCCAAATCAAAGATTCGGTTCCAAAATACATCCATGTACCGCACAATAGGTTGTTCATGGGGAGGATCGATCCAGCAGGTGAAGTTGCATTTCGCCATCTGCTACAAGGGACGGTTAGTATGGACGATGTATTACCAGTAACATAAACAAAACTATTTACCCCAGAGTATGGGCATCGGAAGAAACGCCGTCCACCATCGAAAGGGCCGTCTATGGCCTGCACGATAGCGTCCTCCCCGTGTCCGCATTTCGGCCACTTAGGTTGAGCACGCTTGTTCGGCATCAACCGATGGTTAGGGCCGAAGTCCTCCATCCTTTCGGGGAGAAGGTCCGGCTTCGGTGAACCCGGTTGGACTGGTCCCTGGGCGTCTGCCATCGTATGTTACTGTAAAACGGAGAAGGTTCTTCCTTCTACGGTTTGAAGGGTCGAGTGGTCGTAATTCGGAACGTGGGGCGTGCATTTTATAGGCCCGCGGGAGACTAACAAAGCGGGTTTCTTGCGATGATAAGACCACACGGGGCACCTTTGCGCAGTGATAAGACGACACGGGGCAGCTTTCGCGCGGACAAGACCACACGGGCGGCTTTGTGCGATGATAAGACCAAAGGTGATGACTTTATGCGATGATAAGACCACACGGGCAGCTTTGCAAACCGACAAGACCACACGGGCAGCTTTGCGCGAGTGATAAGACCACGAGAGACGACTTTACTGCGGTGACAAGACCACACGGGGCAGCTTTGCAAACTGACAAGACCACACGGGGCAGCTTTGCGCAGTGATAAGACCACAGGAGACAGCTTTCTACAGTGACAAGACCACACGGGGCAGCTTTGCAAACTGACAAGACCACACGGGGCAGCTTTGCAAACTGACAAGACCACACTCTGCATGAAATTAACCACACCATGCCAACCATGGAGCTTATAAAAGAGGGTTGAACCAAACCCAACTCTACACAACACTACACAACACATACCCGACTATGGACTCTTGGCAAACTTCTCGCGAGGTTGTTGAAGAAGCAAAAATAACTAAGCGAAGAGGAAACAGCTACAATACCGGATAAATCAATGAAAGATGCTCCAAGACCACCATGTTTTCCGATCCCGCAGTGTGTGTGGCGAACCGGCGAGATCATTGATCCACACACCTGACACACACGCCGGGCGTACTACACATGCGGGTATCACCTCGTAAGTGTTTCTTTCGCGTGTCGATTTACCTCTCGCAACGTTCAATTCCTTAAATTTTAACTTCATCCCCACGTAATGGCGGCCGAGATGCGCCGCCACTTCTTCCATGGATCGACGGCGGAGATGTACGACGAGGCATTCATCCAACAGTACATCTTTGAACTACTCGGTGCGGGCGAGAACTTCGTCGCGGTGGAAACCTTACGTCATCGACCTGTTGAGGAGGCACCGGCGAGCCCAAGATACTCGCCGGCGTAATCCATATCGATGGCGTCGATTATCGATATTTTTACATCCTTATTACGTAAGGTTTCCCTGTACGGTGTACTTACATCCATCATACAATCGCAGGACATGGACAACTTCGACATACTAGCCCGACGTGCACAGTCCCACGACAAAGGCAAGGGAAAGGCTCATGCGGTTGACCCCGGCCGCCACAGCGTATCCGCTCGCCCGGGCGTAATCCGTATGGACGGCGTGAGTTCTGAAGAATTTACATCATTCTTCGATTTTCACTATACGGTGCCCTTACATCACGGAATCGCGGGACATGGGCGACTTTGACATACCACCGACGTGGGCGATCCGCGACAAGGGCAAGGGAAAGGCTCATCTTGGTGAGCCCGCCCCACAACGTATCCGATCGCCGGCGTCTCAGACGACGGCGTGAGTTATGAAGAATGTAAATCCTTTTACAATTTCAAATATACGGTGCACTTACATCATGGAATCGCAGGATATGGACGACTTGATATACCGGCCGACGTGGACACTCCGCGACAAGGGAAGGGAAGGCCGAGAGAGTTCAACGCCGAAATGGCAAGGAAGGAAAATGGCCCGGTCCACGCAGAGGTCGGTCATTACGTAGTAGTCCCCGTCCTACCCCCATGTTTTTACTATCCCCAAAGGCATGTATACTTACATGGTCCGGATGCTTGTGTCACAATGTACCGTAGTAGTAGCGAGGATGACTAAAGCAATTAGCGAACCATCATGCCATGTGACTACGTGTAACGATGCTTCAGACGTGGACTCTAATGTAGTTACGGTTCCAGAGACCCATCAAAGCAAGACTATATTGCAAGTATGCCTCTTCTAGTGGAATCCCGAAAGAACCATTCGCACCGACATTGAATCCTCCATGTTTTAGGCCATCTTCATAATCACAATGAGCGTTCTCACCCTTCACTCATATTCTCAGATAAGCTCCATAAAGTACGACATCGACTACGTGCGTACATACGCATATACGTTCGAGACGACTTCATCGAGGAGAGACTCCTCGCGCATCGTAATATCACTTACCTTTGTATTTACATATCATTCTTGTCTCAATCGTCCTCACAAAATTCAACGTAAATTTACCGCACTACAACAATATACAACAATCACAAAATGTTATTATGAGTCGACAAATTTCGTACCCATGATATTCTACTTAAAATAACAAATGCACCAACCAACATCGTGACAACACTATTATTTTCAAAATAAATAACATGATATAATCAGATTTGCTAAATTTAATTAACCTACAAAATGTAATATTCATTACAACTGAATTAAACAATAATTAAAAGGTAAAAAAGCACGTGGGGCTCCTATCGCCATAGGGTGGGCGATTGGACCTCCGATCGCCGTAGGGTTGGGCGATCGACTGTCGCCCATTGTTAGGCGATCGCAAATCGAGGATCTGGCGTGGTTTGATCGCCCAACTGTTCTTGCGATTTAATTTCAATCGCCCTACGGTTGGCGACAGAACGATCGCCAATGACGGGCGACTCCACTGAAATCGCTTAACCATTGGGCGACAGACGTATATTTTTGTAACAACAAATATCGCCGGAATATTTTTGATATTTCGATTAAAAAATAGATTATTTTAAAAAAATTCCTCCCTTGACATACTCAGAGCGAGAGTTACAGAGAGGTAGAAAGGGAGATAGAGTAACCAAAATAGGGAAGTAGGGCAGCGGCCACTGTGGGGCTCGACGCCGGTGAAGGCGATGACAGCGACGGCCAACGATGGCTAAAATGGGTCTCCACAACCAAGGTAAACTCAATAGTGGCAACGGCTCGGCGGGAGGCAGACCACGACGGCGATGACGCTATGGCCCACATGGTGACTACATGCCAGCGACACCTTGAGCCAAGGAGCGTGCACACGAGCATCTACAAGGCACTAGGAACTCATAAGTATCGATGATGATGACGGGGACGATCGGAGGGAGTCTAGCATTGTGGACCCGAGGCGGCGTGACGGTCCTCACGGTGCGGCGGCAACCTGAGGAAGGGAAGACGCCATTAAACACCGGGAGAGTTCAAGGGAGGTGAGGTGAGATGGTGGTCGGAGAGGGAGGAATTTTGCCGGGTCTTACCAAGCTAAGCACGATGGCAAGAGGGGCGAAACCAGCCAAAAATGGAGACGATGGTGCTGCCGATGACTTTATGCAGATAAGGATTCAAATTGAGTGAGGAGAAATGATTGATGACTTCAGGAATGCATTTTAATGCAGAGAGAAGTGGACAAGGCTCACTAGCTCGGCCGGAACGGCACGGTGGAGGCGGCGACCAACGCAAGCAGCGCGATGTCATGGGCACGAACCGTGCTCAGGGATGAAGCAGAGAACGTGGGGAAGAAGAGGGGTAGGCGATCCTGATGTTGTGATCACCATGCTTCCTGGATTGGGCTGTGGTCGGTGCGTGCGCGGACGGGGTGCAGGGCGAGGCTGTAGGCGTCGCGATGGGGGCGGCGTGGCACCAGTTGCAGCGGCTGGGAGGAGATAGGCCCAACGGGCTGTGCGGCTAGGCCAAGGGAAAGGAGAGGAAGTGGGCCAGGGGGAGAAGGAGAATTAGGTCGGGCCAGGAAAAGAAAAGAAAACGGAGGAAAGATAAAAAAAGGGAAATGGGTCGACAGGATTTTGGCCCAAACCGGATTTTTTGAGTCTTACTTTATTTTCCCTTTTCCTTTCTTCTAACCTTCAGTTTGAATTCCTGTTCTTGATTTAACAATTTAATTTAGGTTTAAAATTTTAATTTGCTTTCAGATTTCATTGACTGGAATTAGGTTTGTATTTCTTAAAATTCATAACTCGACAGTTATTCTCAAACAAAATGCAAGGAAAATCTAATGTCAATGAAGTGCAATAATTTTTTTTAAATCACACATTTTTCAATAATTTAAAATGCACAAAATTTTTGGGGTGTTACAGCGCTACCATGTAAGGATGGTATAACCTAGCAGCAGATGGGGTTACAACGAATTATTGTGGAGACAAACAGCCAAAATTTAGTGAGCTTAATTATGGATACCATATCTTCCCAGGAAGCGGACATGTTGAGCATATTGAAGGATATCGTGGTGTTAAAATTTACATCTTTCCATCATTGAAATGTTTTTGGTGGGGCTAATGACGCTGCTCATACTTGTACTCGCCAAGCCTTTCCAAGTTGTAACCGGTGTGTGGCTAAACAGAGCACCAGATTTTATCTTTAATTCATCAAGATTGTACTCTTTCTTCAAATAAATAATGCTGAAGCACTTGGTTGAGTCTCAAAGGAAAACTTCTATTGGTAGCTTAGTATCATTTTACACGCCAAACCATTTTTATGTTTTGCAGTAATCAATACGGAGGAGAGTATCAGCGCTTTTTTACTATTATTAAAAGTATCAGAGCTTTGTATTCAGTAGAGCTAGTGCGTGCAGGGTATTTCTGCTAAAAAAGTTGTCTAATCAAAACGCCTTACTAGGATCTGTCTAATCAACAAGATATCAAATAGATGTTCTGAATTATTCTTTCTATACCACTCAAACATACCCACTTAGCCAAAAAAAAATACCATCGGATTTTTTTTCATTTCGCTTTGGTACCACACTAATGCTTTTTTCATCGCATCACGTACAAGGTTTAACCCGAAGGCATTATATTTGGACGCAACCAGCATTACAAGTTAATAATACTCATTTTATAATTCCAACGTGAAATATGCCACCTACACAACTCTACTTGAGCCACCTGGACTACTCTAAACAGCCTAGGTGTTACATCTTAATCTATCACCACCTCATAAACGTCCCAGTCGGATTGATCGATGATGAGTTATGTGATCCATGATGCAAAGAAGATAAACCTGGAGATCAATCATGTCGCCCATGAGTGGACTCAACTCAGAAAAATGGGATCAATGCGTTGTGAGTTAGGTTCATGCTCCCTGTTAAATTGTTGGGTCTGTCTATACAAGAATCGACTATTTTCTTAACTCAAAACAGTTAAATTTTAGTTTATTTTATAACTTCATTATACATAAATTACAGTAAATTATTTATATAATTTTTGTTCTTGATCACTGTAATTATTCTTGAAAGTTTTAATAACTCTTATTTCCATCACATGATTCAAAATCTAACATATACTTTAAGAGGTTAAGCAAAAACAAAGACAAAACATGAAATTCTATACCAACAAAATACGACAATGTGGCGAACCCGTTATGTGTTATCCACCTTGATTACCATGCATTGAGACAAATCACAATTAGGAAAACAAAAGAACAAACGTAAGCTTCTTACCAGGTAAAATCAAGCTCGTGGGAATCGACTCTCACCTCTCAAAATCCAATGCCTCACCCACTAGGTGAATCCCATGTAAACCCACATGACGAGGACATACATAACTAGGGCTGTAAAAAAAGCCCGAGACTCGCGAGCGAACTGCTCGATCTCGGTTCGATATGGCTCGATTCGAGCTCCAAAAGAACCAAGCTCGAACCTGATGTCAAACTCGCGAGCCTTAACAAGAGAATGGCTGATTGGGCTCTTGTTGCCCTGCGCTATCCTTTCCCTCCTTATTCAATTTTGCTTTGCCCCAGTCCACCGTTACTTCCTCCCTCGGCCCCCACACACCCAAGACCACGTCAAATTCCAAGTTCCTAGCCAGCTAGCTGCATTATCGAACCTCCTCGTTGCTCATCCACAAGATCATATCACAAGAAGACCACCTCAACTCACGAGTGCGCCGTCACTACCGCATGGGCGGCCTCGCTTGGACCTCTGCCGCCCCCGACGCCGTCCCCGCGCACCAAGGATCTTCATCGCCGCGGCGCCGCCAAGGAGTCCTCGACGTCCTCTTCCTCGAACCCCTGAGATCCAGTACATCGCTAGCATGCACATGCTAATCAAATTCATGGTCATATTGCAATTCCATGCCTTCTACGCCATTTCATTTCTTCATCATTTTTTGTTCTAAACTGTTTCTACGCTCTGATCTCTTTACTAGCTTTCGGCCGAACCGAGCTCAAGCTTCGCTGAGCTCGAGCTCGAGCCCCACTTGAAGCTTGAGCGTTAATCAGAGCTCGCTCGAGCCACAGCCGTATGCACAACACGAATCCTAAAGCATCCTAAAGCATATGTAAGGGATAAAAAAATGATTGTTTTCTCACCCAAAAAAATTGTTGAAAGTAATATAGCAATTCTGTAAATTGTTATGTCGCTTTGTTACCTTTGTAAAAGACTTGTGCCCTTATGGGTAATTAATAAATAGGGTTAATTCCTTATTTACCACTGGAAGTTGGCCGCGTCCCTAAAATATCATCGTGAATTGCTCTTCCTTTTATTGCCATCGGATCTCAAATTCTATACCGTTTTTGTCACTTCCGTTAGTCTTGTGAGGTCCAACCACCGTTAACTGCAAAAAAAGAGGTCAAAATACCAATCTTACCATTCTCTTCTTCCTCCTCACACTCTTCTCCTCAATTTGGTTATATGCCCCACTAAACACCAAAAGGAGGAACACAGATCGCTTGTGGACGCTCCCCACCGAGTCCGACGAGCTCACTGTCGACGCGTCAAGCGACGAGGACGGCCGCCTCGTCGTGCGCGCGTCGCTCTGCTGCGACGACCGCACCGATCTCCTGCCGGACCACGTCCGCGCGCTCAAGGCACTCCGCCTCCGTGCGCTCAAGGCCGAGATCACCCATGTCGCCGCAGCACACGGTCGCGTCCATCCAGGACGCGCTGCGCGCCGTCATGGAGCGGCGCCATCAAACTGTTTTTGAGGCGCAAAAGAATATTTTCCTTGAAAGTAGTAAGTTTATGGTTTCTCAATCAATCCAAGAAATCTTCCTTGCATCTCTGAGCCCAAAACCCACGATATTACCAATCAAAACCCAAAGCAAGGCCAAATTACACCGGCCGCCCAGAATTCCAACACATATTCACGACATCGAACAAAACAAGTCCTAGATTCTTGAATGAAACAAAAACAGCAATCTAGACAGCACCACCTTCTGATCCTAAAAACCTCAACTTTTACTCAACAAGAACCAAGAAACGATCGAAAAGGGAGCAGCTTTGCTTCTCCCACCCACCGAACGCAACCGCGTAGTACCTTAAACGCGACGGCGTATCAGATGATTCCCAGGCCGGAATGGGAGCAGACTCTGAGGAGGAGAAGCAAAGCAAATGGGGTGGATTCCTCCTTGGTAGGATCCGAGGCGATTTACCAACACGCGGGGGCGCAGGGGCGGTATGGAAGCGGCGGCTCGGTGGGCCGGCTTTGCCGGAGGGGTTGTAACACCCTGGTTCGATACGGAACCCAGAATACTATTAACTACACTAACAATCAATTTTAACATTATTTTATAATAAATTATAGCAAGCATCTCAACAATAAAATCCATCCCAATCAATTTTAACATTATTTTATAACAAATTATAGCAAGCATCTCAACAATAAAATCCATCCACAAGTTAGATGAAAACAAGTGTATTGATATAACAATCATAGATAATTAATCTCTAGGAAGCATAGCATGATAATAAACAAAGAACAACGCAAAATCAATCGAATAAAGTTTATTGAATGAACACTCATCTCCAACCTATCATCTTAGGCCATTCAAAACTATCAAGTCCTAAATATAATTCACCACTCTATAATAAATGTTCTCATGTCCAATAAATCAAGTAATTGAGTGTAGATTATGATTCCAAGTGTGCTAGCCCTTCCCGAGTGAAACGTCATCAACTGTCACCTAAAAATATTAATAGAGCAAGAATGAGTTCAAGACTCAGCAAATACATAATAAAGTCGTAAACAACAGTTTATCAACCATAATCAAGATTATCATCATCATCTATCTATTTATGCCATTATTATCATACTCAAACAAATAAGCCATATTCCATATAGGTAAAGTTGCACAATTTAACAATTTACTCATATATACGAATGCACTATCATGCTCATGCTCATATGCATCTCATCAGCTAATACTGGTATAACGGAGTGTTCACCCATCGATGACACACTCTATCCTTCACTCCCGTGAAGTCCCCACCGAAATAGGATTTTATCTAGAGCACTCCGGACTAGTCATGTATCTTTTTCACCGACCTCACCGGAATAGTTACATGACTTTCTCACTGATCTGCCTCGTGCAACTCCTGTCATGATGAATGTATATGATGCAACATCTTTAATTATTCATCAACATAATTCATCTCATTAACTCAATATCTCATTCTCTTGAAATCAATATCGTAATCCTATTCACCAAATGTCATCAATATTATGTATAAGAATAAGCTTAACGAAAGTGTAACAAATAGCATGATAAGTAATATCAATGACAGTAGCGAACAACCCGTCGTTCACCACTCTACCATGTACTTGCCTCTCAGCCCTTCGAAGCCGGATGTCGAAATTATGGCACGACGCATCAGGGCACAGTCCCTGAACAAGCAAGTAATAACACACACTAAAAAATATCATCAAAATCACATCATCACTGCACCAGCCCGTCACATTAATCGATCTAACATGATTACGCCAAATTGACCAATTTAATCCAAATGTACCGGAATCACTACTGTTGTTCCAGTAGACGTCTGTAACTTATTCATATGAACTCCAAATTTGGCCATCCAAGACTTTCTGGAATCCTCACGAAACCACCTACATTTTCTTAGTTATGATAAAACTTTGATTCCACCGTTTTCAACCCTGTTTCTTTACCCGAAGAAGGATCTATCATTTTTTGGACAGCAGGTTTACTATTTTCATAACTTCTGTTTTACCCAACCAAAATTCGTGTTCTTAGACTCTCTAGAATCCTTAGATAGTTATCTACACTTTTCGTGTAGATCAAAAACCCTAATTAGCTCAGTTACTAATTTTAATCTACAGTCTACCAAGATGATGCCAAAAGACGATAACTCCCTAGACAACAGGCTTACAAAATTCGTAACTCGAAATTTAATCGTCCAATCGATATGATTAAATATTATATGGAAATCTAACAAAATTATTTACAATTAACTAGTAGATGACATTCTAAAAATTCGTCATTAAGATATCTGAATTAATCGTACAACAGAACAACAGACTAAATAGATCTAGTAATTGGTTTCCCCCCGACTAAACAAATTCTAAAACTCCTCTCTAATATCGATTCTAATATCTAATTAAATTAACAAAACGGAGAGGAAAAACCAAATCATTACCATATGATGAAAAACCCAGATCCCGACTTATTCCTCCTTTTCCTTCTTTCCTCATTCCTTCTTATTTTCTCCTCTCTTGCCTTCTTGTTTTTTTCCTTGACAGCCCTCACGTGTCTCTATGTCTCTTCCTTTCCATCTCACTGTTCCAAAGGTCATACATCCATACAAGGTAGCATTGTAAGACTAGATAATTAATTAGCACTAGCAAAAGCATGCATGCAGGGCAGCGACGTGGGCAGCCGGCCTTCCATGCGTGCAGCTGAGGAAAAGGGCAGGCGGCCGGGCGATGCTTCACGCGCGCGGGCCGGCGCCGAAGCGGGCAGGAAAAAAAATCACGCGTGTGCGGCCAGGCGCTCACGCGGGCAAGCGACAACGCACGGGGCAGATGGCGATGCATTGGCCGAACAGCGACGCGTGGAGCTTGGCGCTAGGCGTTCGGCGAAGGCAGCCCTGACGGCGGCGCACGGGAATAAAAAAAAATGCGGCTAGGGTTTTGGATTTTGGATCCCTTTTACAAGGCAGCCTCAAGTCCTCTCATACCAACAACATCTCTCTAAAATTCTAAAGCACCCTGTTTTCACGTATCCCTTTTTATTTAATTACTCATTGGTCCTCAAGAGGGTTATTTTTCGGAATATTACAGGGGCGGCAGTGGCACCGGTGTGAGGCGGCTCATTGAGCGGCATCGGCAAGACTGAGCGACACTGGCGCAGGCGGCGCTACTGGAGCGGCACCGCACGAGACACGCCCCTGGGCCGACTTGGTGGGTGGAGGGGTGGGGAGGTAGAGGAGCCGAAGGGAGTAAATCCCTAGACGAAAAGAAGAAAAGAGAAGAGAAGACTACAGCGGGAAGGAGAAGAAGGACGAGCCCTAGGGTAAATATATCTTTTTTTTTCCACACAATTTGACAGTTAACATATAGGTGATCGACGGAAGTGGCAAAAAGGGATAGAATTTGAGATCCAATGGCAATAAAAGGAAGAGCAATTTCACGATAATATTTTAAAGATGAGGCCAACTTCCAGTGGCAAATAAGGAATTAACCGTAATAAATATCTATTTACCTCGGAAAAAAGGACCTAACTCGGAGTGTCAACTCTCGAATCAAAAGTTAGATCATGCTATATGGGTTGCAAGTTTTGGAAGGTTGGGAAATACTGCTTCTATTCTTTTTTACTTGTCATTTTAGATATCGACATGGTTTTCAATATAACCTTTGACCATTATTTTTTCTAATTATATGTTGGAATAAGTATAATTTAACTATTGAGGTTCGTCTGCTTAGCCCCTGATCTACAAAAACGTCGAAACAGTGCCCTTAGTTTTGTAAACCCGTTTACTTAACCCCAAGAGTGGTTTGGCATGGTGATTTTGCACATGTGGCACGACACGCCGTACCATTTTGCCACCAAGGCGATGAGAGAGTTTGCTTGTTGCCACGTAGGCCCTTGGATTGCAAATAAAATAGGGGGTGCATGGACCCGACCGGTGTCGCATCGTCTCCCTCCTCTCGAACGGCTTCCAAACCCTCTCCCACATGGCGACAGCGACGAGGCGAGGATTATCGTGCGACGAACCTGGTGATCGTACCGTACGAAAGCGCGCATTTGAGTCCCCCGACCTCGATTGAGGTTGTTTGCCAATTTTTTCCCTTTTCCCGTGCTAGGGTTTAGTGTCTAGAGAGGATAAGTGTGTGCCCAGAGAGGACGGATTTTTTTGGCCGCAAGGTGTGTGCAATAGCTTAAATTTGTGTTAGGACCTAGGAATCTTGGCTCGATTTTGGTGGTTTTGCCCAAATTTTACTACTTTGTTGGACGATTTTGTGGAACGCTAACCCCCTGTTCGAGCAATTGTGAAATTGATTGTTTGGGTAGCTAGTTGTTTGGGAAAAATCTGAACTTTATGCATGCGCTCGCGAGAACCTTTGGCCGATTTTGAACTTTTTTGTTTTTGGTAATGCTGGATTCTTTTGCAAGAATGGATATGTTAGCTCATCTTGCGGCGAGGTTCCACTTCAACGGGGAATTCATGTCAGAACAAATGCGGTTGCATTGGCTGTTTCCTAGAAAAAAGTTGAACTGCGGGCTGAGGTTGCTGGTTGATGACAGATCATGCCAAGCCATGTCTCATTGCATTACTGAAGGAGGAGTTGTTGACATATATGTTGAGGAGACAATCGCAGAGGGATCTGATAGAAGTGAAGAAGGAAGTAATTGGGAAGCTGAGATCATGGACAGTGCAGAGGATGAAGCAGAGATAGGGGATGAGATAAATGGCGATGAAGGACACATCACACAAAAGGTTACTACTCCTGAGAAGCATAATGCAGAAAATGTAGACAATGTGCAGGAGGCAATAAGGTTGACACCATCCAGGGAGCAAATTGAGAAGGACATCCAATTTGTCAAAGAATTCTACAAGTCCCCTAAGAAGAAGCAGGAGAAGAGACGAAGCTGAACAAAGGTTGTTCCAGCAAAGGAAAAGAATTACTGAGTTCATACCAGGTGGTGAGGACAGGTCAGGTGAAGACGAGGAAGCTGAAGAACTCAGGAAACTTGTAAAAAAGTTCAAGGAAAAGATGTTGGCTAATGAGATTGGAGTTGATGACTACACAACAGTGCAGGTTGAACCCTTGGACACAGTACCACCTGAGGAGGACAAATTGGAAGATGGGAATGAAACTGAGTACTTTGACTCAACTGAGGACTACAACTATGAGGATCATAGTGATGTCAGCAATGATCATACAGTTAGAAGGAAGAGCAAGCATGTTAGGTATGATAACAACGCTGACACTCCTCTATTCTCACTTGGCATGATATTTAGAGACAGAGACCAGTTTAAGAAAGCCCTCATAAAGTACAGTCTAGCAAAAAATGTCCACTTACTTTTCCCTCAGGATGAGAAAACTAGAATTAGGGCTAAGTTCTCCTAGCTAGGCTGTCCTTGGCTTATATATGGTTCAAAAACTTCAAAGAGTGAGTGACTTCAAGTGTTCACATTTGTTGATGTGCGCCAGTGTACTCCTAGGAGAGACAATAGGTTGGTTACTTCTAGAAGGATTGTAGAAAAATATGAAGACACCGTAAGGCAGAATCCAACTTGGAAGATTGAATGTATGAAGCCAGTTGTACTGAAAGAAATGTTGATAGATGTTAGCATGTCAAAGTGCAAGAGAGCCAAAGGCTCTAGTGATGGCAAAGCTGCTAGATGCTACCAATGGTGAAATACTCAAAGGTCTTTGGTTATCAGGCTGAACTTCTTAGGAGCAACCCTGGTAGAACAGTAGCAGTATGCCAGGAACCTGAGATCGTGATCAAGCGTGTATTCCAAAGATTCTATGTTTGTTTTTATGCTTGCAAGAAGGGATTCCTGGCTGGGAGTAGGAAAGTCATTGGACTAGATGGGTGTTTCTTTCAAGGAGCCTGCAATAGCTCGTGGTTCTGGTTTGTGGCATTGCTATTGAAGGACCTGAGAATCAATGATGATGGGGAAAGCTGGGTTACCATATCTCACCAACAAAAGGTAAATTCATGTGTGAATTCCTTTGATATGTAATCTTGTTATTTTTTTGCAACTCCTAACAGAAGTGCATCAATGCAGGGTCTTTTGAATGCAGTGAAAGATCTTCTGCCAAAGGCAGAGCATAGGATGTGTGCTATGCATATATATGCCAACTAGAAAAGGAAGCATGGTGATCACAAACTTCAGAGAAGATTTTGGAGGTGTGCAAAAGCTTCAT
This sequence comes from Phyllostachys edulis, assembly GCA_036346405.1. Classification (NCBI taxonomy): domain Eukaryota; kingdom Viridiplantae; phylum Streptophyta; class Magnoliopsida; order Poales; family Poaceae; genus Phyllostachys; species Phyllostachys edulis. The sequence continues at coordinate 77,905,633 of CM070549.1, read as the reverse complement.
GCAGACCCCTATTCAACTACTGTAGGGCAAAGCTAGCTCAGAAGACACCTCAAAGGGCCAAGGACATGATGAACCCTGATCACTCACACTGGAGTAGGGCCTAGTTCAAGATCAGGTCCAATTGTGATTCAGTGGATAATAACATGTGTGAGTCCTTCAACAACTCAATCATAACAACAAGGTTTCATCCAATCAAGGTTATTAAGTCGGTAAGTCGACACTACCCTCCTAGTGACCGACTTGCCGACTAGTCGATAGGTACTGTTCATATGGTACACAGCTACACGCAGCGCACACACAGCACACAGCACACAGCACACACCACACACCACAACACCACACAGCCACACACACACAACACAACACACACACACACGTAGCAAACAAAAAGCAGCGATGCAGCCTAGCAATCACAGTAGCAGCTCCACTCCTCTGCCCGAGCTCCCCCTTCTTCTCCCTACCTAGCCGCCTCCCCCTCCCTCGGCCCCTCTCCTTCTCGATCGGCCTCCACCTCCCTCCCCTTCTCCCTACCTCCTCTCCAACTACCGAACTCGCTTCCTTACCCCCAAATCAATCGAAGCCCCAGTGTAGCAATGCCCCACGTAGATCCCTCCTCCCCTCCTCTCCAGGCTCCAGCCACCGAACTCTAGCGGAACAGAGGAGAGGAGCCTACCTGGGCCGCTGGGCGACGGGAGTTGCGGCCACAGCGGCGCGGTAGGAGTTGGCTCCAAGGGCGGTGGAGACCAGATCTGGAGCTCTGTGCCTCTCCGAGCTCACGTGAGGCGGAGACCGACGGCGCGGAGGAGAAAGGAGGACGAAGGCCGGCGGCGTGGTTGGAGCTGGCTCCAAGGGCGGCGGAAACCGGATCTGCGCCTCTCCGAGCTCGCGCGTGAGGGTGAGCCCCGACTGCCCTCACTCCCTCCCTCACTCCCTCACTCCCTCCTCTTGCCTCTTTGCCACTGCCTCTGACAGCCGGGCCCCACGTCCCAGTTGCCCGACTTGCCTCTGACTGGTCGACTAGTTGACCGGCAAGTTGACGACCAGTCGCCCGACTTGCCGGCGCAAGTCGAGTCGACACCTCCAGTCGATCGCTCTCCGGCGACTTGTCGACTAGTCGACGACTTGATAACCATGCATCCAATCATATCCATGATAGAGGTCATCAGATGCAATGTCACAGTGAGAATCCAGGAGAACATGGCCAGATCTGAGATGTGGCATGGAAAGATTTGCCCAAATATATTCAAGAAGCTGAAGCTCAACATAACAAGGTCTGCCCAATGTCAAGTGCTATGGAATGGCAAGGATGGCTTTGAAGTAAAGGAGAAAGAAAGGAGGAGATACATAGTGAATTTGGAGACAAGGACTTGTTCATGCAGGTATTGGCAGTTTTTTTTTTGAATAAAGCTCCAGCAGAGCATATATATAAAGAAGAAGATAAATGACCCAGTTTATAAGGGAAACCGGGCCCGAAAACCTTAACAAATGCACGGTTTTAGAGAGGAAAACCGGCAGCCAACCCCGAGACGACAAAACGACCTCAACTCGAACAGAACGACGCTCACACCAAAAAGGCACAACCAGACAACAAACAAGTCCAACCCAACTCAACTCGCGTGCTACCCAACCACACTACTCGGTCGGCGGAGCCCTGCTCCCACGCCGCTCCTCTCAGTCACACAACTAGGTCGGCGGAGCCCTGCTCCCACGCCGCACCTCTCTGTCGGCGGAGCCCTGCTCCCACGCCGCTCCTCTCAATCACACCAGTTGGCAGCGCGTCGCTTCAGAGGAGCGCGCATTGGACCAAAATGCTGTCGTGAAGCGCCAATCCAGAATGAAGAGCTGCCGTGAATCGAGGACGTAGGGGTAAACCTACAGAAGAAGCCGACGGTTCAAAACGAAGAGGGCAGGGGCTTCTCGAAGTAACGCCTTCAGGAAGGTAACGACATCAATGCCGCCGTCGCCCATCCGGACACCCGGACGGGGTTTTCACCTGGAGAAGCATCTAGGGTGAAGGTGACGCGATAATGTCGCCTCCAGGGAGGGAATGGCGCCCGAGGGCGTCAATGACATTTGCACCAGTAAGCCGGGCAGAGCTTTCGCTCGTGGCTCCACGCCTCGGAAACCTGCACAAAAGGTGGAACAGGCCAAGCGACCCTCGCCCAGCAGCACCAGCACCGGCAACAGCACCACGCCGGCGTCGACCTCCACGTGCACGGCGCCACCTGGAACGCGCACACAGAGACGCAGGGCACCGCACCGGCGAACACGAGCCCTGACCCGGCCGTGCCCTGCAAGCACATCCACAACGTGCCGCACCGCGCCACGGCCGCTCCCCGACGTGGCCCACGATCGAGGCATCGCCGCCGCGCCGAGCTTGTTGCGCGTGTGTCTCATCCAAATCGGCGGAGTAGACGAGGAGGAAGAAGAACTTCGAGCCCACTGGCGCTTAGCGCTTGCGCGCCATTCCCACCGCGCCTCTTGCCAAGAAAGAGGTCGGGAAGTTGAGCCGCTGTTCGCCGCCAAGCTTGAGACCTCGCGGTCAGACGCCATGGCGGCGTCCTCGGCGGTGTCGAAGGTGCCGAAACACGACCGATCGGTTCCGTGGCGGCGAACTCCGCCACCCACTTACTCCTGCAGATGCCAAGACACCGTCAGATACCATGGCGCGCCCCGGCGCCAGCAGCAGAGCCGGTATAATGACGGCGCAGCGGCCACGGCTTCGAGGCTCGAGTTCGCGCTTGTCACAGAAGACGCCGGGCACGCGTTACACCCACTCACAGAGGGCCACGCCCAGACGGCCCGGCCCGCCACACCACCACCAACCTCACAAGAACGACGGCAACCGCCACCCGAAGAAGAGACAAAGGCGGACGCCACGAGCGCAGATCCGCCGAAGAGTGCCGATCCGGACGCCGACGACGCGCCGCCCCCACCACGCTTATAGCACCGGAGAGGCGCGGATCCGCGGCGAAGTTAGCCGCCAGACGCAGATCCGGCCGGCGGAGACCCGAGCCGCTAGGCCAAGCGATCCAATGAGGATACCATGGGCCGGCTAGCACCTCTCGACGGAGAAAACCAGCCGGCAGGGAGGAGAAAGGAGGAGGGAGGAGAAAGGAGGGAAAAGGGGGGGCCCGCCCGAGCAGTCGCCGATGGCGGCGGCGGCGGGGTGCGGCGAGGGGGGGGGGGGCGCTAGGCGGCAGGGGGAGTTGCCCGAGGGGACGACGCGAGGCCAAAAAGTGCCGCAACATCAGGTATTGGCAGTTATCATACTTGCCTTGCTGTCATGCAATATCTGCAATTTACAAGGTCTCCAAGCACCTTGATGATTACATTGCAGATTGCTACTCTATTGAGGAGTACAAGAAAACCTATGATCATTTCCTGATGCTAGTGGAAGGGAAGGAGAGTTGGCCTGATTCTGGTCACCCAAAGCTTGAACCACCTGCTCGTGTGAGGATGCCTGGCAAACTAAGGAAAAAGAGGACAAGGGAGGCATTTGAGCCTGCAAAACCAACAAAACTTAGCGGGGTTGGCACTAGGATCGAATGTGGACTATGCAACAGGTATGACCACAACAGCAGGAAATGCCCACTTAATCCAGAGGTTGGGAAGAAGAAAATGGCATACATCAGAAGAGCAGCTGACAAGAAAAGAAAGAGACAAGATGCAGAAAACACAGTTGAAAAGGGTGCACTCCTGGGCACTCAACAAAGTTCAATAATTACCGATGTAAGTATCTTCATTCAAGCCTTCATTCCATTACTCTAGATCACCTCATTCTAACATTACTTGTCATTGAAGCCCGTTGGAACCAGCAAGCCAGTTGGAATCAACAAACCAGCTCGAAGCAAGCCTCTTGGAAACAAGACTGGTGCAAGGAAGGTTGCTACTGGAAAGAAGTCAGGTGGTTAGCCTACCAGAGGAAAGGGGAAGATGGCAAGCAAGGACTAAGTCACAATAAAATGATGTCATGTAGTAACCCATTTTGTGTAGGACAAGCATATGTTCAGTTCTGAAAACTTAAGTTGCATGTATTTTGTTAAGTTCTGGAAACTATAAGGCTATAGTTCTGGAAACTATGTGGATGGAGTTCTGGGAACTGCATTTTGGTTGATGTTATACATGTATGGACCAAATGACACTTGGGTGTCACTTTGGAAAATGTTGATGTCAACTATTTCGGGCAATGCGTTCTGTCAATTGCTCGCAACTAGATCATGTCAAAACATACAACATACACAGAGCAACCATGATTTAGCAAACAAGATTTAGTATAGCATACACATAACACACATGATTTACCTGTTCCAACCACTAACATGCTAACAGTACAACCACAAAAGCATACATGATTTAGCAGCTTCATCCATTTATCGGCGAACCTTACAACCACAAAAGCATCCAGTCCATATTAGAACAGCTCCATCCACAAACCATACATCACTATCATTTCACTTCGAGACTAACCATATAGCACACAGAACAGAAAATACAACAAAAACATGCATCATCCTCCGATTTCTGTTACAGACCATCAGTTTATCGCGTAGTGACTCCAACTCGAGATCCTTCTCATGCAACCTCTTCTTTAAATCAGCAACCTCCACATCCACCTCCCATTTCTCCCTCTTCAAATATATATTCTCCCTCTTCAAGCCCCACACTGTGTCGCACAGATCAACAAGAAATTCCTTAAGAAGAGGAGTTTCTGGGTCATGCCAGCGCCAGAACTCACATCGACATGCCAATTTACAGATCTTATTTTCCAAGCATGCATTCTGAGTGTTCCATAGTTAGCATCTAATGCTTTGCAGGCAGTTTCACTCGTCAGTCATCTACTCATATCTTTACACTTCAAAAGTCTATTTCTTCACCCCCCCCCCCCCAAAAAAAAAGAGACCAGAGATAAGCATAGCAAGTAGGATCCAAGTTAGTACTCTTTGATATCAGGTGCATTGCATGTCTTGATTTCAGAATGAAAAGAAAGCATCCAACGAAACCAAACAATTGAGGCCAACGGAAAGGCAGTGCCTTTGTTGCAGGGTAAAGCACAGCAGAATCCCCAAGCTACTTGACTACTTCACAGTCCCAGCACTGGCTGTCCCAGCTCTATAAGCTTCAAATACTTGAGGAATTGTTTCCTGGTAACCGGTGACATACTTCTCGATGAACTTCTTCTCCCCCAGCATCAGATGACTTACCCGGATGCCCTGCTTGATGATGCCCCTCGACGCCAATATGTCCAGCACCGTGCACCTCGGCAAGAGCCGCTTCTCGTAGCTGAGCGAGAGAACCATCGGACTCCCCGCTACATACTCCGGGCTCCAACCAAGCCTGTTGGCGAACATGTGCCAGATACGCCTCACTTTGTCCACCGACACACACATGCAGTATGGGTGCCTGACGAAGGCCTGCTTCACCTGCTCCTCGGTCCACCCCAAGCTCAGGTAATTGTCCATCCTGCCCTTCCATCTATGCGGATACATTCTGGCAAACACCCCGAAGGCGTAAGGGAAGATACCAGAGGACGGGCTGACCCCGAGTTCCTTCATGGCGGCCAAGCTGTCATCGAAGGGGGAGGCCCTGTGCATGAGCGCCTTGGGATGCGTGGTGACCAGCTTGACGATGACAGCGTCTGGGGCGCCGTGGTCGCGGAGGATCTTGACCTTGGGGAGCAGCACGGCGCGGAGGTTGCCGTGGATGAGCTCCGTGGACTGCTTGACGGCGGCAAGCGCGTCCTTCTCGGTGCCGAGGAGGTCCTTGAGGAGGATGTAGTTGGGGCGGAGGAGGCGCGTGAGGCTGTAGCAGAGGACGCGGTAAGGGTTGGCGAGGATGATGCGGCGGATCTCGGTGTCGGTGAGACCGATGTCGCGGCGGAAGAAGTCGAGCTTGGGCACGAGGGTGATTTTGGCGCGGTAGGTGAGCACGGCGGGGACGGCGGAGACGACGCGGGCGAGGTCGGCGCCCGCGAGGCCGATGCCGCGGAAGAGGGCGAGGACGCCGTGCGCCTTCTTGGTGGAGCGCAGGCGGACGCGCGCGGCCACAGCGGGCTCCGGGAGGCAACAGGAGTTGCGGAGGAACTGGAGCATGAGGGAGCAGGGATCCCCTGCGCCGTCGCCGGTGACACTAGAGAGGGCAGCAGGGCTGCCCAGGAGGTGTTTGAGGAAATGCGGGAGATGGGGAGAGCCGCATGAGCCCAGGGGTTTGGGGAGCTGCTGCCGCTGCCGAGGAGGAGGGGGAGGAGGGCGCGGACCTTGCGGTGGTGGTGGCGATGGCGAAGCATTTGGAAGGTGGAGGAGGGGGGAACGGGAGGCGGAGGGGGTTGGTAGCTGCTCGCTCCGCCGGCTTGAGTTGCCGGTGGCAGGCAGGCGGCCGGTTCAAAATTTCTGAAGCGTACTGGATGTGGGCGGCAATAATATGTATGGGTTCGGCCTGGAAAGGAGTTTTTATGGGCCCTTATTTCCTAGCTTAAGCCCAACTAATCGGCCCAGTTTAAAGTTTTAACCCGAGCCCATTTGGCGTGCAATGTACGCGTATACATACGGCGACATACCATTCTATCCGAGACCGGGTACCCTCTATAAATAGTCGGCGTAATCTCACAACACGCATTCGCAAGCCCTAAAGCTTTCTTTTCTGCTGCTCCCGTTTGCGAAGATTTCTGGTACGTTTTCCGCATTACTCTCGCGAGTTCGCTTTTTTAGATTTCCAGTACGTTTTAGGTTTCCGTTAGCGTCTTTCTCCTGCCACCGCTTCCGTTCGCGCGCGGTTTGGCAGTTGGCACCCATGGCTGGCACGGCCGCCGCGGCTCTTCCGCCGCTGTTACCGACCCCGCCGAAGGACCGCATGGTGGGATTGCTCCCGACGCCGCCGCCGACAAGCTGCATCGTCCCCACATCGGTTTCTCCCGTGCAGTCCGCATCCTCGAGCGAGCGGCGGGATTGGGGCAAGAAGCCCGGCCGCGCGTCCTCCAGCGAGAGCTGGGTGAGGGACAAGATGCTCGGCTGCTTGCTGTCGGACGAGAGCGGCGAGCGGCGGGATTGGGGTAAGAAGCCCGGCCGCGCGTCCTCCAGCGAGAGCTGGGTGAGGGACAAGATGCTCGGCTGCTTGCTGTCGGACGAGAGCGGCGAGCGCGTCTGCCGCGCGCCGGCGAGGGGGAGTTCGAACGGAGGCAAGAGGCCCGCAAGCCGCGTGCCCTCGGCTGACCGGTGTGACAAGAAGCCGAGACCCGAGACGGAGGCGGACTCGGCGGCGCAACTGTTCGCCGGCCCGACCTTCATCGTGTCCCCTGACCCCGGCGCGCTTCCCATCCCGTGCTTCGTGAAGTCGCACTAGCCTCCTGCCTTCTGCACAGAGCTTGATTGGGTCCAACCCCTAATGTCCAACGTTCCACCGAGCTGATGAAGATTGAAGCGACAATTTAGTTAGCGAAACTGGAAGTAGCACTAGCACTATCACTAACCCCTAATGTGACCACGATGCCTGACGAGTAACGACAACAGCACAGGCACAGGCATAGACATAGGCATAGGCATAGGCATAGGCATAGGCATAGGCATAGGCATAGGCACTGGCGCATTTCCTCAAACACCTTACAACAGGCACTGTCTTCGCCTTGCCCTCAATTGTTTGATTTCCTTGGCTGCTTTCGTTTATTTCTGAAACCAAGCCATGCATTGCACCTGAAATCAAAGAATACTGGCTCAGCTCTTGTGTCATGCTCAAATAGTAATGTCGATAATAGCATGCTACTAGGAGCACTTCTGTGCGTTGCTGCGGATCTCAACAAGAATATTTCTTTTCTTGCTTTTTTTTTTGCACTAAAAGCATTTCCATACCTTGATAGTGTTTTCTGTTTTGATGTTGCACTCAAATGTACAGTTGAAAAAAAAATCCACTTTGAACAAACATGGATGTACAATTTTTGTCATGTTAAATGTATCAGAAATCACAAATAATAGAAGCAACCACTTAGCAACTTATGCCATCAAATGTAGTAAAGAATGGGAAGTTCGCAGGGTATATTAATCAGCTAAAAAACACAATAGCAGAAGCTTGCTAAATTTACAGGCTGGCCATGGCCACAACCAAACACAAAAGTAAATCCGACAAATTTTACACGCTTATCTCAGATAAACAATTCGCCATTCCTGTAGCCATATTAGTCCTTCTATTAAAGTTTTTTCCTTTTAAGTTTTAACTGAAGTTGCCAAAGGATTGTAGTCATCACTGCATCTCAGCCACACAAAAGTAAATCCGACAAATTTTACAGTTACACACTTATCTCAGATAAACAATTCGCCATTCCTGTTGCCATATTAGTCCTTATATTAAAGATTTTTTTCCTTTTAACCGAAGTTGCCAAAGGATTGTAGCAATCACTACATCTCCGGCACTTCTAGCTCTGCATTGATATTTGCTTGAAATCATTTGGAGATTTTTGGCCTCAAGATTAGTGCACCTGAAGGATTCATTGAAATTTTGAGCCTTTTGTTGGCCTTCCAACATGCAAACGTCTTTGTTTCCTACAACAAGACAGGTTTGCAACTCTTCATGGTAACAACTGCAGCTCTTCCAAGTTACTGATACCGGTTGCAGGTTGAGTGTTTATTTTTAAGTACCTGTCAGTAAGAACAAAGCATGATATTCAGAATGTGTTTCCATGCTCCATAGATTGGTTATTAGCTTGCTGGAAAACAAAAATAAGCTATTTCAGGTATATGTCAATGGACGCATTAAAAACTTAGAATACTAAACCTCCACACACTCCACCACCATATATGCAGAATATTTTTTAGTTCAATCTTCAGAAAACTTCATCTCTGATTACCAATGAAAACTATGTAATATTGCTTATCAAACCACATTTACATGAAAATTTTAAAAGATTTTAACATGTCATGACCAGCAAAATGCAGTTCCTTTAATTCAGCGATTGTACATTTCAGCTTGGTGCTTAGATTGACTCATTTCTCATCGAGTGGTTTGCCTTCTTGGTAACGCAACCATCTAAAAAAAAGCTAGGTTGGGATGTTGGCCCCTGCACCGGGAATGTATAATTAGCTGAAGGTTTCTTCGGGCAAGTAATACAATGTTCAAAGGAAGCTCCTGGCAGGTACTACCATATTGTTATATGTTGAGTATATCTTGTTGAGCAACAACCAAGCATAGAAAGCCGATAGTGTGTTTTTCTACACAATATTGAATTACAACCCTTTGTGTTATTTACAGTACTGTGATACATCTTTGTTAAGCAAGAAGCAAATTAAGCATAGAAACGCAAAATTGCCATATAGTTTGTTGCCAATGTATCACTATATCGTGCATGCTTGCTCCACGTAACGAGTCATACATTGTATACCGCTTTCAACAGCCTTGAGGAACACCATTCTCGCTGTGGTATGCCCCTGCCGGCGAGCATGCACCAATGCAGCAAACCAATCAACTCCTGTATATGCAAATTGCATGTAATGGGGGCCTATTTGGTTGCCTGGCCGAGAGGCTGGGCGCGTGCAGGATTCCCTCCGGGGCATCGCCTGAGGGAAACGCGTGGAGGCTCCTTCACTGCTCAGCTAGGCCCAACGCGTGCAGGCGCACGCAGAGCAGGTGCGTGCATGGAATCGGCTCAATAGATGTTAGTAATCACATCATGAGACCAACGACGATGCAAACATGGTTCAAATGTCGCCTTTGGGCGACTAGTGTGTTGTGAATGGTAAAGAACAAGGTCTGCCCTATGTCAATACTGAGGCCACCCTGTTGCTGTTTTGCCCAAGGTTTTTGGTGAGTTCAAGCATTTTTACACGGCTGTGATGCCTGAGGCCAACCAAGGTTTTTGGCTGCTGCTTAATAGATTATTTTTGAGCCATGTGTTCTGCAATGCACTTGTTTTCTCTGTCCAGCATGCTATTATGCTATTGCCAGCATTCCTTTGGTCAAGGCATTCCTTTGTTCAGTTTCAGTATTTTGCAAAACACCTCTTTCGTCAGGTTTGATTTTTTGCCACACCTCTTGTAACAGTTAGCCTGATACTGCTCACGTTTTGTGCAGTGCTTGTCCCATCTAATTTGGCTTGACACTGTTATTTTTACTACTGATACATGTGTACTACTGACAAGTGGCGTAAAAGTTATTTAGTTGAAGCTTGGGGAGGAGGTGTTCTGGTAGCTGCTCGTCCTAGTAGTTGTTTTCTCCTCCTTTTCTCTTAGGTCTTTCTGTTGTCCGTGCTGTTCTCTTCTTTCTTGGTTCTGACTCAAGTGGCTTGTGTGCGCTTGAGCATGTAATCTGCTTTTGCTGCACTCAATACAAGGATGCACAGATCTCCTGAAGGTTCCCTAGTGCTAAAGCCGGAACGACTGTCCGGAGGACCGCTGGTAGGGCATCAGTCGGCAAGCACGCAAGAGGCACTTGACTTGGTCATCAATCCTCGGTGCGGTGACTCGACAGCGTCTTGCTGTACACACCGACTGGTCTCAGTGAGGATGACTGCATTTTGCTAATAGAGTTGTCCGCTGGTTGTTGCTGAAAATCAACTGTAACTTTGTTCTTTACCTTTTGCTGCTCTTGTGTGATGGGTTTGTATTATGTTACTATAAGAATGAAATCACTTCTTAGACCGTCAGGGCCTTTTGACATCAAAAAATTAGGTGTAGTTGTATTTGTGGAGGCGTTACCGACGATCAAACACTTAAACTCACGATAATAAAAAGTAAAACAAGCGATACAAGATGTGTAGTCCCGAGCGTTTTATCACTTTATTGATTATTGTGCTGTTATGTACAATGTGCAATCCCTATCCCTCCTTATACATGGAGAGGGGGGGTGTTTGGTTTGATGCCTAACGATGCCACATCTAACTTTAGTCGCTCCACAATTTATTATGTAATTGTTTGGTTTATTACCATAACTGTGGCTTGTCACACTTTTTTAGCTATATGACCTACGTGTCATAGACTCAGTTTCTTGACTAACTTTGCTTAACTTGTGGCTACCAATTTGTAGGATACACTTTTTTTTTGGCAAGCTACACTTTGCCTAAGCCTATTTATGGCGAAGTTAGCCACGAACTAAACATGTCCCTACCCTTTATATAAGAATAAGCAATATATGACTAAATTACATGAATAGATTTGATTTAGGTTAAATGTTTACACAATTAGACCGTTGATACGGGCCAATATACAACAACTATTTCAATAATCCTCTAGGCTATACACTGATGCGGGCATTTCTATCAGACAGGCCATCTACAGAACGTTATAAAGCCAACGCCACTAGGGGGCACGTCCACCCTGTGGGCTCCACGCGGTTTCTTTGTCTTTCAAGAAGATGTGTGTGCATACTAGATTTCTAGGACTTTTAGGCTATAAATATTAGGGCATGTTGTGTCTATTTGTTCTCTCTATATCTTGTGTCTATTTGTTCTTCTACTTTTGTATTGTCTAATTGTGTGATTATTTTTGCTGCTAGTTCTATGAATCACACAACAACACTAGTTATTTAACACGTTATCAACACACGACTACTCTAAAGCTCACGGTATTTTGTCATATTCATCCCGCCAACCCTCTTCTAGTAGCGAGAATCAATCTGGTAGATCGATGGTAGCTACTTGTTTAGTTTGCACGAATCGATGTTATCTCGTGGCTGGTCTTGTCCTAGTGTTTATCCTTGAATGACGCAACCGGTGAGTAGCGGATCACTTCTCCCTTGGTGATATCGTCTTGTACTCGCTGATCAAGCGCCATCGTTGTCGCCGCCCGTAGCCATCGCCATCTGCGCGCACCAGATCGCATCGCCATCGTCGTCGGCGAACCGTAGCCATGCGGACGAAACGACCGCTTTGTTTCGCCGCTCCGGTTATAAGCCACCGCTGCGCTTGAGCTCGCCCAGACCGGATCCGCCCCGCGCCGCTACTGCTCGGTTTTAGTTGAAAGCCCAAGTTCACTCGGCCCCATGTGCCAGCTGACAACCACAGCCCAGCAATGGAACTGGGACAAATCAGAATTCGGCCCAAAAACACGTAACTAGGCCAGATTGAATTGGACCTAATGGAGGAAATGCCCTTGATTTCTGGAAATCATGAGGAATAGCGGTATAAGGAATTGTGCATACAACCCCCTGGAATTTAGTGATATTATGGAGAATTTTGGATTTAATGTACTCTTGCATAAAACCCCTCAGATTTCCTTTTTTGAGCTGGACCAGTAAAGAATTAAGGAATTTTTTAACTTAGACCCTACGGTTTAGGTTAATTACATTAACTATTAAGTTGATTTCTTAAATAATCATAATTAATCATAAAAAATTGGTTTTCATTCTTAGGAGCTTCCATAAATTTGTGTCTCTACTACTTAAAAGAAGAAGTTTACCGTCGTCCGTCCTCCCACGCTCTTTCTCGTCCATCCGATCACCGCTCAGATCAATCTCACGCGGACAGCAAAAGCATCACTTACCCAACAACTCCCCACGACTCCCTTCTCCTTCGTGGTTGCATGGTGCGCCCGCAACTGCCCACTACTCCCATCTCCGCCAACCCCGAGTTTGCGCCCCGCCTCGCCCCTACCTCCACCACTCCTCCCATCTGCTGCCCTCCCCATCTCATCTCCTAGCTCGCCTACACTGCCACCGTCCACATCCTCCCCATCCACACCCTCGCCAGCCGCATCTCCTTCCACCCCTCTCTCTCCACTCGCATCGCCCTGCGACCGCTGGTTTCTGTCGCCATCGCGGCGCATCGAGGTCGACGGTGAGCGGGTCTGGAAGAGGAAGGCCTCGTTGTACCCGCCGCCAGCGCCTGCCATGCTTGGCATTGTCGCTCGCCTCCGCCCGCTCCCCGATGCACCGACGCTGTCTCGGTCCGGCCGATCCCTAGTCTGCGGCCAACCCACACAGCGCGGCGGGCGAGATCAACGGCTAGGGGAGAAGCAAGCGGGAGGCGCAAGGCATCAGATCTGTGTAGTGGAGGCTAGGGTTGAGGTGACGCCGCCGGATCTTGCTGGGGTTGAGGTGGACCTTCCTCCGTGCTCTCTGTCGCCGCCTGGCTGTCGTTGTCTCCGGTGAGGAAGGGGGCTCATGGTGAGCCCCTACCGAGAATTTGCTTCCGTGTGGAGTCCTTCAAAGCACGATGGTCTGTATTTTTGTTCCTCCCGTGCAGCGGTGGCCCTCCTCCCGGCAGGTTGGAGCAGGAGTCGGGGTTCTACTTCAACATGAAGCACTTCAAGGACCTGGTGCAGGGTGGAAGACAACCGCTACTCCATGAAGATATTCTTTGAGATCCGCAAGCAGAAGTACCTCGAAGCCCTCGACAGGTAGCTCATATTGAAGCTTCTCTTGGTCATTGTCTCATTGGTCGGTATCAAGGTTGAGTTGTGCCGAATTGGATTGATTTTTGCAGCATGATCGGGCCAAGGCGGTGGAGATACTCGTGAAGGATCTCAAGGTGTTTGCCTTCTTCAATGAGGAGTCGTTCAAGGAGATAACGCAATTGCCGTCCTTGGAGAATTTTAGGTATGGTGGAAATGGTTCGTTTGGAGCATTATTTTGGTTTAGCAAAATGTATAGTGCATTGGGGCAATGTGGATGTGATTGCGATAAATGATGTACTGTGCAAAATGAGCAATTTGTCCAAGTATGGGGACACAAAGTCACCGAATATTATGCTCATGGAGCTCAAGAAGCTTATCGAGGCAAACCCACTATTCAGGACAAGCTGAATTTTCCGCCATTTAAAGCTTCGAGATCAGCACATTGATCAATCAAAGGTGTTCGGTTGATTTAAATTTTGGCTTGCTTTTCATTCTATGTCACTATTCTTTATTGGGTGTTAGGCGATTATCTGCATGAACAATTTTTAGTCTATTTGTTAGAGCAATAGTAATTTCTGCATGAGTATAAATTTTTGTACATAGCAGTCGACTCTAAGATTTTCGCTTAAGATAGATAAGTCCGGAAAAGAGTTCCATCACAAAACTGATATACGTGGAGGATTTCCATTTCTGTTCTTTGTTTTTTTCCTGGTTGTGTTTCCATCTTTCCTAAACAATGATGGATGAATAAGACGGCAAAGGGGTGTTTGGTGTTATTATATTGGAAATTTACACCAAATTTTAGCACCTAACTCTATAAGGGACATTTATGATTCTTGATCGTCCAATGGACATGCTCCAACCAATGCGTTCGAAAATTAAGAGCGATGGTTGCCTAAAAGGCTAAAATAAAATAAGCATTGTTTGGTGCTTTACCAAAACATGGTTGTACCTGTGGAGAGGCAGGGAGTTACCCTGTCTATTTCCTAAATGTTGTTAATGTTTACTTGAGGCCTTAGACTAATTGAATTTTTAGTACTCATTCTTTCAATAGCTTGTCTAGAAAAATATCTCTTTGATATAAATTTTGCTATCAAGATTTTGAGTTACCCTGTCTGTTCCCTAAATGTTGTTAATGCTTACTTGAGACCTTAGACCAATTAAATTTTTAGTGCCCATTCTTTCAATAGCCTATCTAGAAAAATATCTATTTGATATAAATTTCACTTTCAAGATTTGTCTGGTGTCGGTTGGATACTTGTATGTGTTTATCCCAATTAGCAAGTTCGCATGGAATACGACAAAGATATGGAAGTTGGTGATATGCCAATTTTTTTTATTAATAATGTTTTTTTTGTTCTAATTTCTGCTACCTATTGCGAACAATCTTTTAGGTACAGTTGTATCATCAGTACAAGCAATGTTTGATATTTTGCTGTTTGCCATAACATAGACCTACAAGGCTTTCAGTAACGCCTTCTCTTGCTTTTGTTTCTTGTAAAGGGTTATGCTAATTGGACTGGGTTTCTTTCTTATGCCTTGTAGTCTTAATCGGCAACATCAACTTTGCAAGAATCCTGCATCAAACCCCGACATCAAGACACTCTTCATCGATCATTCTTGTGTTGCTCCTACCAACGAGCAAGAGCTCCCGCCTTAAATGGGCCCCTTGTTGGACCAATCCCTAAGTCACCGGATTTCCACCAATGGGTGCTCATGTTTGTATGTATTATACCAAGAGTTGGACATTTGGCTTACTTTTATTGTTCTATTACTCACTATTTTCCAATCTCGCAATTGTTTCAACCCGTGGTATCACCATCTCCGAATGCAATTGCGGGTTGGATGACAAATGCCAACCCTCTTTGCCACATGTCTTTGTTGCACAAGGACCGCTTGGTCTTGTTCACCTCCAAACACAGTAAGATAAAACTAAAGTAATTCAGCTAAGCCGTGATTGTCACTAGTGGCAATGTTTGATTGTTTTTTTGGTTGTTATATTCATTTGCATCGGTGTTTATAAACCATCTAAGGACTCCGACAAGTGCTCCTGGCATTGATTATCAATCTGTAGAATTTGAACATTTGATGAAAAGAATACGTGTAGGCCAACCAGATGAGGTATTGGACAGACTTTGACTTACATTTGTTTCTCCTTTTACTCAGTTCTGCAATATTGCACGATCAAATAAATTATGATACATTTAAAACTATGTTAGGTGTCATTCTCTGGTGCAAGCCATCCTGCCAATATTTATACTCAAGATGACCTTCCAAAACAATTGGTTCGCACCCTTAATTAGGGTTCTAATGTTATGAGCCTGGATTTCCATCCCGTTCAACAAATCATTCTTTTAGGTACATGATGGAAACATATATCTTGGTTATTGAATTGTTAACCAACTTTGAACAACCACTGCGTGCTGATTTGCCTTGTCAAAATTCTACTCTGCTGGATGTTGATGTTTTTACTGAAAAGCACAGTCTTCAGATATTTTAACTTAGTAGTTTTTGATTTGTTTCGATATAAATATAGAACTGATCAATCAAAGTATGAGCTCCAGAATGATAGTTGATACTTTTGAGCTTACTTAGGCAACTTTGATAGTTGACGACATTATGCTAGCTACATCTGTAGTGTGTTGTATATATATTTTTTTTGATGTATCTGGGTTGCATTATACATTTTTTTAGTAAACTGTGGATTTTGCATACATTATTTTGTGATAAGATAGTAATTTTAGCCTTTTGTAGCACAATTTTGTTTTCTGGTTGCCCTATCCCCATGCAGTGTACTTATTGTATATGCTACTTGAGCACAATTCATATTCAATAATTTTGTGTTAGGCTGTTAGCTGCATATATTTTATCATGATTTTTAGTTCATGCCATTATTTCTTATGTCTAAAGAGGAATGTGTCACATCTTTGCTCATCTATTGGTATCAGGGAATATCTAGTTTGAACAATTTACAAGTGCAATCTTAATACTTGCTCTTACTATTTCTAGAGAAACTGTTCAATTATATTAAACTACCCAAGTTGATGTTTACAACTAAGATGTTTGTAATGCCACCACTCGACACGTACTGAGCATCATTCTTCAGAAATATAGCCACAATGCGTTTCAAGCAGCTAGGAAGCTGTGTGCCGTTGTTGCCTCCAATTGCAGATCGGCTGATGCAAATGTAGATCCTGCTTGATGCTGCGTAGTTGATTTATATGATATGTATATATATTGTCCTATCGTGAGATCAATGCAATCAAAAATCTTGTTATGTATGCTTCTCGCATGCAACATGTAATTATGGACTTTCTAAAACTGTATAAATTAGCTGGCAAAAGCATATTCAAATGTCAACATCATATGAGCATTGTCCATTGGATTTTTTGTGTTTTGCTCTACCTTGTTTTCTTTTGAAGAATGCATTTGTTGAAGTGTTAAGTTAAAAGTGGTGGTTGACGAGAATGTATATATTTTCTCATAAGATCTTTGTATTTATAGGTGCTATGTTGTTCAAATATGCTCTATACCTACCAAAACAGATTATAATGCTTAGGAATTACATGTGTGTTAAGTACATTGCTCAGAAATCATTGGTGCAAAGTATGAGTTTCCATTGCAACGCACGGGCATATGACTAGTAGTATATATTTGAAAGCATCATATTTTTATGGTACATTTCCTAGCATTGTGTGTTTTGGCAGTTATTTATGGGGTTTTTAGTAGTTCAGAAAATTGCTAAAATATATAATTAATTGCTCCAGGACGCATGGTTCCGGGCGTTCTCAGACGAGAGGTCCCAAGTATAAGGATAATGCTAGGAAAATTCTAGAAAATTAAGAACAATATCTATTGAATAGATTAAACCAATCTTTATTGTTTTTTGCACTCGTTTAATGCATTTAAATTATTTTACCAGCAGTAAACTAGTTGAAAATTCCATGAAATATATACGTTTGGTTTAACATCATTGGCGGCCACTGCCTTACCTGCGCATTGAATATTGGGATTAACCTCACACTCAGCGTCGACACCCGAGTCGCCGCTCGTCCTCGCTGCGCCTCACCTGCTCCCTCGCCCTGTCCCCTCCGCGCAAGCCGCCCATGCCGACGCCGCCTCGGGACTGCGCGACTCCAACAACTCCAACGACCTCCCTCCCATTGGCCTCCCTTGCTCTCACGGCCTATAAAGTGCGCCGCCCTCGAGCTTGGTAAGTCCACAAAGCAAAAGCCGCCTCTTTTCGTTTTCGGCCGCCGCCACCTCTGCCGCCGTCTCGCTGCTCTGGCCATCTTCCGGCGCCGCCGACCCCGTCACCGTGAGCCCCTGGCCACCAGGAGCCTTTCCCCTCAAACCCCTTCGAAGATTAGCCACTACCGCCACCGCAATCTCCTTGCTTCCCGCCTCTGGCCACCGTTTTCCCCAGCACCCGCCGCCACCTACAGATCTCCTCCAGCCTCCCCGTCAAGCCCGTTGGCTTTGCCTCGACGAGAGCTACACCGTGCTCACCCTCCCCGGCCTGAACCACCACCGGAGCCCCCTTTCCACCGTGGCCAAGCCGCCACCGCTGCTTAGCACCACCCGCCGCCGGCAACATCCACCCTTCTGGCGCTGCCACCCCGTCACCGGCTCCGCCACCTCACTAGCTTCCCATTCCCGTGCTCAAGTCGCCCCGCCATGCCCTAGCCAGCCAGCGCCGCGCCGGAGCCGCGCGCGCCCCGCGTGTGGCACCTTCAGACCGCCTCCTGTTCCCT
Source organism: Phyllostachys edulis (assembly GCA_036346405.1). Lineage (NCBI taxonomy): Eukaryota > Viridiplantae > Streptophyta > Magnoliopsida > Poales > Poaceae > Phyllostachys > Phyllostachys edulis. The sequence continues at coordinate 77,887,569 of CM070549.1, read as the reverse complement.
CATCATTAAGCGTTAATGACCGGTCTTAAACCCTAAGCAAATCATTGGCCTTTAATGATGTCTTAACCCCCCCTTTGACTCACTGCCCCATGGGCCCCTGTGCACAGTAAACCGCCCGATTCCCCTTGCTCATCGCCCCGATGGGCCTCATTGCAAGACTGTCAAGCGTGAGCTGCCCGGTCGTGAACCCGGTCTACACATCTTTGTGCACCGGATTTCCTCTCTCTCTCTCTCTTTTTCAATTCATTTAATCTTCGTAAATTCATTTCTCCTCCGTTATAATTCCAAAAATTATGTTTTAAATTTCTAAAAATTTGTTAAATCAAGATCTTGCTAATGGCATAGGACTTGATTAATTTGAAGTTCATTTGTGTATTCTTGTGTATTTATTTTCTCTCTTTGCCGTTGTGCCTTTTTCCGGTATTCTCGCCCGTTTAGGATTTGAAGACGCTGGAGATCCTCAAGTTGATCAAGACCAAGAGTATCAAAATCCCCTTGCCTTTAACCAAGGCGAGTTGATACTTTGACCATATTGAACCTACATTTTCTGCAAATTATATTCGTTTAAATTAACAAAAATTGCATGCTTTAATTCTTTAATCAAATGTATGTTAAAGCTTAAGGTAGTTAAACACCCACTTGTTGATTAATTAATTAATATGCCATCCTTGATAATTTGAATCCATTAATCCTTGTCACCCTAGTAACTATATGGTAATACTAGTTATTGGTTGTACTTAAGCGACATGCTAGTCTTACTTAAGTACCGGGGTATTAAAATACCCCAATCATCTTTCTTCAAACATAAAATGATTTGGGCAGTCATTGGTGGTCCATTGACTGAAAGGAATGGTTTAAATTGGTTTTACTCTCCAAAAACCCTAATTGCTAGTACCACATTTAGGCGGATGGAAAGGTGGTGGGTGCTCGAGGAGCACGAGAGTGGTTGGATTGTGGAAAGAACCGTCCGGATGGATTAAGGACTTAATCTTGTCACGACCTCCCATGTTAAACAAGTACAACCACAAGTCTGCAAAGTGCAACTTGGCTTAGTAAAGTTATTGAACCCTGAAAGTCATCTCACTGGTGGGGGTCGAGGATGTACAAGTGGCGGAGGTACTCCGACTTGAAAGGGACACCGAGGTAAGGTGAAGTTGCCAGCTGTGCTAGTCGTTGTGGCCAGGGCCAGCTGCGCTAGTCGTTGTGGTGAACATCCCGTACAACATATGGGCGTAACCCCATATGGGTGAAATGACAGAAGGGGTGAGATATCTAGAAAGGATACTGTGATGGTTGCCCAACTACATGACTACAGAATCATGTGGGGTAACGGGTATGACTATCTCTTGTGGGTAAAGTGTACAACCTCTGTAGAGTCTAAACTATTTAAACAATCGTGCCTACGGTCAAAGGCGGACATGGGAATCATAACTTGAGTTAGTTCTATTTCAAATCTTTTTTGGTGGTATGAAAATTGTGGAAGGGCTCACCTAGCCCTGTGTTGGGTTTTCCCTGAGCCTTCGAGCTCAGTGGGTGTGGTATTTGGAGGCAGCTCCAATTGAAAAGATGCTTGGTGTAGAGTTTCCGATGGATGGAACCTCTACTGTTATTAATTATTGCACATTACTCTCTTTATCAACTGCAATTTGTTGAAATGCTAAGTGGTAGGATTTGTAATTATGATTATTTGAAAAGCTTGCTTTCGCAAATAAAAGAACCGAGCCATCCTTGTTTAACCTTGCATTTATATATTATTGCATTGTGTGTTGGCTCGCGAGCATAGTAGTAGTGCTCATTCTCGCTCCTCTCCCCAAACCCTTTAGATAATGAAGACGAAGGAGACTACACTTTCTACGAAGGCCTAGAAGATGATGGACAAGGAAATGACAAGGAGTAGTATAGTTCTGTAGTTTAGGTCTCGCCCAGTCTAAGTAGACTCATTGGTACTCGCGTACAACCGATATTATCTAGCTCCTGGTTAATATCCGTCGTACACGGGTCACCCCATCGCTTGCCTGTATGAGATGAGTTCTACCTCCCCTTTTGCTTCCACTGTAGATACCGTTATCTTCATGTAATGTAATCAAGTTGGCCTCGTGCGGCCCCTTTGTAAAAATCGACCCGTTGAGGTCTATGTTACTCTGTGTTGTAATATATTTGTGTTAGTTCATGACTTGTATGATTGATTCAGCAATGTGCCCGTGAGTGCTATCTACTGATCCTAGGAATAGCACAGTGTTTTCATAGAGGATTTGGATTCTAGGAATCCGGGTCCGACAATGTCCAAAATGACAAGTAAAAGAGAATGGAGGTTGTATTTCATGTAGAACTTGGTTATGCTCATATAGAGCAAGTTCTTATCTTTTGCTTTAGGCTGGAAACTTCTGCATTAGATTAATATCTTTCCCAGAAGATAGGGCAAATTGTTGAAGTGGTATATATTACATGTTGTAGGATTTCTCACCTTACCTATCTTGCCCTATTCTAGTAGCACATCTTACCTGTAGTACATGCTTGCCATTAGCTCCTCTTACGTGTAGTAAAATCCTTAATCTTGCATGGAATAAAATTGTGAATTATACGCCTGACATTATAAATAATATATTGCCTTGCCTACTAGAAATAAATATTAAAAATATGTTCTTTATATCCACTAAGCCTCAATTAACCATGTAGGTTATCTATCCACTAGTTCTCTGTGCACTTATGCCTAGTAGGCAATAGGGGAACATGATTTTCTGGCAACACATGAACAAATGGAATTTATTTGCCTTATATCAATCTCTGAAGAATCATTTCGACTAGTAGAATGGTACAATCCTCGAACACATACAGAATAACTTGCACCCTTAGGCTTGAAGTCTATATGATTCCACCCATTATCACACTGTTTATTATTTAAGAACTCTGCAAGCTGAAAAATACATATATGTATTGGTTTCATGCCAAAATAAATTGTACTCTAGTAGAAGATGACTGCAATATATTGCTAGAAGCATCTGAGTTGATTTAAAGCAAATACATGAAGTAGACGCTATCAGTTAAAAATTTTATATTTGTCATAAAAATGGGGAGGAAATTGGGCATGAGAGGTGAATTTGATATGAAGAGGTGTAAGAAAAATGCACAAAACAAGAACCATGGTAGGCAGATTAGCATAATCCTAGGTCAAAGCCTGAAGCAATTAAGTAATCTCAATTATTTGAGAGACCAATAAATATATTGCATAATGATTCTCAATATCTAGTAGATATGAATAATGTTGTTAATGACTATTAACTTTATAGCCTATGACAGGGCCATTGCCGCAATGCAAGAAGTGTTGCCGCTTGCTGCCACTCGCGAAGTGTGCCGCATCGTCATTTACAACTATATTATTTTCTAGGAGAAAACATAACTCCCGAATAAAAGGATGATGACCTATTGGATTACAACGATCCTGAATGATCTAAATTGGCCATATTTACTTTGGCATTATAAATAGAAGTTAGACATATTATTTATCACCCACTTAACCAAATTGTCATATTCCTGTAGAATAATTAATATTCCCACATAATAGTGAATCTTTTTGGATGTTTCATCTCTATTCGTATTCCACAAGAAAATCTAGTATTTTCGTGCAGATTAATTATGGTCAAGTTTTATGTTCTAGCATTTTATTTAGGGGCAATTTGCTTAGTAACTCTACAAAGATATCATGAGTTGGAAAATAACATCGATGTGTCACTGACATGCGGCTCCATGGTCCACCTGTCATCCTCATATTTGATGTTATTTTACAATTTATACATCATTATAGTGTTACTGAGCAAATTTTTAGTTTTATTTATGTTTTTGTAGAGCATCATGTAGATTTATATTATGCTATTAGAACATATTACTTGTGACCATAGAAAATATGTTGCGTAATTATAAACTTGAAGCTTAATGATCCAAATTGGTTTAAATATGCATGGTATGAGTAATTGGATCCAAACATTGGGCAATAATAAAGGAAGCTAGAATATAAAATAATTCTGCTAATACTTTAATGCAATTATGTAACGTCCCAAAATTTGAGCTTTCAAAAATCTTTTTCTGTAGATTAGGTCCCTGAAAAATTTCACCAATTTTCCTTGGTTTACTAAAGCTTAATTGAGAATTTCTGAAATCCAAACTATTTAAATTGATTAATGTAAACTTAAATTAAATAAAAAATAGTGTTAGTTGGGTTCCTTGTGTTCCAAGGAATTTTCTTGGATTTTTCAGAGTTAGTTTGCTATTTATTTGAACTCATTTCGATTTTTAGCATTTTTCTTAAATTCCAAAATCAAATTCAAATAAAAAAAATCCTCGTGCGCCAAATTGGCTCAGCCCACTCACTCAATCCCCTCCTTTGACCCACCTTTTCTACGACTCGACCCGGCTTCCCTTCCCCGTTTCCTCGCCCCGTTTCCCTGCTCTCTTCCTCGGTTTCTCCCTCGACCTAGGCCATCACCGCGAGCCCAGCCGTAGCCAGCCCAGCACTACGTCCCTCGCCTGGTCCTACCTATCAGAGTTGCGTCACCACCGTAAGCGTGTGCCACTCGAGCTCCTTTGCCGCTCACCTTTGGTGTCCGAGCTGCCCACGCCACCAAGGCTATAAAAGCCCTGACCAACCCCGTGTTTCGCATCCCCATGATCTGCAGCCTCCGTGCCCTATCTGCCGTCGCCCAGAACACCTCCGTGCGCCACCGCCCAAGATCTTCTTCCCCAAGTCCGATGCTAACGTGTCGCGCCCGTTCCTCCACCGTCGAAGCTCCACAAGTCATCGCACCAACGTCACCGGCATCTCCCCGACATCCTCCTTGGCATTCCTCGCTGCCCCGGTGAGTTTCTTGCGTCCCTACCCATGTCACCTTGTGTGCTAGTCCCCGATCATGTCGAGCTCGAGCGCCACCGCACCGTCGTGCCACATCGTCGATGTGTCATTGCCACATCAGCGCCAACTCACCTCTCTTGTAACACCCCGACCCGACACGGAGCCCAGAATGCCACTAAACTACACTAACTATCAATTTTAACATCAATTAAGAATAAAATACAGCAAGCATCTCAACGATAAAATCCGTCTACGGGTCACATTAAAGCAAGAATAATGGTATGACAATCATAAATAATTAATCTATAGGAAGCATAACAAGATAATAATCCAAGAACAACGCAATACCAATCGAATAAAGTCTATTGAATGAATAATCAACTCCAACCTATTATCTAAGGCTATTCAATACTATCAAGTCCTAAATATAAATCATCACACTATAATAAATGTTCTCATATCCAATGAATCAAGTAATTGAGTGTAGGTTGTGGTTCCAAGTGCGCTAGCCCTTCCCAAGTGAAATGTCGTCAACGGTCACCTAAAAACAACAATAAAGCAAGAGTGAGTCCACGACTCAGCGAGCACAATAATAAACAATGAACAATGATTAATCAACCATAAATATTGCCATCAACATCAACTCCTCTTTCTTCTCATACACAATTATCAATTTCTCTTTTCATTAAATGCAAGATATCTCTACACTACATGTCTATATGCTCATGTCATCGCATATACCGGTATAGCATGAGTGAACACTCGTGACAATGTTCACCCTTCATCATGCCCATCCTCAAAGGACCGGGGACCTGTCCACTCCTGTGGAGTCTCTACCAACGAGGTAGATATGTGATCACTATAATCACCTTCTCTTCATGCAATGATGCCTACGAATGCACAATTTAACATAAGTCCATCAATAATTCCATTATCCAACATTCATGACTTCATCAATATGATTAGTATAATAACCATTCACATTGTTGCAATTAAACAAGGTAAAAGCATAAACAACATAATGGTAATGAGTAATAAGGAATACAACGACAAACCAATGATCACTGTCTACCATACACTTGTCTCTTTATCCCTTTGGAGACGGATAGCGAGGCGGCGGTAAGGCACTAGAGGCCACACTCCCTGAACAAACAATTCAAAATAACCTTAAGATCACATCATCATAGCACCAAAATATTACACTAATTGACTGCGCATGTCTATGCCAAAACGACACAATTAACCCAATTCTACCGTACACACTACCCGATGTCCCAGTAGGTAAAAGGTTTTAGCTTATTCACCTGAACTCCAAATATATCAAACCAATACTTTCTCGAACCCTCACAAAATTTCCTACAACCGCCTAGTCATGACGAACTTCCGATTCTACCATTTTGTCCCCCATTTCCTTCCCCGAAGACTGTCCTAGAATCTGTCAAGACAGACCGCTTCACAATTTCGTGTCTTTAATTCTAAAACTTGAAAAGATATGAATGGTACCAGTTTTAGAAACTACTCAAAATTTTATAGATTATTCAAGTTATCACTAAAATTTAATTCTTTCATTTACTAGGTGAAAACAACCCATCTACACGATCTCTGCTAACGACGCCTGATTTCTAGACAACAACTTTCCTGAGGATATCGTTACTCTGAATCTAGTGATCTAGACCTTTCTAGAAAGCTAACGAAATTATATACATCTTTTCTAATTGGAATAAACTCTGAATCCAAGCCTAAAGACCTCTAATTTCCCTACAAGTTTCTGCATCAAAACTCGACGAACTAGGGCATGCTAAAAACTAATCTTCCCTTGGACAAAACGATCTACAAATTGTACAATGACTAATCCAAGATAATTCTAGGGATTAACAGGGGTTATCCTCAAAGAACACGAAGGATCACAAAAACCCCGCGAATTTTCCTTTCTTTCCCCCTTCTTTTCTTCTTTTCCTTCCTTCTCCTTGCTCCTTTCTCTCTTCCCTTGACAACAACCACCCACAGATGGAGGGTAGTGCAGCATGGCAAGGGGGATGCGGTGGCACATAGGGGCAGGGGCGGCGCGGCAAGGGCAAGGAGGCAAGGGGGTGTGGTAAGGGGGGATATGGTAGCTAGGGTTGGGGCTGCCCCCTGGCCCTTTTATGGCGGCAACCCACATTGTGCCAAGATGCTGTGGGCCAGGAGACATGGCCCAGGTGTTCCACTTTTTGCGAAAAAAACCCAATTGATTTCTTTTAATTCCCTATCTACTTCATTTATTCCTCCTAATGTGATTCGGGATATTACATCTCGGTCCTCCATGTCTGTTGTATTGTGCCACGTTGTCGCCCCGTCAGCACGGTCCGCCACCTTAGCCACCTCGCCTTATCACCCGCCACCTCAGCACCACCTCCTTGCCATGTCATCCCCTTGGGCCTTATCATCGCCCACGTGCCAGCCACCTAACCCAATCCCGTGTGGACTTAGTCCACCGTGGACCAAGTCTTTGACCCGTGGACCCCACCTTGTCAATGCACTTTTCGTAAACCTGAGCCCTTCTTCGTGGACTTGGTCTATGGACCAATGGCCCATATGTCATTCTCTTTTCCTTTTCGGAAATTCTTTTAATTTTCAAATATTCTTTTATTCCAGTGGGTCCCACATGTCATCCTCTCGGCATTTGTCAAAAATTCCAAAAACAAAGATTCCCGGGAATATTCTCTTGGCCCCACCTGTCAGTCTCACATATTCTCTCTCCCTTTTATTTTTTCAGCATTTTCTTTCTCGATCAAACTTCTTAGAGCTTGTTCTTCCTCACATGATCTCTGATTGAACTCATTCAAGTTTATAAATTCATCTAAAATTAAGCCCTACCTTCTAGTATCATTGAATTTCAATTTGGAGTTTATTTGATTTGTCTTTTTGAGTTTTGTTTGTTTTTGTGCTTTCCGCTTGAACCCATTGTTCAGCATGCTTCGCTTGATGAAGTAGTTATTGCACGATGTTATATTGCATTAAATCAACACTGTTCTGCACATCTTTATTCGGCCCCTCGAAGAAACGTGTCATGGCCGTCTCCGCTGACTCATGCACACTTGTGCGGATCATGAGCATTTGCATCTCTTGATAGTACTCGATAACTGTCTTAGCACCTTGAGTAAGTCGTCGTTGCTTTGTATGCAGTGTCCTTGTATAGTATGTCAACACGAATCGTTCTCGTATAGCTTGCTTCATTTCTTCCCAAGTGTGAGGACACTCCCCTGCACGATTCAATTGATCCCATCAAATAATAGTGTATTCGATGAACTCAATTGAAGCAACACGAACCTTCTTCTCTTTAGAGTAGTTGTAATATCCCATTTATTTACGGAGAATATAAGGAGATTGAGAGATTCCTTATTTGCCTCGCAAAGAAATATGACAGAATTTGTAATCATCTTGCAACTCGATTTTTGCGACTGGAACGGCTTCGAATGGAAAACCTCAAAACTACAAAGTTGTAGGTCGTTTTCCATAGTCTAATTTAGAGTCCTCATTGACCTAATTTGGAGTTCTGAGGTTTGAGATATGGGGCCCGCAAAGCAGGCTGCACAGAGAACCAATGTCCGCAACTGAGTCAACTTCCAAGGAAAATGTCATAATGAATAAGGAATTTTCAGAAAAACTACACAAATAGGAATTTGAATTAATATGAATTATCTAAATTTGAAGACAAGAATCACTCCATTCCGAGATTAAGAGAGAAAGTTATGACCTCTGAAGTTTTCGCTGCACAGAAAGAAAGTAGGAAGAACCTAGGCCGTGGGCTGAAAGCCCATAGCGTTTGGCCCAAAAAGGGGGGAAACCCTAAATATGCTACAGTACTGCCCTGCTATAGTGTGTTCGCTGTGCTATAGCGTCACGGTGCTACGGTACCTCCCTAATTCCCCTTGCTGCCATCCTCTCCTAAGCACTTCCTCCCTCATCTCGATCTTCAAGGGTGACTTCTCAGTTCTTTGATGTTTGTGATTAATTCATTTCCATGCTATTAATTTAGGGCTGTAGATCGGGTTTTTACTGCTGTTCATAGTGCTGCAGTTTTGAAATTGATAACTGCGAAATTAGGGTTTTTGGTCTCCTAAAGAATTGTGGGTTATTTCATTATGTTTCTGTAGGATCTGATTTCATAGTATTTGGAGTTGTAGTTTGTGAGTTATGACATTTCCAATGTTGCTGTCTAGAAACCCCGTCAAGTTATAGTAGTTGTAGTTACTGGCAGATTAGAACTTGTTAATGGCCGAATCAGGATTGTCCATCAACATGACTTTTGTAGGAAATTCTCTTATGTTTCTATGATGTTAAAGAACACAATTGTTGGATCATTCTAGTGAAAGTTATAGCTATTTTAAGTCTACTATCCAGACTGTCGGTCAGTTTATATCATTGTTTATTCATCTGCTTGTTAAATTTAGTTAAAGACAGAATTAAGATATCTTGCCAACTTGACTTTTGTAGACCAAGTCGTAAAATTTCTAGAGAGACTAAAAATAGATTTTTATGATTAGAAGATTGGGAGATACATATTTTAGAAGATCGCTGTGCAGTTTTGAGTTACTGTTAAGTTGTTGTTTCGTTTGAGTAGATTAATTATTTGAAGTCTGGGTTTTGGGAGTATGGATGAGAGCATTGCGATTAAAGTTGTTTCCTCTTGTCAAGAACTTGTTTTGAGTAAATTACTTCTTGTAGGAGGAGTGACTTTGGGATTAGTTGCACCTTCTTTACCATCCAACGTGTTGCAACGCGAAAGGCAAGTACAAATTGGATTGTCTTGTGTAGTTGTTGTTCAATCTGGCTATATGATTATGACATGAGTAATTCTTATGAATTATGAGTATTCTCCTTCCTTTACATGATTCTGTTTATTGGTGATATCAAAATTGTTACAATTAGAGAATGCATTGATTTCATTTCAATCATTCATGTCTCACCCACAGGAGTGGGTATTGAAAGTCCCGTCATTCCAATATGGGCAAATAGATCCTCGTATGAAGGATTCTTCATACGGGCCTTGGATCCCCGTATTTTGGATAATACGGGCCTGAGTGAACACCGACGGGTGTATAACTGGCTATACCAGTATATGCAGAAGAGAAGTGGATGTCATAATCATATTTGCATCAATTGCATAGCATTTTCTTATGAATCGAAATATTGAGGATGAACTGTATTTAATTCGATGTTTCCTGTGATATTCAATTGTATTTGCTGAGTCTTAGACTCATGCTTGTTTATTTGATGTTTTAGGTGAACGTTGATGTCGACATACTTTAGGGAGAAAGTAGAACATGGTAATTTTGCACTTAAAAAGCACTTCACTCCACACATGATTCATTCATTTTGGAATTGTAATAACTGATTAGGTTGTGGTTCCTTTAGTTCCTTATGGCCGATGTTATTGCTAGTTGATGGTTTAAAATATCCAGATGTATTCTCGAAAACGTTCCACTTGAATGAAATGTTAAAAATTGGAATTTAGAACTTAAATCCTTGCTGAAGTCATGTTAATTAATTTATCAGAATTGTTTTGTGACGAAGTTTAGCTATCATTAGATGTTAATTTATTGAAAAAAATTTATAGTGTTTTTTGGTGTTAGGGCCTGTTTGGTAGAGCTCTAGATTCTCATTTTTCAGACTCTGCTCCTGATTATCTGAGAATCCACTTCTCTGAGAATCTGGAGTTGTCTGTTAAAAGCGTTTGGCTGGTACGTTGGCTCCCAAAACCATATGAGGGGATTAGAGGCAAATAGGCCATGTTACCCCTGGTTGTAATAATTCAATTGTATTTGTGTCTTTCTCCTATGTATTTGTACACAAACTATAGAATTGTTTCCCCTAAATTTGTTTAGACCATGTGAATGTATATACGTTGTATCTTTACACAATGCCAGGTTATATTGCATTTACACTTCATGATGGATTACACCTGTGTATAAGCAAATTTTGTACTGTTGTCGCTGCGATAGATGAAGCTGGAGATATCGCATTCATATCATAAAAGTGTTCAAAGGATTATTAAATAATATTATGTACAAGTATTGAAATGATAAATGAATCATAACAAAAGACCACAAAAGTTCACAAGTAGTGTGTCCATCATCCTGAATGAGCAATTGCACTTACAAGGTCATCACGGAAACTATCCATGGATGTAGCACTTGTTTGCGACGTTGACACATCCGATGCATCCTGAGAAATGATATATTTGGCATATCTTGATGGTATTGTTGTAACACCCTGGCTATTCGGAAGCCAAGATGTTACCTAAACTAACATACAACAACAATACGGAAGCACTTCAATAATAACTCAACTAATAGAGTAATAAGATTATCATCTAGAAGAACAAAAGCAGGAATATAATCTGAATCCAACAACAGTTCACAAAATCCAATTATTCAGGTCTACTAAATCCACTAAGATAATTATATCAAAAGATTAATCCATGATGACAACGGTTATTTATTAAACCTTAACATAGAGAAAGATATCATTCATCAACGAACTCTATTTATTACAATCCATCACTTAACGAATGAATGACAAGAACACATTCATATTATTGAAAATCGAATGTTGCAAAGTGAATGTATTATGTGTGTCTACTCCCTCCCAAGAAAGCCGTCAACAGCGATCACCTAGAATAAACAAATACCGGAAAGAATGAGTCTAAGACTCAGCAAGTACAAAGAATATTATGAACTACAATGATCTGAACATGACAGTATCATTAAAGAATATGAACATAGAACTGAAAGAAACATATGAATGAATGGAATGTATGGACTACATTTCTGCTTATACCGGTATAGCCAGTAATACGCCCGTCGGTGTTCACTTAGACCCGCATTTAACAAAATACGGGGATCCAAGGCCCGTATGAAGAACGTTTCATACGGGGATCCAAACCTACCCACATTGGAATGGTGGGTCTTACGTGCCCATACTGGAATTGATGGGTCTTACTTTCCACTCTTGTGGAAGAAACATGAAAAATGAATGAATGGAATGAATTATGAATAATGAAAGACATCATCTCATTAAACATGGATTAACGAATGTAAAAAGAACATGAAGCATTGAATCAACTCATAGATCATAGAAATAACAGTATGAACAGCAAACACTCAGCATTCATCAACCAAAAGAATTACAAGGTACTTGTCTTCCGCTCTGCGAAGCGTTATGAGGCAAGACGGATGCTGCTACACTCGAAATTCCCCCTCCTACACCAATTAAATACTTGAATAAGGAACAACGTGAAAAGGGGCGCTACTCGAAACGTTTAATCGCATCCTCCAAAACCCATGGTTCACATGGTTGATCTACCCAATTAAATCGATAGTCTAGCAGGTTGATAAAACTGGACAGCAGTACTAAAAGTAATACAACTCTTGCTCTGAGACTCGAAACGGAGTGCTCTCAGATCCTATGGAAAGATAACAACATCCTCCACAAAAGTCTAGTTGGCGGAATCTCCCAATTTAGCCAAAAACCTACGTCAATAATCCTATGAAAGTCGAACATCAAATCTGTCTAACAGAACCACATAGCAGTAGAGAAATAGTCATATCTTTTGTTCTACAAATCCAAATAATGTGTTCTTTATCAATCTGGAAAGGTTAAGAAAAATTATACAACAACCTAGTTGGGTTAAAACCTTGAAATTGCCCTTAACTTAATCATAACTTAATAGACAAGTTGACAGTTAATTCACGTCAGGTTTTCAGGACAGCAGGAATGAATCTATCATATCTTTTGAACCGTAATTTGGAATTGAGTGTTCTTGGCGGCTACGGAAAGCTAAGAACAATTTCCATATAACTCTAGTATATGGAAATCTCAAATTAGGCTCCTAAGAACATGAAATCGGCCGCGCAATATTCTGGACAGAACCGAACTACTAGCAGTAGGAATTCAATCCAACAATTCTAATCGAATTCGCATCTACTACGAATCAAACAGCGAAGAATGACTTCCGTTACCCTTGAAGACTCACAGGAAGATGATGATCAATCTCCCGAAGAAGCCTTCTTCCCCTTTCCCCCTTTTCCTCCTTCTTGGCCGACGATAGTCACAAGATCTCTCCCTTCTTCTCCACCTTGGCCGGAGGCTTGGGCAGCACCAATGGTGGGGAGGAGATGACGACAGCAGTGGGGGACTGCAACGAGGCACAAGAGAGGGGAGGAGGCAGGGCGGCGGCTTGGAGAGGGAGGAGATAGGGTTGGCCAAGGGGTGGAGGCGGCTAGGGTTGGGGAGGAGGCGCCTCCCCCTATTTTGTCCCACTATGGCCGGCCCAACAAGGGCCCCCCTTGGCTTGGGCCGGCAGCCTAAGACCCCAAAATTCTACAAAATCCGAATTTTGATCGCAATTCCAACTCTAAACCATGTTGTAGTCGAAATTGAATAAATTTCCCTCTACCCAATATTATTCTCTTTAATTGATATTCAGGGTATTACATTCTACCCCCCTTAAACAGGATGCGACCTCGAATCCTCACACAGCTCTATGCGAAAGAACAACCACAATGGAGAACTAACAACGGTAGCCACGTACCTGTGGTGAACAAATCTGGATAATGCTCACGCATGCGAAACTCCAACTCCCAAGTAGCCTCTCCCTCGGACTGAGGAGACCACAACACAAAGATGTAAAACGACACCTGACCTAACACTCAACCTGGTATTTCTAGGTACACATATCAGAATAAAATCGAAGGTAAGTCCCTACTCGATGGTCAATGTCTTTAACGAAATCCTAAGCTTTAAATTTCTCAGTTACTCACTTACCTTCAGAACACACCAGACGCTGCGTACTTCGCGTATGTACCCGAGACAGTCAAAGCGATACGCCAACTTCCTAATTTTTGCAACTATCGAAAACGAACGAATGTACCTGGGCCACCTTCCTCTTTGGTACGAAAGCACACAACATGCTAAAAATCGAACTCTTCATCTAACAAGGAGCACCTCCTTTAATCAAGAATGCACAACAGAACTCGTTCTTAAACAAATGTTTTACGAAGAAAATCCAATTGAAAATAAGGAGTTCTCATCGCCACCGCGCAATGCCAACTCTCCACCAAAAAGGGTCAAATCCAAGATTGACAAACCATCACAAAAACTATTCCACTTTCTAATTAGGCAATTTACGAATGAATACCACGAAAACCAAAGGAGAAATCACTTGAATGCTTAAATCAAATATTTCTTTTATTCCGTCAGAACTGGAAAGAATCACACCTACCAACACAGCGCCAACTCCAAATTGTAGAAGAGATCAGTCAACAGCACAAAGCTCAAGAGAGAATAAAGAAAACGCTTTGCTACCCAAGAAAACATCCCTTTTCTCAGTTTTCTCTTTTAGGAATAAAATTTCTCTCAAACCTTGGAATTCGAATTCATCGCATACCACACGAGATCAAACCTCTTAAATTAACATCCTCAAGTTATGGTCCAACCGAAATACATCTTCCACACCTTTGTGGAGAGGTTCTATTGGTCCCACCGAACACTCTAGACAACTCCTTCTACTGATGAAATTAATTTGATAGAAGGCACCCAAAACACCACAAAATGGATCCCACGCAATCACATCACCTCCAACTTTCAAGAACAACAACTCAAAATCCTCAGTACACACGCTCATGTACTACATCAGAAGGGTTCTATCAATGATCATTCCACTGCTCAAGAAACATCATTATCTAATTGCTCTACACAAAATCATTGGGTGACCAAAGGTCTAACATAAAAATGCAAAGCCCAAATTTAACCTCCAAGACCTCTACAACGAACTTCTCTTATAACAGATAGAGAAATCACCAGATTAAATCTCGAACATGCCCACAATTCTAACATACTCACTCATTGACATCATCAGAAATCACCCATATAATCTCGCAATACTTTCCAATTGCGTTACTCTATAAAATTGATTAAGGTTTCCATACCTTCGATAATCCCCAACATTTCAACATGAACTAAAGTTGTGGAATTTCACTATACCATAGATTCTACTTAGTCGTACCACTATTCAGTTTTTCTTCAACGCCATACATTCCATTGGAATCAAATTTCCTCCAAGAGGTATAGGTCAAAACCAATTCATCTTCTACTACTTCTCTAATAGCTTGGTAGCAAAATCTCACCACTACAAATTCTTAACCACCACCAAACAGTTGCCAATTTACGCTTTGTAAAACTTTGCAACACAAACTGTTGATCCTTTCTCGAAAGAAAGAGAAGAATAAGGACAAGTTTCGTCACACAGGAAACCGTTGCTCCTCACAGCGAGCACGAAACCAAAAGAATTAATCTGATAACGAGGATCTTGGAAAAACGAAAGTTGAGGTCACAGCTGAGGGCACACATCCCTCAAAAAGGAATTAACAGGTAACACCTAATAAGAAAATGACATTACGATTGAAACTCGACATCTCTTGAGCGGAAAGAGCGGAAAGTTTAGGCATGATTCAAATAACCACAAGTTACAAAACTTGACTCAAATTCTCAAATACTTCTACTGCACTCTTTCCTTTAACACTGAAATTAGTCCTTGAACTAACAACACTTTGCCACAACGAACTAGATAAGTTCTTTAGTCCAACCCACAGAACTACTTAAGAACCAATAAAATTCTTTAACACGCCAAATATGCTCGGAACAGTTCATCTACTCATGAAATATGAGATCCAAATGATCTCAGCCACAAAACTCGAAACATTTTCATTTACAGGATTTCATGGAAAGCAAACGGATTAATTTCCTCTTGAAGAAATCAACAAAAATTTTCTTTGATTGCAACCTCACTTTGCGAACTCAAACCAAAGAGCCTTTAAGACTAAATCACACGAAACTCTTAAGAAGCAATAGGACATTCCTATACACCATTTTATTTAAAATAATTTTAGCTAGCAGAAAATTCATGAGCTCCAAAAGATCACGAAAACTAAACTTGAAGTATTCTCATTTAAGCGATATCACCATAGGCGATCAAATTACTACAAGTATTAACATCAATCTCACACCAACGATTAGAAAACACTTCGAAAGACCCATGTGAAAAGAATGGGTTGATTCTTTCTCAAAAGAAGAGACAAATGGAAATGATTTTCACCAACTAGAAAATCATTTACCATTCGCAATGAACACAGGACCAAGGGGAAAACTAATTAAGCAATGAACTCATAGAACATAAGTGGAGTCCACAGTTGAAAGCATAGGCCTCACAAGAAGAGAATATCAGACCTTAACAGATAAGAATAAACATGCATTCAAGATCAAAGCACTTGCATCACTAAAGAACCATTATAACTTTGCAACATGTCGCTTTACACGACAAACTTTGTTTACCACATAAAGCTTGAACCCCCAAAAAATCATGAACACAAAACTTGAAATTTGATCATTTAAGAAATATCACAAAAGACGATCAAATTTCTTTCTCTATAAAAGAATCAACATTACCCTCACATTAGTGAACATTTTATTAAGATCAATAACATACATTCATGGTAACAATCAATTTACCTTACTATCACATCAATAAACCTTCTAAAGGAAACATGACAAATCGTGTCATAGAAATCTCCAGCATCAAATGGGATTGTAATAACAACTTATTCTAGAAAAGAAACCTAGCGCGAAAGCCACAAAGCTGAAATAAACCTCTTTTTAACAAGCTCACTCTAGTACAAGACAAACTCATAAAACACACCAGATTAAATCACTTATTAAATTTCGCTCATTTACCCTTACTGACGCTCAACGCCAGTATAGCACACACCAGTAGCACTCTAACCATTAATACTAACAACCGATGATTATCTAATCATGGAAGCATTCATAGTCCTACCTTTGTTCAGAAATTGGAATGAAATATCTTTAAACTTCAGCAATGGAATATTTATAAGACAAGGTTTTGGAAGTCAATACAACCACCCTCATCCATTTCTTCATACATATAACAACAATTTAGCATGGCAAAATCAGGTGAATCTAGCATTTGTACAAATTCTTCAGGTATCCAAATAGAAGACATATTTAAGGTTAATATTTACCAAGGCAAAATTAACTTCACTTTTGAAGACATTAACTAAGAGTCATTGGTTTGCACCAAGATATTAACCCAACCTGATAACTCCTACCATACCAAGTAATTCTTTTAATTAAAACCTCTTAGGTAAGTATGACAATACAACACTAAAGGGTTTTAACATACTCTTTCTCTTAAGAGAGGCATTAAACTTCAACTCTCAATTTAACCCAAAAGAAATATGCAAGGTCAAAGCACCCACTTAATAAAGAACTTGCAAAAGAAATCTTCCACTGCTCGAAATTCCAAGCGAACAAATGAGTTACATTTTCCAACAGAGGATAAAACAGAACTTCTGTGAAAAGATCAATCTTGCAAGTTAACTACATTCACAAGTAGCAGAAATATCACACTAGTCGGAGGAACAATATTTATTTCAAAGAACAAATGAGACCAAATGGAGCTTGCCCACTTCATTATAACCACCATTCAAAAGAAGTTCATCAACTGTAAGTAACTACAACCAGGAGACCAAATACAAGCTCAAGTAAGACAACAACTTCATCACAGAATTCATGCTCAACACATAACTATGGAATGGGGGTAGGTACTACTCTATTTCCCTACCACGAATAATGGTGTAGCCTAGCGAAACCCAGGACAACAACCATGACTTCAACTTCTCAACGTCTATTACCAACACGCATGACTGTTATAATCAATTATGAATATATAGGATCATCTCATGACAATCATAGAGTAAATTCATAGATATAGGATATCACATCATATCATAGATTAACAACAAGAAAGATAGTACAGAAGCAATTCGATACAATACAACATAATGAAACGCATCACTAGAAATGCAGATGCAATGGATTTCCCAAACCTCACCTACTGTGCACAGTGTGTCAATTTAATATTCAATTACCACGGACCTAAATCCCGCTCTGATACCAACTATAACACCCTGGCTATTCGGAAGCCAAGATGTTATCTAAACTAACATACAACAATAATACAGAAGAAACTTCAAAAATAACTCAACTAATAGCGTAATAAGATCATCATCTAGAAGAACAAAAGTAGGAATATAATCTGAATCCAACAACAGTTCACAAAATCCAATTATTCAGGTCTACTAAATCCACTAAGATAATTCTATCAAAAGATTAATCCATGATGACAACGGTTATTTATTAAACCTTAACATAGAGAAAGATATCATTCATCAACGAACTCTATTTATTACAATCCATCACTTAACGAATGAATGACAAGAACACATTCATATTATTGAAAATCGAATGTTGCGAAGTGAATGTATTATGTGTGTCTACTCCCTCCCAAGAAAGCCGTCAACAGCGATCACCTAGAATAAATAAATACATGAAAGAATGAGTCTAAGACTCAGCAAGTATAAAGAATATTATGAACTACAATGATCTGAACATGACAGTATCATTAAAGAATATGAACATAGAATTGAAAGAAACATATGAATGAATGGAGTGTATGGACTACACTTCTGCTTATACCGGTATAGTCAGTGACACACCCGTCAGTGTTCACTTAGGCCCGCATTTAACAAAATGCAGGGATCCAAGGCCCGTATGAAGAACGTTTCATACGGGGATCCAAACCTGCCCACATTGGAATGGTGGGTCTTACGTGCCCATACTG
The DNA here is from genome assembly GCA_036346405.1 of Phyllostachys edulis. NCBI lineage: Eukaryota > Viridiplantae > Streptophyta > Magnoliopsida > Poales > Poaceae > Phyllostachys > Phyllostachys edulis. The sequence goes on along the minus strand of CM070549.1, from coordinate 77,868,985 downwards.
GAATTGATGGGTCTTACTTTCCACTCCCGTGGAAGAAACATGAAAAATAAATGAATGGAATGAATTATGAATAATGAAAGACATCATCTCATTAAACATGGATTAATGAATGTAAAAAGAACATGAAGCATTGAATCAACTCATGGATCATAGAAATAACAGTATGAACAGCAAACACTCAGCATTCATCAACCAAAACAATTACAAGGTACTTGTCTTCTGCTCTGCGAAGCGTTATGAGGCAAGATGGATGCCGCTACACTCGAAATTCCCCCTCCTAGACCAATTAAATACTTGAATAAGGAACAATATGAAAAGGGGCGCTACTCGAAACATTTAATCGCATCCTCAGAAACCCAAGGTTCACATGGTTGATCTACCCAATTAAATCGATAGTCTAGCAGGTTGATAAAACTGGACAGCAGTACTAAAAGTAACACAACTCTTGCTCTGAGACTCAAAACGGAGTGCTCTCAGATCCTATGGAAAGATAACAACATCCTCCACAAAATTCTAGTTGGCGGAATCTCCCAATTAAGCCAAAAACCTACGTCAATAATCCTATGAAAGTCGAACATCAAATATGTCTAACAGAACCACATAGCAGTAGAGAAATAGTCATATCTTTTGTTCTACAAATCCAAATTAAGTGTTCTTTATCAATCTGGAAAGGTTAAGAAAAATTATACAACAACCTAGTTGGGTGGAAACCCTGAAATTGCCCTTAACTTAATCATAACTTAATAGACAAGTTGACAGTTAATTCATGTCAGGTTTTCAGGACAGCAGGAATGAATCTATCATATCTTTTGAACCGTAATTCGGAATTGAGTGTTCTTGGCGGCTATGGAAAGCTAAGAACAATTACAGATAACTCTAGGATATGGAAATCTCAAATTAGGCATCTAAGAACATGAAATCGGCCGCGCAACATTCTGCACAAAACTGAACTACTAGCAGTAGGAATTCAATCCAACAATTCTAATCGAATTCACATCTACTACGAATCAAACAGCAAAGAATGACTTCCGTTACCCTTGAAGACTCGTAGGAAGATGATGATCAATCTCCTGAAGAATCCTTCTTCCCCTTTCCCCCTTTTCCTCCTTCTTGGCCGACGGTAGTCACAAGATCTCTCCCTTCTTCTCCACCTTGGCCGGCGGCTTGGGCAGCACCAATGGTGGGGAGGAGATGATGACAACAGTGGGGGACTGCAAGGAGGTGCAAGAGAGGGGAGGAGGCAGGGCGGTGGCTTGGAGAGGGAGGAGATGGGGTCGGCCAAGGGGTGGAGGTGGCTAGGGTTGGGGAGGAGGCGCCTCCCCCCTTTTTGTCCCACTATGGCCGGCCCAACAAGGGCCCCCCCTTGGCTTGGGCCGGCAGCCCAAGACCCAAAAATTCTCCAAAATCTGAATTTTGATCGCAATTCCAACTCTAAACCATGTTGCAGTTGAAATTGAATAAATTTCCCTCTACCAAATATTATTCTCTTTAATTGAGATTCGGGGTATTACAATTGTGGGCACATAGTTAGGATCCCGATCGAAACTATGAAAATGCATGTCCGACGAAGCATATTCACGTATGAAGTTGTGGATTCCCATGGTTGTTGCAACAATCATCTTTTGCTTGGACATGGGAAAGCTCGGCATCTCTTAAGAAGAATTCTCTATTTCATCTTCCATACACCAAAGGACCTCTCAATTACGTTGCGAACACTCGAGTGTAAATGGTTGAATTTCTCTTTCTCACCACTAGGAGCAACACCTCTCCGAAATTCTGGAACATGATACCTTTGGCCCTTGTATGGCGCTAAATACCTAGGCTTGTTCGGATAACCGGTATCGACAAGATAATATTTACCTGCAACATATGACGAAAAATTCATGTATATCAACATCCAATGCATGAACATTACAAGTAAATAATTTTGTAAATGATACCAAACAAAGAAAATTACCCTATGGAGGATGTGGAAAGGCTTCCCTGTCTACATCCAATGCATGATAAAGCACACTAGTATCATGTATAGCTCCTGGTTGTCCAATAGATGCGTATGTGAAGCGCATGTCAAAATCACATACCGCCATGACATTCTGTGTTGCACTTCCTGATCTCCCAATATATCTAATTAGATCTTCTGGAGTAACAGTTGCAAGAATGTGTGTACCATCGATAGCTCCAATACAGTCTTTGAAATGTGACCACATTCTTCGATCATTTCTAATTCTACTGTGAACTGTAGTGAAGTTTGGATCCTTTAGCCTCACAAAATCTTTAGACATTCTGACCACACACTGCAAAACCTCATTAAACTTCCTACTAATTGTCTCACCAGAATGCTTGAACCGATTCTGCACTCTTCGGTTAGATTCACAGCCACCACGTATGTATAGAAAAAGAGCTAGTGCTTCAATTGAACTTGTATGAGTAGTTGATTTCACATTATGTACTCACCAAAAGATCATGTAGACTGTAAAAGATTGTAGCATTCATTCGAAGCATGTGGTAGCTTTCTCCCAGAGTGGTCAAGGTTTCTTTCACCTAACCCATTCCACTAAGTCGTGAAGTCCTAGGCTCATTCTTGTCCAAGTTGGTTGAGTGATAATTATCCACGATAATTGCAGTAGTAGTGAGGTGACTTGACATGTCTTGCCACAGACATAGCATTTGCACATCACACTCATGTTCCACATCTGATATATTACTCCCTTCACTATCGCTTTCAGAAGACGACATCTGTATATTAACATACAAAAACACAACAACATAAATGGCAATTTAAAAATACATGAGCACGCATTAGGTCCAAATGACAGTTTATAACTAGTGAAAAAATGTCTTATAATCCAAAAAAGGTCTTACAACCAATAGAGAAATAAAGAATAATAAATGTGAATACAAGATAAACTACTTGTAGTAATGTCTCCAGAATCATCCTAACGTTACAATAAATTTTTTATTTGCCATACTTGGCATCGTACTTCCTTTTGAGCCATTCAAATCGTTCTTCACTATTGCACAAGGTCATAAACATTTCCCTTTGCTCCTTCTTTACAAAAATTTTAGATGCAATGAAGTGCTCATTACTCCCATTAATAGCACTACACTCTTTAACCTATTCCATTACATCCTTGATGCTACACACCGAGTTTTCCTCTCTTTTTTGTGCAAATGCTTCAAAAGATGCATGCGACTTCTCATTCAACACGAGAATTCTTCCCAGTTGATCTTGCATGACCACAGAACCACTCTTTGGTTTCTTCCCCTTATCATTGCTAGGGCTACAAGCTCTCTTTCCTTTCCTACCAATTGGTGATTCATCTTCACAATCACTGTTATATTTGTCATCACACTCATCTTCAAGCTCTTCAATATCAATAGCTGTCAGTGAACGCACAGGACTTTGAGGCAATGTTCCCATTGCAGGAGACCAATGGTCTTCACCGGTGTTGCGAATGTTGTCAAACATCTTGGACAGCAACTCCTCATTTTGAAGTCCAGCCTTCTCAAACTTGGAACATCCTTTATATTCCTATCAATGCCAAGTGTTACATGTTAAACATTCACTAATAATAGAGCTAGGTGTGTACATTAATGCATTTAAAAAATAGATAATGAGTAATAACATACTTTTTTTAATTTCTTCCACCATTCGGCGATGGCCTTTATTGTATTCTTTTCATGGTCCCAACCTAAGCCTGTCTCCTTTGTCCTCAATTTCCTCCAAATGTTGTAATCGTTCTTTAATTTATCCTATTTGTTCTTCAATTGCATCTTTTTGTATTGCAGCCTAGTCTTGTCTACAAATTTTTTTATCACAAGAGTATACCCTGGATTGTTCAAATGGGTATTCGGGTGATTGCCTGCCTCTACTAGTTCAACGAACAATTCACACATTATCCTAGTGTTCTCATCGTTCCACTCAGCATTATCAGCCATCTGCATATTTGGCCCATAAATTTGTTTATCAAGTTGACATCAACAAGAAGATATGGACACCTAGAACTATGGGCATACAAGTAGACATAGCTGTGATCGAGAAGCTAATCCGAATGGCAAAAGAAATTGGTGGTGATAAAAACTCAGAGATGGCCTTTTGGCCTAGATATATGTGTGGTAATTTGGTAAAGGCTGGTGACTCCTGCTCCTCTTTGACCACCCAACTAATCACCCACGATAAAATCTCTGCCATTGTCATCATGCATGGCTAGAAATCGAATCAACAAGTACATACGAAAGACCAAGAAAAAGAAACGTTAAAATCAACAACTAATTTGGTTATGTCATCTCATCTACCTATATTTGGAGCAGCATCATCAATCACATAAGCATCAGAGAATCAAACATTTGACTGATCATATCAAAAACAGCAAGGAATAATCATTTTGCATTTAATTGCAATTGACTGATTAAATCAAAATTTCACATGAGACAATATAACAAAATTTCACATGAGACAATATATCCTATGTTGTAGTTAATTGATAATATCAGGGAACACAATCTGAAGTTCAATACTGACATTAAAAAAACTACTGATTTCTACATCAAGATCACAAATGACAATATTCATCCCAAAACTAGAAATAATTCAAGATGATGTGTTCAAAGCTTGAACATTGTAGAATTGGACAAAACGGATAGCATGCCTTAGATAAGAAATAGGTTTTAGATCCCCCTTTACTAATGAGGAGAGAAAAATGAAATTTTGAAGCAGAGTATGCCTGCTTTACTGTTTACTATGCTTAATCATTATCACTCTTTGCATTTCACTACAACAGACAGGAGGATAAACATGTGTAGTGGGGCAAAGATAAACGACAAACAAAATCCAGATAAAGCGCTCGATCTTTGGTGTAGTTTTGCGAACAAAAAAGAAACAATCTCACCATAGTCTAGTTGTCAAAATCGATTCACACCCCTTCAACATAAATCTTTTCTCCAATAACATCATTTGATTGCAGAGCATAGTGTATATGTAGTTCTTTCATAATTTGATTTCCTTCTTGTCTACATTATCTTGCATAACTGATTTCTACATCAAGATCACAAATGACAATATTCATCCAAAAACTAGCAAGAATTCAAGATGATGAACAATCTAAAGAATTGACCTTATTAACTCAAGATACTGGCAAAGCTATCAGGCAGAGAACATTGGCATTTCACATATACTAGCAAAGCAAAGCAAAGCAAACATGCACAGATACTATCAGGCAAAGCACGTTGGCATTTCACATATACTGTCTAGTAGTTCAAGATACTGGCAAATCAAACATTCACAGATAATGTCAAGTAGTTCAAGGTACTAGCAAAGCAAAGCACATTGCCAAACATTCACAGATGCATGAAAAAAATAGGGAGGCAAACATTCACAAATGCACATTGCCAAGAGGGATTCATATGAACTGTAATCTCTCATCTTGCAACAATTAATATCCATCTTTGACAGTCAAGAATACACAATTTGCATAGCAACCACTCCCAGATCAAACACCCGAAATAGAGATAAACACACAATTTGGATTCAACACAGATTCACAGATATGTTTCGTACACATTCACAGATTAACAGATACAAATTTTTCGTACTACATTCACAGATTCAAAGAAATATACAAGAGAGTCTACACATTCCAAACAGAAGAAAGCAACAAATCGATCCACCCTAGGGCGGCCGACGAAGAGGAAGGAGACAAAGGGAGTAGGGAGGACACGGGAGACGGCCGGATGACGACCTTACCTTCACAGAAGCCGCCGGTGGTGCTCGGGAAAGGGCGGCGGTGAAGAAGGCGGCGAACCAAAGGACCTCTAGGGTTTTCGAGGTGGGCGGATCTCGTGTGCTAGCGGTAGCGCACTTCGGGCCCTGCGGCGGCGCTATCAAAGACCACCGGGGGTGCACGTGGGGGCCGGACGGGTCACACTCGAGGACAAGCGGGGTGCCAGACGGGGGCCGGAGGCGGAATCGCCTTGTCATGAGCGAGAGCAGCGGGAGGGGAAGAGACGCGATGGAAAGGCGAAGGGGTATGCGAGGGGGGGTCATGCGGTGGAATTCTTTGGGGTAGTTTGATGGCAAATTGCAGGTAAAATCTTTTAACTTCAAGGTCCATTTTCTTTTCTGTAAGGTGGATTCTCACGAGAATATACAAAAATGCTGCTTCTCGTCGCTTGTTCATTTTTTGGACAGCTCCTCGCGAGAATCAGAATCAGGTGGTTTTGAGAATCAGAGTGTTTGGTACGGCTCCACGAGAATCGATTGAGAAGCTAGGAGCAGAAGCTGTACCAAACAGGGCCTTAGTAGTTTAGATTGCATCTTGGCTTTCGCATAACCACACTACACCATGGCATAGTATTAAGGGCAATTATCTGCCGGGAAAAAATGGGATGAGTGGCAAAACATATGCTGGAAATATCCAAAAGATTAAGGGTCACGTTATCTGTCGGCAATAATTATTTTTTAGAACAACTCATCTGCCGGGAATAATAAAAATTTGCCTACAATATATCTGCCCTAAAAAAACTCTACTAGGTCGATGCATCTGCCGGGGATAATGAAACCCTTTTGGCGGGCAGCTGAAATTTTTTTCGACCGAGGTGCCAAACCTTCCGCTCTTCTAAAACCATATCCCCTAAATTCCCTAATTTCTTCGGACCACCCGACCACCCACCTCCCGGCCGCCCCACCTCTCCTAGCGTCACCTCCTTTCCCGACCACCTCCTCCTGGCGCCACCCCGCCTCCTGCCGTCCCTCGTCCCAGCCGTCCCTCCTCCCAGCCCGCCCCTCAGGCGTCCCCAGCGTGGCCCCACATGCAGCCACGTCTTGTTCTTGTGATTCGACGCGGCCGAGTCCCACGGCCGTGGTTGCTCTCTCTGGCTCGGCCGGTCGCCTGCCTCGGTTCGCCTCGCCTGCGGCGCCGTTCGGCCCCCTGCGCCATCGCCTTCGATCGCATCCTGGCTCATCCCGCCCGGCCCGTTCGGTTTAGAGCTCGATTTCATTTGATTTTGGCAACTCGGTGTATTTTGAGGGGTTTTGTGTGTATGAGTGTTTGTGTTTTTAGATCCCTCCTCCCAGCGCCGCCCCTCCTCCCTAGCCATCCCTCCTCCAGGCGCCGCCCCTCCTCCTAGCGCCGCCATCCTCCCTAGCCGCCCTCCTCCCTAGCCGCCTTCCTCCCCGGCCACCCCTCCTCCCAGATGGTGAGCAGATGCAGGCAGAGGTGCAGTTCCTGTCTCTCCTGGTGCCGACGCCTGAGATGGTGTTCTTCCGGTGCTGCGTGCACAGCTTCTGGATTAGAGCAGCTGTTCGTAGTTCTGAGCTCGAAATCAAAGAGGGATCCATTTCTTAATTTGTGTTGGTCTGTTTTTAGGTCATTTTCAGTGCATATGTAGGTAAATGACGAGACTTTTCTTTTCTAGATGTTGGGTCATCTTTTTTCATGCTGAAATTTGCTACTCGTTCCACCATTTTTCTCTTACCCCCACTGCTTCAGGAATGTCATATATTGCCTTCAATAATATCTTGAATCGTCTTTAGCCAAGAATAAGAAATTGCTTACATAATTCATGTTGGGGAACGTGTTGACAAAACTGTTTTGTCAATAATATTGATCAAGAAATAATTGTGATTGCTTTGATCTATTGATTTTCTTATTGTTAGACCTTACACATCAAGATTGTAGGATTCCGCCTGTGAATGGTGTGAGTGACTCATAGCACTTCTTGTTATCGTCTTTGCGGGCAGATTCTGCAGAAGACGGTGATCCCGGAGCGCCCCATGTACTACCCGGAGTACCCACCGCAGGTAAAATTCCTAACCCTCCTCAATTCCCTTCCCCTTTTTCGTTGGTCTTGAGCATGACAAGAAAATAGGATCGGCCCGGATCAGTGGCGCAAAACATGCATGCTGCAAGACAACACCTGACTGATTTGCTCAATTTACTCACTCAGATATTCCGATTGACAATTTGTACCCTAGTTTTGGGGCCTCTCACATTCTTCTTACTCATGGTGTGCTGCTAATTGGTGCTGCTGGTCCCGATTTGCCGTGAGCCGAGCAAGGAGTTGTGCTCGTGGGGAAGACAGGACCTGTGGAGAGAGTTGAGCAAGCACCGCAGCGATTACCTACCAGATGACCCCTCCGTCGTTGGACAACGACGGAGGACAAGAAAACCCTTTACTCTCTTGGAAGATCCGTGACTTTGCGCATGCCTACCGTTCGGGATCACGACACCGTTAATGTGAGTAGCTCATCGAGCAGGCGTTGCTTGCTTCTATGATTGCCCTCCTGCATCCATGCTGTTCAACCTTGATCCGTTGCATATATAGGTCGCCGAGCATGTCATTGCAGGCGTGGAAGAGTGGAACAACAAAAAGCCTCCAATGCCAATGCTTTGGTCTATTTCAACTCAGATGACTCGAGGAAGCAAGCTGAAGCTTCCACAAAAAGATTTGAGCAAGGTTTACCCAACTTTGCTACTTTGGTTCTTCTCTAACAGACTAAAACTATATTAATATTTGGCCAGCTCATGATATACATATTCTTATATTTGAAATGAACCGGCTTCAGGTAGAAACTCCATTCACCTAGTTATGTCATTACAATTTTTGTTTCTTTTTGGTTCTTCTTTGTTTCTTTTGACGCTGTTGGCGTTGTAATACTATTTGACAACTATTCCAATACAATGGTCATAAGGTAGAGAGTCCTCTACCTTTTACGTCAAACAAAAATGAACGGCTTCGGTAGAAACAAAATTCACCTAGCTATATCCCATTTTCTTGATATGTGTTGCTTCTTGTGCCCAGAAATCCGATTTCCATTCTCGATGGAATCTTTGTCACCATTAAGGATGACATTGACTACTTCCGTATCCATCAAAGGGTTAGTTTACTCGATCGAAGTCGCCATTTTGTCAGGTCCGAGAATTCTATATCATGTTTTCTTTGAATCGCAGTGCTACCACATTTTTCGACAAAATCCGCCTTCAGGAGAAAGACGCGGTCTGTGTTGCTCGCTTATGAAATGTGGAGTGATCTTTATCGGAAAGCAAATATGCATGAGCTAGGCCTTGGGGTAATCGGAAACAATCCAAACTACGGGTATGGTTAATGATTGAGTTATGTTCAAAACATACTTAGTTTGTGGCTAGAGAACACTGACTGTTTTTTTTTTTTGTTAAAGTTGACAAATTCAGACTTAGAGCACTTTCGAGTGTTTATTACCAAATCCCTGCTTTCTATTTGAACCTAAAGGGTGTATTTGCTGCTTTGTTACTTAATGCTTGGATTAAATCATTTTCTTCCCTTTTTTTGGCACGCGGCAAACTTAAGAAACATCCAATGACATCTATGCGATTATCTTGCCTTGCCTAAAGTATGCTAACAGAAAAAGAAATTGTAATACTTTACTAGCTATTTCCTAGAAGCAAACTCAGTTGTGCTTTAGTAAAGCTTGACAATCTGAATACTGGAATGAACATGAACATTCTGATCCAGTAGTCTCATCTAAAACCATTACATTATGAAGGCACAAAAGAAAAAGAATCTAGAATTTCCATTCATCATATAATCTTTATCCAGTTTATTGTTTTCTTATGTTTACCGCTTCATCTTCGTGTTTTCTTAACCTCTTTTGCGTAATGACAAGAAATCCACATTCAATTGATAGATATCTTGGTGGTTCTTCATCCGGTCCACCGCACTCGCCTCATCGAGATTATGCTTAGTAGCAATTGGAACAGATGGTGGAGGTCTGTACATATAAAGTCGTAAGATTCGTTGTCACTAGATTCTTGTCGATGCATCGATCCCCGCCATTACTACCTTTATTTTTGCCACAGAGTTCGCTTAGAATTCCATCTTCACTCTGTGGCATTGTTGGTTTGAAGACAACATATGGGAGGACGGATATGACTGGGTAACTAAGAAAAGTTCCAACACAATGGATATTTACCATAGTGGTCCTTTTGGGCATCATAATTTTGTATGGATTAGAATACCTTTCAACATCATCGGGCATCATAATTTTGTATGGATTAGAATACCTTTCAACATCACTTCACTAAAGCTGGTTTAGTCCTATGTTAACATTCCGAGTCCGACATTTCAAACCGCTTTTTATGTCATGGTATTGTCCAAAGAATCAAGTAAACAAGGTCAGCTTGAGTTGTTTTTACTCTTATCTTGCAATCGGATCTGATTAGAAAATCGTTTGACATTCATTCAATTGTGAGTATACATGATTAGATATCTTGTTTGCGGGGCACTTTGTGATTGTGGGATCTGTTGAAGTTGCTTCTCCTCTTGCGGCCTTAGTGGAGGATGCTATGCTAGTGTAAGCGCTTTGTCCGGCTAGATGAGATGATGAGATCGCATAAGTCTGTTAAGCTTACCTCTCTTGTTGATCATGAGATGGGCTTATTTGCTACTTCATTCTATTGCAGGCACTTTATTTTTGTGTTCCTTTTCGTGAGCAATTACTGTGCATGCGTGTGTACAAAGTAGTTGAAATAGTAATAAATTCAAGGCAACCTTCCTCATGCATATCTTGTTTCTTTTGATCTTTTATACCATATAAATATCTAATTGCTACTTATGTCACATGAGTAATTTAGATGTGAATTTATCTTAACTACTATAATTTCGAGTTTAGGAATTGAGGAGCCGATTGGTGGGGGCTTGGGGATGGTTTTGGAGGTGGTGTTGTGCTATTGCCTAGGGTTTGCGAGGGGAGTGGTTGCATGAATTAAGCTAGAAATGTGGGGTTTACATGTTTTGGGCCAATTTGTGTCAGGTTCATCTCTGAGCACTTTGGGTTTGGTTGCCCTGGTTTGGCATGCTTGTTTGGTTCGCTATTAGGTTTGTAGGAGATTGTTGGAGTAGCTCTTCGAGCAGGATTATGCAATGCGTTTAGCGGAGGAAGACAAGAGATGCGAAACTTTTGACGAGACTATGTTTGTTCTTACGTGATTTTTTCGTGGATACAGCCGAATTTCGACTAGGTTAAATCGGTGGTGGAAAAGATTCCGCTCATTACTTCGGTGTTATCTTAATATGTGGAGCAATTTATTTGGCGTGCTTGTTGATTGGCTATGACTCCTTCAAATGAGATATGCTTCTTGCCTTCTACAAGAGGCGCCACATTTTCAAGGTCTGTTTATTCGACCTTTCTTTTTTGTAAACACAAATATGGGTTTCTTCAACAATGATGAATCACAATTTATCCTCGAAAGTGGAAACATATCCTTTGCACATAGCATTTATATTTTGCCAGAGTTCATCCGACTTAAAACAATAAAACCTATCATTTTGTAATGTGTAAATTCAAGTGCTATTCATGCATATAATACGAGAAGAGTTGGTTACATGACATCAATTCATATCACATCCTATCCTCTATTTTCTCTAGTTAATACTATTTTATGAAATGTTCATGAATGGTGAAAAGTTGACAAAAGACACTTTCTAGGATAGAGTTTTCACTCTTCTAAAATCCAAATCTTGAACTCTTGAAGAAGCTCAAGACTCTTTATATATTTCTCAACCCAAAATCTTTGATGTATACATGCTTAAGCATTATTTTCTTCCTACCGTGAAGATTGTGTTGTACTTTTGTTTGGGTGTGTGTGTCTACCTTGACATGGTTCATATTTTATTTCAAAGTACGTGTTCTATACAAATTGTTCTATTTCATGGTTCTTTGCTTCATGTGCTATTCAACATGTTGGCCTTGGTACCATTGGGCATCGAGTTGGAGAGAATTATGGGATCAGTCCGTCTCTTATTCTTGATGTTCCTTCTTGCAACGACAAATGTAATTCTTCATCTCATCATTGCTTTCTTGGTGGCTTACAATCCTCTATACCCTGTTCCATTTCTTGTGGATGAATGCTCTATTGGCTTTTCTAGAGTTATATTCTCAATGATTGTCATTGAGACAAGTCTGAGTGGAGTGCAATCTCGAAGGTGCAGTGCTTCTCTGGTGGTTAATAATACATTATACTCATTTTAATGATTTATATGAGGTTTCAGAAGATATAAATGTGGGAGGAATTGAGTTTATACCGTTACGTTGATAAAGTTTCCTTACTCAAATTGTTTGTGTTGAGGTCATACCATTTTTTTGCATGCAGGATATAAGATTGCAAACTATTGTTCAAAATGTTGAAATTTGATATCATGTTGTACAATGACACTGTTAGACTAGTTTAGATATGAGCAGTTGACCACCGTCATTGAATTAGCTTATTACTTTTACCACTGATTACTGAACTAGGAGAACTTACTCTGTTCTAAGGGGGTATATCTAGTGCAAACTCATATTTGAGTGCAATTATGCATGCTCCCACGTGCACTGTTGGGTGAGGGTTATATGCATCAAATGTAGTGGGTCTTGGCTCTTGAGAAGGTATTTTCTTACATGAGGGGGTTATTCAGAAAATATTTCATTGAGCTCCCATAAAAGTAATATATTAAACTCTTGAATTACAGTGTTCTGATTAATGGGAATTTCCTGAGAAATATTTCATCATGGATGCCAAGTAGGCAGACATCCACTACTCAGGTATAAAAATTAAGAATGCAAATAAACGTGCTCATGTTTGCAAGTATAAATTTTCTGCTGATGACTTCCATCATCTGCTTAGGGTTTAGACAATCATTTAGTAGTATTTGTTGGAAAGCTTTTCCAGAAACTCTTGTGAAGCTTCTATGAGAAACTCGAGCTTGGCGTAACCCATCAAGGTTGAATCATTCCATGGATAGCGTACATCATATGATCATAATAATAGTTGGTTTTGTTATGATGTTTTTGCAACATGATTGTTCGAGTGAGAAAGCTTATTCTAAGCATTCATCTAGATAGAACCAAAGTTACACTTTTGTACATGCGTTCTTAGAAGGCAATGTACAACAAAATCTACATATAAATCTCGAACTACTACATGGATCAGATCTTGGTCGGTTACCCACGAAACCACTATTCTACTTGATTCTCGATAGTTTATACAGTGGTTTTTATCCTCTCCTTGTAGTTTTTTTTCAAGGTTATAGATAGCACTTTTGTTTCGTTTCAGAGCCATCGGGATGATGTTTGTCCAAGAAATATTTCTATCCTAAGCTTACAAAATTGTGCATGTCAGTCACATGGGTCGCCCACTACCATGACATCATCTTCATTTGATCAACACATTACACAGATCTATAGGCCATCTTCTTGAAATATAGGCTATCGCTACAATATATGAGCTTAGGAGTTAAGACGTTGCTAATTTCCATATTATTGGCTTCCTCTGTTTGTATTATCCTTGTATGAAATCTTTTTTAATAGCACTTTTTAGCTTTCACTATATTAATAAACTAATTTGTCATCAACCTACAGGATCTACTTGATAGGTCAATCAGCAGGAGCACATATCGCAGCATGCGCTCTCTTGGAGCAAGCGGTTAAGGAATCTAGAGGAGAGCACATTTCTTGGAGTGTTACTCAAATAAAAGCATATTTTGGTATGTAAAATAGATTGGTGTTACCATATTATGATAAGGATATTTAGCTGTTACTGTTCTGACTACAAGATTTTGGTATGTAAAATAGATTGGTGTTATCATATTATGATAAGGATACTTGGAGATCTCAATGCACTTTTTATTGACTTCACTTAATTTATTCATTTGTTAGAGCTCCAACATACAGTTATATCCCTAAACATCAATGGACATCTTTCTACATTTCTTTACACTAACTGTAGGCATTTCCTACAAATATTATAGCTTATTTCCTCTTGATTGCTCACTTTAAGCTTCTGTGTATGCTTGAAAGAGTATGGATGGCTAGGTGAAGCTAGCATTTGATATTGCTGTTAAGTGCTTGATAAGCCATGGAGCTGCTTATGGTTAAATGGTGTAAAAGACAATTGAGGGCGTTTAATCGCCAATATGTCTAATCGCCGAAAAATCGGTAATCGAGGCGCTTAATCAAAAAAAAAACTTATCTAGGGCACTTCACTGCCGGGAAAAAATCTTATCTAGGGCACTTAACTGCCGAGAAAAAAACTTATCTATGCCACTTAACTGCCGGGAAAACATGCAATCGAGGGCAAGTTAATTGCCGGCAATACATATAATTGCTGGGAAAACTCTAACTGCTAGGGAAACTCTAACTGCCAGGGAAACTCTAACTGCTGGGGAAAAACGACTTTTCTAGGGCAATTAATTGCCGGGAATGCACATATCTGCTGGGAAATGTTTTTCCTAAGAAGACTTTTACCGGCAGTAATAAGTGCCGGAATACACATTCCCGGCAGATAAATTGCCGGGAAAAGCAGTTTTTCCCGGTAGTTGCATTGCCCTTAATACTATGCCATGGTGTAGTCCAGGGTGTTACAATAGTGATGGTGGTTGTCAAAGATTTGATCGACACGCATCTCCCACTCCAAATAAGCCTTCAGATCAGATCTACCCTTGAACTCTAGTATGGTGATCTTGATTTTCCTGATACTGTAGTCTTCACGTTCTTCACCTCCACCATGACATCCTCCTTGTCCAGCACCTCGACGATCAAAGTAATCACATCGGGGATGTTGTTGATATCTTCCACAGTCATTGGAAATAGCCTCCTCTGAATTAGCAGCGTAGAAGTCATCTCCATCATGGCGTACAACACGTTGTTCACATCCATGTTGTGGTTGGGACATCACCAGTACATTAGCTCCTCATGGCGGTGGTAGCCTCTCCTCCAAGCGATGGATAGTAAGGTTTAGATTGTCGAAACCTTCCATCATACGCTATTCATTCGCATTAAAACGATCGTTCAGTGTGTCTTGCATCCCTTGGATTTGAGCTTCAAGTTGATGGCATAACACCTTCTCGTGACGAAGAAAATAGCCGGTAGTACCAACAAATTGAGAATGTACGTCCGGTAATAGTGTATCACCGTACATAGGCTCCTCGTTTGATCCACCATTGGAACCGCACTTGCTAATTCTCGACATGATGATCAACCTCAAAGTACTAAGAAAAAAATTTCGCATACCATGATCAACCATGCTCTGATATCAAGATGATATGGATCAATGTGTGGTTGATGGGTAATGTGGCCTACTCTTTCACAGTACTTGAATTCCAATCTTGATCGAAGCAACACCCTAGCTTTCGCCCTTTTGGGTTAGGCAAAAAGGAAGAACAAGTGTATCTCCAAAGCAAGTAATGATACTTAGTTGATGTTGAATCAATCCGAATAGAGAAACAAAATCAAACCCAAAGAACAATATCAAATCGTGAGCAATTGAGGATGCCACGAATTGGTGAGATGATCCACAAGGAATCAAGGGTCCTAGAAGGAAAACCACCCTCCAATATTCACGTAATCACAAAATCCTAGATAGGAATTTCAGAAACACATGTACTCATTATGAGCCACACAAACATGTGACTTTTCTGTATTTTCTTAAACCCAACCTTGCTTACAATGGGGGCCTATCCCCGAATATATAGGATCAGTGAACAGTGCGCATGCGTGAACAGTACTCCGAGTCGGTGGATAGTATCGCGCGAATAGTAGTCTGATTCGGTGAACAGTACCTCATGAACAGTGATCCGAAATCAACTCCTATTGCAAACTCCTACTTTAGTTCAAAATTTAAACTACTCTAATTGCTGAAAATAAATTAAGCTAACCTATTACAAGCAATTTCGGAATTAATTTCTCTTTTAAAGAAAGATCCAAATTGGAATTGCTCCAGTCCAAATCCATTTTGGATTCTTAGGCTAAAAATGCATTGATTTCATATTTGAGTTTGAATTTGGCTCCTTTGTCTTGTCTTGGCCAAATTCTCTTGCAAACTTTCCTCCATGCAAAGCCCTCGGTTTTTATGTCTTCCCATGTGTTGTATGCTTTTCATGTCCATGCGCTTGCCTAGGGTTTTCTCCTCCTCGACTAGCTTCTCTTGGACTAGGGCTTCCCTCATGCATCGTATGTCTTTCACATTGACTAGTGCTTGGCTCATGCACCACAAGCTTCCCATCCATACTCAAGCTTCCCCTTCGGCCTACCTCTCTCTCCTCCCTGTTGGCCGAATCTAGTTCTTGTTTCTTTCCCCCTTTGATGTAAAATAGGGTCAACTTGAGGTTTAGCACAAACTTGCAACTTAGGGATATTTACCACCGTAATAGATGCACCTAGGGCCTCATCAGATTATGGAACATTTT
This sequence comes from Phyllostachys edulis, assembly GCA_036346405.1. NCBI lineage: Eukaryota > Viridiplantae > Streptophyta > Magnoliopsida > Poales > Poaceae > Phyllostachys > Phyllostachys edulis. The sequence continues at coordinate 77,852,788 of CM070549.1, read as the reverse complement.
TATGAAAAGTCGTGTGTTTTATGCTGTCACTTGTTGATGGCATGTGATGCATTTAATCAACAGGGTGGGAAAAAGATTTAGACTAAGGCGAGTGAAAAGAATTTGTGTCATGGTGGACTTGTGAATGGGAAATGTGAATCTTGGTAACTTAGAGTAGTTTGGCAGTCTCGCCTTGGTCAATTAAAGACTTAACTTTGTGCGCCATTGAACTGGGCTTTATTGTACGACCACATGCATGGTATGTGATAGACCTAACTTAGTAAGTTATGGAGTCTCGATATTGATTACTCAGGGGGTAGGTTAAACACTCTCTGATGGGTAGAGGTGTAGGCTACTCGGTAGGGTCACATTTATGGGCAGTTCGCCATCTTTAGTCCAACGGTGTGCGTTGGACCAACAAGTGAGGTTGGTGTCGCTAGTATGCACATCGGGAGGGTCAATTGTCGAGATGAAGTTTTGGAAATGTTTTGTTATTATTACTCAATCGCATACTTTCGTATGGCGAGTCATGGCAGACATGATGAGTTGATTATTTCTTATGGGTAAAGTGTACAACCTCTGTAGAGTGTTAATAATATATTTGAATAGTCACGTCTGTAGTCATGGACATGCTCGGGGATTTCACACGAGGGGTAGATTTTTTTCATAAAACAATTGGGAGGGACGGTTGTGTGATTTAACTCATATGGCTGTGTGAAAGAATGGAATTAGACTAAATGAGCTTTGTGAAATACTTGTTAAATTATTATGGTTATTTGTTTTCAATTATGTTTTCAATCTATTATTCATATTCAATTGCAACTGTTGCTTTTATGCAAAAGAACCATATATGTCATATCCTTTGGAATAAGCCATCATTTATACTTGCATTTTGTAGTACAACTTGTTGGATACTCTATGTACTCATTCTTACTATAAACAATATTGTTCAGTGGATTAAGACTACATCAGTTCATCGTTGGTCAACAAGATCAACTTCAAGAATCATGGAGAACTAGATCACGCTACCTCAATCGATTGCCTATGGGTATATGGATGGGTTTCACTGATGTTATTCCGTTTCCGTTCGCTGCAGCTTAATTGAGATATTCGCCTTCTGAGGCATTAATTGTAAGCTTTGACCTTAAGATCGTTACTCTTATAATTATTGTTAATTGCTTATTTCTTAGTTATCTCTGCATAATTAATGATATTTCATCGATGTTGCACCTGTGTGCACTAGTGTGATCTGGACTAGTGCAGTATACACAGAAGGTTCAGATTTGCATATTTGGGTCCCGACAAATTGATTGATTCAAAACTATCCATAGTCACTAGCTTGGCACCGTGCCCAAGATAGGGAATTTTTGTGGTATCCTATTAAAAAAGATCTAATCTTGGCATTAGGGGGAGTGAAAAAGATCTTTAGTATCAGAATTCACGCACTAGCCAAGCTAAACTATGGTTTTAGTTGATACTCATGTAGACTAGAAGAGGGAGATTGCCAGATAATTTTTAAGAAATTATAAAGGAGTAACCAAGTTGTGTTTAGTTGTAATAAACTTGCGGCTAAGAGTGGTATACCCTGGGTTTTGAATAGTATATCCCCTTAGGCGGAATGACTTGTTGGCCAATGATCTAAATCTATGGGGACGCCTATAGGTTATATGGTATAATTGTTGGTCATATGCCCTAGAGGCAATCATAGAGATGCTTGTATCACGTCTATGTTTATGAATTATTGAATAATTGTTATTTTGTTCCTTAAATGAATCATTGGTTATAAAGATTGACAAGTATGTGACTTGTTGGTGAAGCTCTTTTAACTTATATGATGTCGTTTTGAATGTATCTTTAGTTGGACGTCACTGTTCGGAACACTAGCAACTTATCGACCATCATATGTATTGATTGAAGACCATGTTTCACCGGCCATGGATTTAGTATAGCATACACATAACACACATGATTTACCTGTTCCAACCACTAACATGCTAACAGTACAACCACAAAAGCATACATGATTTAGCAGCTTCATCCATTTATCGGCGAACCTTACAACCACAAAAGCATCCAGTTCATATTAGAACAGCTCCATCCACAAACCATACATCACTATCATTTCACTTCGATACTAACCATATAGCACACAGAACAGAAAATACAACAAAAACATGCATCGTCCTCCGATTTCTGTTACAGACCATCAGTTTATCGCGTAGTGACTCCAACTCGAGATCCTTCTCATGCAACCTCTTCTTTAAATCAGCAACCTCCACATCCACCTCCCATTTCTCCCTCTTCAAATATATGTTCTCCCTCTTCAAGCCCCACACTGTGTCGCACAGATCAACAAGAAATTCCTTCAGAAAAGAGGAGTTTCTGGGTCATGCCAGCGCCAGAACTCACACCGACATGCCAATTTACAGATCTTATTTTCCAAGCATGCATTCTGAGTGTTCCATAGTTAGCATCTAATGCTTTGCAGGCAGTTTCACTCGTCAGTCATCTACTCATATCTTTACACTTCAAAAGTCTATTTCTTCACCCCCCCCCCCAAAAAAAAAGAGACCAGAGATAAGCATAGCAAGTAGGATCCAAGTTAGTACTCTTTGATATCAGGTGCATTGCATGTCTTGATTTCAGAATGAAAAGAAAGCATCCAACGAAACCAAACAATTGAGGCCAACCGGAAGGCACTGCCTTTGTTGCAGGGTAAAGCACAGCAGAATCCCCAAGCTACTTGACTACTTCACAGTCCCAGCACTGGCTGTCCCAGCTCTATAAGCTTCAAATACTTGAGGAATTGTTTCCTGGTAACCGGTGACATACTTCTCGATGAACTTCTTCTCCCCCAGCATCAGATGGCTTACCCGGATGCCCTGCTTGATGATGCCCCTCGACGCCAATATGTCCAGCACCGTGCACCTCGGCAAGAGCTGCTTCTCGTAGCTGAGCGAGAGAACCATCGGACTCCCCGCTACATACTCCGGGCTCCAACCAAGCCTGTTGGCGAACAAGTGCCAGATACGCCTCACTTTGTCCACCGACACACACATGCAGTATGGGTGCATCACGAAGGCCTGCTTCACCTGCTCCTCGGTCCACCCCAAGCTCAGGTAATTGTCCATCCTGCCCTTCCATCTATGCGGATACATTCTGGCAAACACCCCGAAGGCGTAAGGGAAGATACCAGAGGACGGGCTGACCCCGAGTTCCTTCATGGCGGCCAAGCTGTCATCGAAGGGGGAGGCCCTGTGCATGAGCGCCTTGGGATGCGTGGTGACCAGCTTGACGATGACAGCGTCTGGGGCGCCGTGGTCGCGGAGGATCTTGACCTTGGGGAGCAGCACGGCGCGGAGGTTGCCGTGGATGAGCTCCGTGGACTGCTTGACGGCGGCGAGCGCGTCCTTCTCGGTGCCGAGGAGGTCCTTGAGGAGGATGTAGTTGGGGCGGAGGAGGCGCGTGAGGCTGTAGCAGAGGACGCGGTAAGGGTTGGCGAGGATGATGCGGCGGATCTCGGTGTCGGTGAGACCGATGTCGCGGCGGAAGAAGTCGAGCTTGGGCACGAGGGTGATTTCGGCGCGGTAGGTGAGCACGGCGGGGACGGCGGAGACGACGCGGGCGAGGTCGGCGCCCGCGAGGCCGATGCCGCGGAAGAGGGCGAGGACGTCGTGCGCCTTCTTGGTGGAGCGCAGGCGGACGCGCGCGGCCGCCGCAGCCGCGGCTGGCTCCGGGAGGCAACAGGAGTTGCGGAGGAAGTGGAGCGTGAGGGAGCAGGGGTCCTCCGCGCCGTCGCCGGCGACGCTGGAGAGGGCAGCGGGGCTGCCCAGGAGGTGTTTGAGGAAATGCGGGAGAGGGGGGGAGCCGCACGAGCCCAGGGGTTTGGGGGAGCTGCTGCCGCTGCCGAGGAGGAGGGGGAGGACGGCGCGGACCTTGCGGTGGTGGCGGCGACGGCGAAGCATTTGGAAGGTGGAGGAGGGGGGAACGGGAGGCGGAGGGGGTTGGTACCTGCTCGCTCCGCCGGCTTGAGTTGCCGGTGGCAGGCGGGCGGCCGGTTCAAAATTTCTGAAGCGTACTGGATGTGGGCGGCAATAATATGTATGGGTTCGGCCTGGAAAGGAGTTTTTATGGGCCCTTATTTCCTAGCGTAAGCCCAACTAATCGGCCCAGTTTAAAGTTTTAATCCGAGCCCATTTAGCGTGCAATGTACGCGTATACATACGGCGACATACCATTCTACCCGAGACCGGGTACCCTCTATAAATAGTCGGCGTAATCTCACAACACGCATTCGCAGCCCTAAAGTTTCTTCTCTGCTGCTCCCGTTTGCGAAGATTTCTGGTACGTTTTCCGCATTACTCTCGCGACTTCGCTTTTTAAGAAATCGAGTACGTTTTAGGTTTCCGTTAGCGCCTTTCTCTTGCCACCGCTTCCGTTCGCGCGCGGTTTGGCAGTTGGCACCTATGGCCGGCACGGCCGCCGCGGCTCTTCCGCCGCTGTTACCGACCCCGCCGAAGGACCGCATCGTGGGATTGCTCCCGACGCCGCCACCGACAAGCTGCATCGTCCCCACATCGGTTTCTCCCGTGCAGTCCACATCCTCGAGCGAGCGGCGGGATTGGGGCAAGAAGCCCGGCCGCGCGTCCTCCAGCGAGAGCTGGGTGAGGGACAAGATGCTCGGCTGCTTGCTGTCGGACGAGAGCGGCGAGCGCGTCGGCCGCGCGCCGGCGAGGGGGAGTTCGAACGGAGGCAAGAGGCCCGCAAGCCGCGCGCCCTCGGCTGACCGGTGTGACAAGAAGCCGAGACCCAAGACGGAGGCGGACTCGGCGGCGCAACTGTTCGCCGGCCCGACCTTCATCGTGTCCCCTGACCCCGGCGCGCTTCCCATCCCGTGCTTCGTGAAGGCGCACTAGCCTCCTGCCTTCTGCACAGAGCTTGATTGGGTCCAACCCCTAATGTCCAACGTTCCACCGAGCTGATTAGTTAGCGAAACTGGAAGTAGCACTATTACTTCATTCTTTGTATTGTTTCTTTCTTTTACTCGATTCAATTGGTCATCCATTTGTACAATGCAACTCTAATTGAGATTTTCATATGAATAATATATATACTACTTTTGTTAAAAGCAAATTTGTGTGCGCATCGTTGTTTGTTTCCATCACTTACAGCGCACGCACTCCGGCCGGTCATTTGAAAAGCTCCCGGATAGCTCTGCACGCCACCATTTCCAGTGTGTCGGCTTCAGAACAATGTGACCACGATGCCTGACGAGTGACGACAACAGCACAGGCACAGCCATAGGCACTGGCCCCTCAATTGTTTGATTTCCTTGGCTGCTTTCGTTTCCTCAAACACCTTACAACAGGCACTGTCTTCGCCTTGCCCCTCAATTGTTTGATTTCCTTGGCTGCTTTCGTTTATTTCTGAAACCAAGCCATGCATTGCACCTGAAATCAAAGAATACTGGCTCAGCTCTTGTGTCCAATGCTTATCTATGAGCTTTGTGAATAATTAGGCATTTGAAGTGTGAAGAGGTTGAAACTATCGGGAAAGCACTCGACATGTCAAACATATCAACATCAAATAAGAATGCTAGAGAAATAGAATCCATCAGCCTATAAACCTGTGGACAAACAGAATGCAGTGTTCATGCTCAAATAGTAATGTCGATAATAGCATGCTACTAGGAGCACTTCTGCGCGTTGCTGCGGATCTCAACAAGAATATTTCTTATCTTGCTTTTTTTTTTTGCACTAAAGCATTTCCATACCTTGATAGTGTTTTCTGTTTTGATGTTGCACTCAAATGTACAGTTGAAAAAAAATCCACTTTGAACAAACATGGATGTACAATTTTTGTCATGTTAAATGTATCAGAAATCACAAATAATAGAAGCAACCACTTAGCTACTTATGCCATCAAATGTAGTAAAGAATGGGAAGTTCACAGGGTATATTAATCAGCTAAAAAACACAATAACAGAAGCTTGCTAAATTTACAGGCTGGCCATGGCCACAACCAAACACAAAAGTAAATCCGACAAATTTTACACGCTTATCTCAGATAAACAATTGGCCATTCCTCTGGCCATATTAGTCCTTATATTAAAGTTTTTTCCTTTTAAGTTTTAACCGAAGTTGCCAAAGGATTGTAGTCATCACTGCATCTCAGCCACACAAAAGTAAATCCGATAAATTTTACGGTTACACACTTATCTCAGATGAACAATTCACCATTCCTGTTGCCATATTAGTCCTTATATTAAAGATTTTTCCTTTTAACCGAAGTTGCCAAAGGATTGTAGCAATCACTACATCTCAGGCACTTCTAGCTCTGCATTGATATTTGCTTGAAATCATTTGGAGATTTTTGGCCTTTTTTTGGCCTCAAGATTAGTGCACCTGAAGGATTCATTGAAATTTTGATCCTTTTGTTGGCCTTCCAACATGCAAACGTCTTTGTTTCCTACAACAAGACAGGTTTGCAACTCTTCATGGTAACAACTGCAGCTCTTCCAAGTTACTGATACCGGTTGCAGGTTGAGTGTTTATTTTTAAGTACCTGTCAGTAAGAACAAAGCATGATATTCAGAATGTGTTTCCATGCTCCATAGATTGGTTATTAGCTTGCTGGAAAACAAAAATAAGCTATTTCAGGTATATGTCAATGGACACATTAAAAACTTAGAATACTAAACCTCCACACACTCCACCACCATATATGCAGAATATTTTTTAGTTCAATCTTCAGAAAACTTCATCTCTGATTACCAATGAAAACTATGAAATATTGCTTATCAAACCACATTTACATGAAAATTTTAAAAGATTTTAACATGTCATGACCAGCAAAATGCAGTTCCTTTAATTCAGCGATTGTACATGTCAGCTTGGTGCTTAGATTGACTCATTTCTCATCGAGTTGTTTGCCTTCTTGGTAACGCAACCATCTAAAAAAAAGCTAGGTTGGGATGTTGGCCCCTGCACCGGGAATGTATAATTAGCTGAAGGTTTCCTCGGGCAAGTAATACAATGTTCAAAGGAAGCTCCTGGCAGGTACTACCATATTGTTATATGTTGAGTATATCTTGTTGAGCAACAACCGAAGCATAGAAAGCCGATAGTGTGTTTTTCTACACAATATTGAATTACAACCCTTTGTGTTATTTACAGTACTGTGATACATCTTTGTTAAGCAAGAAGCAAATTAAGCATAGAAACGCAAAATTGCCATGTAGTTTGTTGCCAATGTATCACTATATCCTGCATGCTTGCTCCACGTAACGAGTCAAACATTGTATACCGCTTTCAACAGCCTTGAGGAACACCATTCTCGCTGTGGTATGCCCCCAAGCCGGCGAGCATGGACCAATGCAGCAAACCAATCAACTCCCTGTATATGCAAATTGCATGTAATGGGGGCCTATTTGGTTGCCTGGCCGAGAGGCTGGGCGCGTGCAAGATTCCCTCCGGGGCATCGCCTGAGGGAAACGCGTGGAGGCTCCTTCACTGCTCAGCTAGGCCCAACGCGTGCAGGCGCACGCAGAGCAGGTGCGTGCATGGAATCGGCTCAATAGATGTTAGTAATCACATCATGAGACCAACGACGATGCAAACATGGTTCAAATGTCGCCTCTGGGCGACTAGTGTGTTGTGAATGGTAAAGAACAAGGTCTGCCATATGTCAATACTGAGGCCACCCTGTTGCTGTTTTGCCCAAGGTTTTTGGTGAGTTCAAACATTTTTACACGGCTGTGATGCCTGAGGCCAACCAAGGTTTTTGGCTGCTGCTTAATAGATTATTTTTGAGCCATGTGTTCTGCAATGCACTTGTTTTCTCTGTCCAGCATGCTATTATGCTATTGCCAGCATTCCTTTGGTCAAGGCATTCCTTTGTTCAGTTTCAGTATTTTGCAAAACACCTCTTTCGTCAGGTTTGATTTTTGCCACACCTCTTGTAACAGTTAGCCTGATACTGCTCACGTTTTGTGCAGTGCTTGTCCCATCTATCTTGGCTTGATACTGTTATTTTTACTACTGATACATGTGTACTATTGACAAGTGGCGCAAAAGTTATTTAGTTGAAGCTTGGGGAGGGGGTGTTCTGGTAGCTGCTCGTCCTAGTAGTTGTTTTCTCCTCCTTTTCTCTTAGGTCTTTCTGTTGTCCGTGCTGTTCTCTTCTTTCTTGGTTCTGACTCAAGTGGCTTGTGTGCGCTTGAGCATGTAATCTGCTTTTGCTGCACTCAATACAAGGATGCACAGATCTCCTGAAGGTTCCCTAGTGCTAAAGCCGGAACGACTGTCCGGAGGACCGCTGGTAGGGCATCAGTCGGCAAGCACGCAAGAGGCACTTGACTTGGTCATCAATCCTCGGTGCGGTGACTCGACAGCGTCTTGCTGTACACACCGACTGGTCTCAGTGAGGATGACTGCATTTTGCTAATAGAGTTGTCCGCTGGTTGTTGCTGAAAATCAACTGTAACTTTGTTCTTTACCTTTTGCTGCTCTTGTGTGATGGGTTTGTATTATGTTACTATAAGAATGAAATCACTTCTTAGACCGTCAGGGCCTTTTGACATCAAAAAATTAGGTGTAGTTGTATTTGTGGAGGCGTTACCGACGATCAAACACTTAAACTCACGATAATAAAAAGTAAAACAAGCGATACAAGATGTGTAGTCCCGAGCGTTTTATCACTTTATTGATTGGTGTGCTGTTATGTACAATATGCAATCCCTATCCCTCCTTATACATGGAGAGGGGGGTGTTTGGTTTGATGCCTAACGATGCCACATCTAACTTTAGTCGCTCCACAATTTATTATGTAATTGTTTGGTTCATTACCATAACTGTGGCTTGTCACACTTTTTTAGCTATATGACCTACGTGTCATAGACTCAGTTTCTTGACTAACTTTGCTTAACTTGTGGCTACCAATTTGTAGGATACACTTTTTTTTGGCAAGCTACACTTTGCCTAAGCCTAGTTATGGCGAAGTTA